>CM076579.1:702963797-703497820 GCA_034641835.2 Pinus albicaulis
GTCACATTTTCTCATGATTGTTTTCTTGTTGTGTGTCTCCCTCTTTTCCCTTCCTAGATCTACAATATTTCTTTAGGTGTCCTTTCTTTCCGCAATTCCAGCACACTATCCCTGATCTGGACTTGGATCTGCCTTTCCTTGATTTACTGCGATATTCCGAGCTCTTTCCTCTTTCCATTCTTCTTCCCCTAGACTCTGCACTCAAAGCATTACCTGATGTCTCACCGGAGCTTTTCCGTCGCATTTCCTTGCTAAGGATAGCACCGACAACATCATCAAACTTTAAAGTACTAGATCCAGAGACAGAGTTACTAATGGCAATTACTAAACCATTCCAACTCTCTGGCAATGAGCACAAGAATAACAGATCTCTAACTTCATCATCAAAGTTTACCCCTACAGAACTTAATTGATTGGTAACTATATTAAATTCATTTAAATGGTCTGCAACAGATCCACCTTCCGACATCTTCATATTAAATAGTCGTTTCATAAGAAATACCTTCTTTGAGGCTGAGGTTTTTTCATATAGTTTCGCCAACGTCTACATCAAACCCTCTGTTGTTGTTTCCTTCGAAATATTGAAGGCGACTGACGCCGCAAGACACAATCGTATTGTTCCGAGTGCCTTTCTATCGAGAATGTTCCATTCTGCGTCTGTCATGGCCACCGGCTTCTTTGTTTTTCCGCTCAATGGTAGGTATAGATTTTTCTGATACAGATAATCTTCCATCTGCATCTTACACAGCGAAAAGTTTTGGCCGTTAAATTTCTCGACCCTAAACTTACCATCATCCGCCATTGCTCCCATTCGAACCAGGAACCCTTCTTTCCTGCGAGTTTATCAGCCAAATATACCTTCGGCTCTGATACTAGTTGTTAGAAAATTATATATTATGGAGCAATGCAACACATAAAATATGCAAAAATAAAAGCACACAAAACACATAAAACTAGAGAGACACAGATATACGTGGTTCACCCAGTTTGGGCTACGTCCACCCCGAACAGCCAGTCCTTCCTTTCTATTATCCAGCAAAAATGAAGAGACAAAACCTACAACAGATCTGCTGTAATATCCTCTGTTCTCTCTCACGGTCTCCCTCTCTGTTTCTCGCTCCGAGAATACACACACAATACACAGCCGTAATACAATGCCCCCATATATACAAGGGGGTTGCCTTCTAGGGAAAAAAACCCTAATCTAAACATAACTTCTACCGTTGGATCATTTGCCTAATGAACGGCCCAGATTGACTAGAAATTACTATACTTTTACAAGGCAATTTTACATCTGTTTTTAGCTTCGGGGGCGCTGCCCCCGAAAACCCCCGCCAGGGGGGTGCTCCGAAAAGCGCTGTCGCCCCCCCCTGGACCCCCCACGGCAGCGATTAATTACGGCGACGTTGCCACCCCTTTTAAGGTACAGGGGTCCAATGCTGTGATACAAAGTAAACAAGATAATCAGGCTCCACACCCAACATAGTATGAACAGGTTGGAAATCACCTTAGGGAATGACATGGCTTGTAATTTGGCAGCCACGTAGGGACCGCGTGTGCATCATGTGGCAGGATTGATAATGTGGCTCAAAATGATTGGCCAACACTATAATCAACCATACATTTTAATTCGGGAGTTGGATCGAGACAAATTTTATATTGTTGGAATCATCTCAACGAGATGAATGTTATGGTATCATCTATTTTTAGTTTCTCGAGAGTAAAAGAAAGTGAAAATTTAGACCCCATTTCCATAACAAGACATTGGAAGTCGAGTAAATTTTTGTAATTGCCTCCTTCTACCCTTAATTAACGCTGAGGTTAGTAGGGGGTATGTTACAGTAATTCCAAAATATTTTATAACACATAATCTTAATATTAAAGGCAATACACCCTATCTTATCATCCTCATAGAAGTGAGTCTTTCCTTGATCCAAGTGGATGTTGGTGGCCACCCACCTATTTCACTTGGACCCCCACCACCGTCTCTTTCAGTGTTTCAGTTTCCTTAATTGTATCACAATTTACTATTTTTGGCAGCTTTCGGGTCTTGAACTTTTGGAGCCGTTTTGAGGCCCTAAACAACATTTTTGGGGAAAATCGGGGCAAACATGAGTACTTAATTGATTTTTTCCACTCAAAATTTGTATTACATCTCCGGTATATATTTCTAACGAGTTATTTTGTGCATAAAATGGAGATCGTATGCCAAATTTACGACCCTGGGAAGTTGATATACCAATTTACCCAAACAGGGCCCATAGTTTTGGCACTTCATATCCTAGGGTTCGATTTTTGGATGTTTATGGTTTTCCATTATTTCTCAGTAATAAATAGGCCTTTGAGCCTCATTGTAACACAGCTCAGAGGCATGTAGCTTCCACATCTCTTCTCAAAGATAAGCTACCATCACCCGAGCTAGTTTATTTCCATTCTGTTTGTAAGCTTATTTCAGTATTTGATATTAATGAAATACGATGTTATTTTTGTTGCATCTATGTAGTTATGGTTATATCTGTAATTTTTTGCATTCCTGTTTAAGTTCAAATTATTCCCCAATTGAGAGCATGGCTATGATTGGATACTCAATGTACATTAGCAACATAAACAACATGGAAGAGAAGAGTCTTCCCAAGGTTGCTTCAAAATATAATCAAAAGCACCTACAACTCAAGGGAGAGTGGCATAAACATGGAAATTATTAGTTAAATATTAGGGTATCAAGGAGGATATCAGTCTTTAAAAAATGATAATATTTAAAAAATTATTACATCTAAATTTAAGGGGAAATTGTGGTGTGATAGAGGATAAAAGAAAATTAAGATGGTACAAGTAGATGACCAAACCTAATTTATAACATCAAAAGTACATCTCTATTTTAATTGGCATAAAGAAGAAAAAACATTGCTAAATGAGAAAAAATCTCACAAGCTCCATAGTGAAATGGGGAATTAGAAAATTCCTTGAACATTATGGGTAGAAAAAAGTTATAATATTTGTAACATTAATAAGGTCGGTGATGAAAATCACCTTCTCTTAGATGTTACATGTGCACCCAAATTATTTCAATTTTAAAAATTGTGTTACATCTATGACTTACCTATTGAGATTCAGCAAGATGATGAGCTTAGTGAAAATGAGTCACCTTCACTAAGTGGGCCCGCAGGCTATTTTTGGTGCAAGTCTATTTTTAGACTATGTCTATTTTTAGACTATGTCTATTTTTAGACATGGTGATCATATTTCAGAAGTTGCAGGATGTTATTTGTGGATGGTTGGTCAATGTTGAGTCTCAAAAGTGTTTTCCATATTCATACATATTTCCATTATGTCATTACCATTTAGCTCTCATTTCATAACTATCTGACCTAAAACCCTACATCAAGTAACCATTTTCATAAATATATAGGTTAGGATCGTTGTCTTCCAAAGTTATTTATTTTATGTGTTTAAAGTGAATTTATGATTAGAAACTAGAAAATTAACATAGTTTCATATATCTATATATGTGTTATAAGTTTTGTGACATGTGTAGGTCAAAAGGAAGCTTCTAAAAGACCTTTATGTGGCCTCCCAAAACCAAATTCGAATTTGAGTGGAGAAGATCATGGGATCATGAGGACATGTGTCTCGTTTCCTTTTTGTATTGAAACTCTAAGAAGATATGTGTCTCATTTCTTATTTGTATTGAAACTCTAAAAAGACATGTGTCTTATCATTTCCTATTTTGATTGTAACTCTAGAGATAGAGGGAGAGATTCATGGACTCTCATTAATGAGATAACTTCTCATATTTTTGTATAAATAGGGGAAGCTTTTTCTTATCAAGGGTAGTGAAAAATAGGAGAAGAAGAGAAAGGATTAGAGATTGTTTTGTAACAAAGCTTAAGATGGAATGGGATGTAGATTTGTGAGTTTATCAATAAAGAAGTTCAGTTCTTTAATGTTGTTTTGATTACAACTTTAAGGAGCTGAAGAATTTCACCAAATTGGTAGCAGAGGGCCCCTGCTATTCGAGGAGGTTTTGCATGTTTTCTAGATAAGTCATTTTCAATTCTATTTTTTCATATTTCCTTACTTAGATTGCTTTCTGAAATCATAGCTTTTAGCATTATGTTTCATGTCATTAGCTTAGATAAAAGATCCTCATGATATTGTAGTTAGTCTCTTTCTCAAGCTCTTCCAATACATCTCTAATGGGATTCAATTGTGATATTTTGAGTTATTAGCATTTCATTTTCTATTATTTAGTTAAAAATAATATCCTCATTATATTGCAGTTAGTCTCTTTCCAAAGCTTTTCCAATAAACCTCTAATTCATGAATGAGATTAAGTTGTAATATTGTGAGTTATTGATTTTTTTGCTTCATATAAGATCCTTATCACATTATGATTAATCTTTTTCAAAAACTCTTCCAATAAACCTCTAACTCGTGAATGAGATTTAGTTGTAATGTTATAAGTTGTTTCAACATTTCATAGGAGATCCTTACTACATTATAGTAATATTTTTCTCAACCTATTCCAATAAACTTCTATCAAATGAATGAGATTTCACTATAATGTTTTAAGTTACTGTTTGTTTCAGCGTTTCCTTTTATGTTTTAGGAGATCCTCGTTGCATTAGAATTAATATTTTTCACAAGCTCTTCCAACAATTCTCTAACTAAATGAATCAGATTAAGTTGTAGTGTTTTGAGTTAGTTTTCATTTCATGAATGTTCATTTAAAAGCTGTAATATCCATGGATTAGGACTCTCTGTTTTCATCATTTTCTAGTTAGGAACAGAACTTGCAAATACACTATGTTTTAATTCATTTATTAACATTTCATTTTCTCCCTTTTGACATAGATCTAACTTTATCTTTTTAGCATAGAGTAGGATACTAAGCATCAAACATAAAAACCCCAAAACATCAATAAAACACTAAAAACAACAAAGTAAGAAAAATGGATACTTAGGCACATATAGTGCATCACACTTCATCAGTTTACTAGCCCTGGTCGATAATTTATGTTAGAAATTTAGGACACTAAATTGACTAAACAGTCAAGTTGGAAAAATAGATGAAATTCTACTTTTAGAATATTGGGCGAAGTCTATTTATAGATCTTCGATCTAAAAGTAGAAGTATCGATTATTATTAGCTCTTAATAATAATCTGACAATAAATAGCAACTTATTCTCTTGGAGCACTTAATTTCAGTGCACAGATTTGGAAAATCAGTGGGCTAAAGGAATTACGCAATTCCTAGGGTTTATTGGTGGTTCATGCATGGAGGAATCAGTTAGAACTGAAGTGGAAAAGTTATGCAGAGTTGGAAGAGTAGTTACAGGAGTTGTTATTTAGTTTAAATCAGTTAATGGAGTTAAACTCAGTTGAGCTAGTTGTATCTAGTCTAACTGAATGATACACTAGTGAGAGGAGTGAATTAATTAGTTAAATTAATTCAAAATTAATAACTCATTAATTAACTGAACAATACAGCAGTTAACTACAATGCATGGCAGTTCCAGTGGAGACCTCGTGGAGAGATAGGTGAAAGGGCAATATGGACTATCTGTTGTGACTATAGTGATGCATTGATTGCACCACACACACACATTGGAGTTACCAATTAGGATTGCACATTCAAGGCAAGGGTAATTCGAATTCATTCAGAGCTATTCTTGAGCAGGGATTGCACAGTGGAGGCAGGCTATCAGGTGGCAAGAAATCGGTGCATGAATTTGCAAATTTCTTCTTATTAGTGTGTGATGATTGATTGTACTGAGAGTTTGATGTACTAAGCTTTGTATGAGATTGTTACATGATCTCCATGATACATAATATATTATAGTTGGGGTTTTCAACTTCAGGCTTTCCCGTTAAACAACTGTGTTATGTACGATTGTTTTTATTGCTTCATGTGTTTGCAATTGATTTTAATTTCCACAAAATATTTACAGTGGAAGGATTATGTATTTAGAAAGAAGATAAATATTGTTAGATCAGGAGAATCTGGATATATACATGCTTATTGTATATAATTTCTACATGGTATCAGAGCAGTGTTAATTCTTGAAGATTTCAATTGTGAATAATTGTTGAGTTTGTGCTAGTGGACAATTCGAATTTGCTTCAGAAAATTCTTGGTGTAGAAGTTGAGTATACATTGAAATGTCTTTCAATGGGTTGCGATTGGAGTATGCCCTTGATGGGAGCTCGAATTACATGGTCTGGAAGGATAGGATGGAGGCAGTGTTGGAGGATAATGGACTGAAGGAGTTCATCGATAGCGATGTTCCTAAGCTGGGATCTAGCGATGCTGCATTACTTGACGCATGGCAAAAGAAGATAGCAAAGACAAGAAGAATTCTATTGGAAGGTGTGAAGGACCATATTGTATCCAGCCTTCATGGGAAAGCCACTTCATTTTTAATGTGGAAGGCTTTGACAGATTTGTTCCAAAGAAACAGCGACCAGAGGAAGTTGGTGCTGAACGATAAGCTTAGAAAAATAAAAATGGAGAAGGGTTACAGTATTCCAAAATATCTCACGAAGTTTGTCCACTGTAGGGATGAAATGGGAAGTGTGGGGATTAATATTGATGATGAAGACTTGGTGAGCTTGGCTCTCCTTGGGCTTCCGAAGAGTTGGCATAGCTAGAAGACTCTGTCAATGGACTGGAGAAATTGCTAGGATGGGAGCGACTTTGGTCGGATCTTGTGCAGGAGGAGATAAGGCGAGGTACCAGGGATGGCTCTTAATCAAAGAATGAAGATGAAGAGAATTGTGCTTTGGCTGCTAAAACAAGGAAAGGGAAGGGGAAAAAATTTCCTTCAAAATCCGAAGCAAAAGGCAAGAAATAGGATTTGTCCAAAGTAAAGTGTTTTCACTGTCACGAACATTCGCATTTCGCCACTAACTGCCCATAGAAGAAGAACAACAAGAAGGCTGCTAGAGCTGCAGCTGGAGAGGCCTTAGCCTCACAATTTGAACTTGATTTATCTTTGATCGCATGCTTGGTTTAAAGCTATATGGGATCGGTGTGGTATCTTGATAGTGGTGCGTCTTTCCATATGATGGGAGACAAGGAGTTGTTTAGTGACTTGGAGGAGAAGGAGCTTCAAATGCATATAGAGATGGGTGACGATGGTCGATACAGTGCGACCGGCATTGGGACCATTACCTTTGAGAGGGAGTCTGGTAATCCATTCTTTTTGAAATATGTTATGCATGTTCCAGGTCTGAAGAAGAACTTGGTCTCAGTCACAATGTTGGAAGACAAAGGTTATGACGTTGTTTTTAGCGATGGAAAATATTTCCTACGACATAAAACAACGGGTCAAACCAAGAGGATAGGGATTCGAGTTAAGAATATCTACAAGTTGGAGGTAGATGGCTGCACTGCAATGATGGGCAAAGCAGAAGAAATGGTGAGCTGGGATGAGGGTGAATTATGGCACATGATATTGGGCCATCTTCACCATGGCGCTTTGAATATTTTGCATCAGATTTATACTAGACTTCCCAAGGGTACTCTTGCGTAGTCAAATCAGTGTAAGGGATGTACTATGGGTAAGTTTGTGAAGACCACCTTTCATGAGAAGGAGAACCATGCTTCGGTGATCCTGGAGATAATTCTCACATACGTGTGTGGACCTTTCTCAATTGCTTCAACAAAAAAAAAACAGGTATTATGTTATATTTGTTGATGACTATTCTCGTAGATGTTGGATCTTCTTCATGCAGAAGAAGAGCGAAACATTCTCAAATTTCTGTGAGTTTAAAGCATTGGTGGAGAAGGAGTCGGGGAAGCAAGTGAAAGCTCTATGGAGCGATAATGGTGGTGAATACATCTTGGGCGAATTCAACGACTTCTGTATCAAAGAAGGAATTCGAAGAGAACTCATAGCGCCTCATAACCCACAGCAAAATGGGGTTGCGGAGAGGAAGAACAGAACGATCGTGGGTGTTGCACGAGCAATGCTGCATGACCAGGGCCTACTGATACACTTGTGGGCGGAAGCATGCAACATTGTGGTTTATGTGAAAAACCATTGTCCTCATAGAGTACTTGGCATGAGTACACCTGAAGAAGATTCTACTGGTAAGAAGCTTGATATTTCTCATTTGAAGATTTTTGGCTCATCTGTTTACATTCATGTGACAAAGGAAGCCAGGAAGAAGCTAGAGCCGACTGCAGAAGTTGGGATATTTTTGTGGTACAAAAAAACACCCCATAATTATCGTGTGTATTTGCGAGACAATTAGATGACTGTGGTGCGATGGGATATAAAATTCAATGAGGTGAAAGCCATGAAGTTGTCGCTTGAGAGGGAGCTACACTTGCATGCAGAGGAGGAACTTCTTGTTCTGAAAGATGAACCTCTAGATGTGGATCAGCCATAGGAGGAGATTCATGGAGTGGATGAGTTCACTCACGCAGAACCAAACATTAGACAAGGCAGAAAGCATACCACAAAAGCTGAGATACTGAAGCTTGATGTGGCACAGAATATAGGAGTCCCGACATCACAGCGCAGACAGAGACAATCACCTGACCGATTTACTGGATACATGGCTCTTATGAGAAAGTGTATCGTGACAGATCCATTTTCTTTTGAAGAAGCAGTGTAGGAGCCCACATGGGTAGATGTCATGGTGGAGGAGTATGACTCCATTATCATAAATAGTGCTTGGGAGATTGTTCCAAGGCCGATGGGTAAATCAGTTGTAGGATCAAGATGGATCCACAAGGTAAAGCAAGCTGCTGATGGGAGCATCGATAATTATAAGGCAAGATTTGTTGCCTGGGGCTTCTCATAGATCGAGGGGATTGATTATGAAAAACCTTTGCACTTGTCGCACGGTATTCTTCCATAAGTACCATCCTTTCTCTCTCAACGCAGATGGGTTGGCACATTCATCAGATGGATGTGAAGACTACGTTCCTTAATGGGATCATTGAGCAAGAGGTGTACATTGAGTAGCCTCAAGTATTTGAGATCTTTAGCAGTGATTCACATGTGTGTAGACTCAAAAGAGCGTTGTATGGGCTGAAGCAAGCACCTCGTGCTTGGTACACATAGATCGATAGCTATTTCACTAGACTTGGCTTCACCAAGAGTGAGGCGGATACAAACCTATGCCAAATTGTGGTGGAGGGTAAGATTTTAATAATTGTTCTTTATGTTGATGATTTAATACTAATGGGTGATGAGCATTTGATACACTCATGCAGGGCAGATCTTTCAAAGGAGTTTGAGAAGAAGGATTTGGGCCTCCTTCATTATTTCCTTGGATTGGAAATATGGCAGCGGGAAGGTGAACTATTTGTGTCTCAAGGAAAGTATGCTCGAGAGATACTTGAGAAGTTTCACATGAAAGGCTGCAAGCCTATCGACACTCCTCTTCTAGGAAATTAGGGGAAAGAGGATGTTACATCGATAGAGGTAGTGGATGCCATTGTTTATTGACAGTTGGTGGGTTCGCTCATGTATTTAGTTAATACAAGACCGGACATATGCTATGCGGTGAACCAGTGTTCAAAAGTGATGGTTAAGCCTACCAATCTCTTTTGGAAGGCAGGCAAGCATGTCCTAAGATATCTCAGTGGCACATCTGAGTATTCTTTATGGTACAGACAGACAGAGGAAGTGAAGTTGCATGGCTTCACGGATGCAGATTGGGCAGGCAGCCCAACGAACAGAAAGAGCACATCAAGAGGTATTTTCAGTATCGGATCTACGACAGTTTCTTGGTACAGTAGGAAACAAATATCCGTGGCACTCAGTTCAGCAGAAGCATCAAGTCAAGCTACATGTGAGGTTATCTGGATGAGGAAGATCCTGGTTGGTTTGTTTGGTTCACATTTAGATCCTATAGTGATACATTGTGATAATCAAAGTTGCATTAAACTCTCGATTAATCCTGTGTTTCATGATAGATCTAAACATATTGATATCCAGTATCATCATATCAGAGATTGTGTGCAGTAGAAGATCATGTTGCTTCAGTACATTTCTATGGAGGATCAGGATGCAGATATTCTGACAAAGGCGCTCACCAGGAGAAAATTCGAATACCATAGAGGCAGGATCGGGGTGAAGGATAATCCCTATCTTGTTGAGAGGGAGTGTTGAGATTCAACAAGATGATGTGCTTAGTGAAAATGAGTCACCTTCACTAAGTGGGCCCATGGGCTATTTTTGGCGCAAGTCTATTTTTAGACATGGTGATCATATTTCAAAAGTTGTAGGAAGCTATTTTTGGATGGTTGGTCAAGTTGGAAAAATAGATGAAATTCTATTTTTATAATATTGGGCGAAGTCTATTTATAGATCATCGATCTAAAAATAGAAGTGTCGATTATTATTAGCTCTTAATAATAATCTGGCAATAAACAACAACTTATTCTCTTGGAGCACTTAATTTCAGTGCATGGATTTGGAAAATCAGTGGGCTGAAGGAATTACACAATTCCTAGGGTTTACTGGTGGTTCATGCATGGAGGAATTAGTTAGAAATGAAGTGGAAAAGTTATGACAAAGTTGGAAGAGTAATTACAGGAGTTGTTATTCAGTTTAACTCAGTTAATGGAGTTAAACTCAGTTGAGCTAGTTGTATCTAGTCTAACTGAATGATACACTAGTAAGAGTGGAGTGAATTAAATAGTTAAATTAATTTACAAATAATAACTCATTAATTAACTGAAAAATACAGCAGTTAACTATAGTGCATGGCAGTTCCAGTGGAGACCCAGTGGAGATATAGGTGAAAGGACAAGATGGACTATCTGTTGTGACTATAGTGATGCATTGATTGCACCACACACACATTAGAGTTGCCAATGAGGATTTCTCAGTCAAGGCAAGGGTAATTCGAATTCATTCAGAGCTATTCTTCAATAGGGATTGTGCAGTGGAGGCAAGCTGTCAGGTGGCAAGAAATTGGTACATGAATTTGCAAATTTCTTTTTATTAGTGTGTGACGATTGATTGTAATGAGTGCTTGATGTACTAAGCTTTGTATGAGATTGTTACATGATCTCCATGATACATAATATATGATATTTTGGGTTTTCAGCTTCAGGCTTTCCCATTAAACAACTGTGTTATGTGCGATTTTTTTTATTGCTTCATGTGTTTGCAATTGATTTTAATTTCCGCAAAAGATTAACAGTGGAAGGATTCTATATTTAGCAAGAAGATAAATATTGTTAGATTAGGAGAATCTGGATATATACATGCATCTTGTATATAATTTCTACATTACCTAGCCTTCTAATTCATAAAAAATATGGTGATTTAGGATTATTTTTTTTTTAAGCACAAAAATATTTTTTTTTAAAAAAACTAAGTAATTCTTTTTTTTAAAGGTCTAATATAACAATGATGGTCTCAGTGGATGTTAATAACCCTCATCATTAATAAATATAATCAACAAGTGTTTCATGGTAGCTTAATCTCCATCAGAGAAGTTATAGAATATATAATCAATAGTTAAACTTAATATACACAATTAAGGAGCATTTTTTTGTTAGAAGATAATTAAAATAAGAAAAACATTATTTACTCATAGAATATATAAAGGAAGATTGAGTTATCTGTCCTAAAATAAAAGGAGATTTAAATCTTATGAAGATCAACTTCATATGAGTAGTTATCAGTTGTAAATTAGGTATTAACACCATCATAACATACTATAGTCATATAATCTCATATATATTGGTTATTAACATTGTACAATTGATAAAAGGTAAAATAAATATATATATCATATAATATGTTAATAATAAGTATATATAATATTATTATATATATATATATATCATATTCATTAATGTATATAATGTAGGTGAAAATTCTTCACAAGATTACGAGCTTTTAGTAGATAAAAGTAGCCCACAAGGTGTAGATCAGATAGTGATGGGGTGTTACATTAAGGAACTTCGTGGTGTAAAAGTCATTGGTTCAAAACTTTGTGGGAAAAAATACAACCATGTTAAGGGTTGGTGTGGCCCAAGGGTGTGATCTCTAGGTGATTTTGATGGCTTAGATGTGATCCAGGTGGATATTGGTGGCCATCTACCTATTCCACTTGGGGCACCACCATTGTTTCTTTCATTTTTTTAGTTTCCTTAATTATAGCACAGTTTACTATTTTTAGCAGTTTTTCGAGTCTTGAACTTTTGGAGTCGTTTGTAGGCCCTAAACGACATTTTTTGGGCATCAAACCTCCGAACAATATGAGTCCATTCCGAACTTGATAATCGCAGTCAGAAGTTGTAGTCCTCGATAAATATTTCTAACGATGTATCGTGTGCGTCAAATGGAGATAGTATGCCAAAGTTATGACCCCGGGAAGTTGATGTACCAATTTACCCCGGTAGGGCCCATATTTTGGCATTTCATCTCCTAGGGTTAGGTTTTTGGATGTTTAGGGTTTTCCATTGTTTCTCAATAATGTATAGGCCTTTGAGCCTCATTATAACACAGAGTTCAGAGGCCTGTAGCCACCACGTATCTTCTAAGAGATAAGCTACCCGTGCCCTAGCTAGTTTATTTCCATTATGTCTATAAACAAATTCAGTTATTTTCTATTAATGAAATGAAGTGTTATTTCCACTGCATTTTTATATTTATGGTTATATATGTATTATGTTGTGTTCCTGCATAAATCTGGATTAATGGTATCAGAGCGGTCTGCTCTTTCTCAATCCTTCTTTGCATGTTCCCAACGAGGTCAGGGTATAAGGAGTTAGGGCTCGATCTGGTTGAACCTTTGCAAGATCAACCTCGCAAACCCCAACGACTGCCCATGGGATATGAAAAGAAAGATGAGGGAGTAGGAGATCCTATCAAAATATTTCTTGAGAAGGCCCTCAAAAAACAAAGGATCGCAATGATGGATAACTTTTCCGAGATCTTTCAACAACTGCCCAATGGCAGCGCACCTGCATCCAGCAACCACTCTGGAGGCGCAACTCCTTTTAAGGTACAAGTAAACTTTGACATTCCCATATTTTAGGGAAAAATACATGAAGACACCGTATATAGATGGTTGAATCTATTAGAATGATATTTCTTAGTTCATGACTTTTCCAACCGAGAGAATATTATTTTTGCACTCCTCAAAGCTACCCCCACGTCAAGGACTGGTGGGAAACCTACTGTGAGAAAAAGGATGAGGGGGAACCCTCTCTGTTCTCAGCTGTACCCACTTGGAATTATTTCTGAGACGCCATCAAGGAACAATATTATCCCATGGGGAGCTATGAGTACAAGTACATACAATGGACTACGTTGCGGCAGCAAAGGGATCAAGATGTGCATGAGCTGACGAATATGTTCCATACCTTGCGCACAAAGTTGGGTATCAAAGATTCAAAGAAAAATTTGGTTCTGAAGTTCCGTAGTTTTCTACACATATACATTCAGGAGGAAATGGATTTCCTCGACATCTCCTCGCTTGGTACGGAATACCAGTATGCTGCCAAGATTAAGCAAAAATTCAAACAAAAGAAGCAAGAGTTTGGATATATGAATCAAAAGCAAGGGAAAGGTGCCCCCAAACCGCAAAAAAAAGGACAAATCCAAGGCATGGCAACCCAAGATAACCTACCAAAGCTGAAAGCAAATAAAAACCCCACGAAGCCAAAGAAGGACACGGGAAAGTGGTGTGAGTTCCATAGGAGCTCCACTCACAACACAAGTGAGTGTTGGGCTAAGCAGTCACTGGTGGATGAGATGAGGGCTTCTGAATCGGATGAATGCTCCGACTCTAAATCAGAACCCAACAAAGGGAATTAGATTATTTATGCAGATCCCAACGCCACCATTGCCACTGCAAAGATCCAGAAGGAGGAACCGGAAGATCCATAGGAGGAGAAGCGTCTCTTCCACTCTCAGATGTGGGTAAAGGGCTCCCTGCTACAGTTAATTTTCGACAGTGGGAGCCAAAAGAACCTCATTTCAGCAGAGGTCATGAAGCATTTGGGCTTTCCCATCATAGCACACCCACATTCGTACACCATCGGGTGGCTTCACCAAGGACGGGATCTCTGTGTCAGCCAGCAGTGTCGCCTTCCCTACAAAATCAAGCCCTTCACAGATGAGGTATTATGTGGCATTGCTCCTCTTGATGTTTGTGATGTATTATTAGGCCAACCATACTTGTGGAAATGACATGTTGTATATGAGTCCCGGCCTCGCGCTGTTATTATTACTTTGGGAAATAATTTGTACAAGATACCAAAGGTACCACCGCCTGCTGCTATCTCTTTGGTTACTGCAAAACAATGCAGTAAGTTGATTTCCAAAACCGGGAAATTTGTTTTCCTCATGATCTGCCCCTAGGGCAAGAAGAATACTGTGGCCACGACCTCCAGATAGGGCTCCTCTGCACGACAACAAAAAATGGGCAAGGTCGTGGAGGAGTACAAGGACATCTTCACCTCACCCACAGGGGTGCCTCTGCACTATCAGGTCAAGCACCCCATCAATCTGACCCCAGGTGCGTCGCTACCCAATAGACTAATGTATCAGCGCTCCGTTCTGGAGAACGATGAAATCAAGAGGCAGATTCAAAAGTTGTTGCAGAAAGGTCACACCCAGCCGAGTTCATCACCGTGTGGGAGCTTGATTGTGTTGGTGCAGAAGAAGGATGGGACTTAGAGACTCTGTATTGATTATCAGGCGTTGAACAAGATCATTGTCCGGAATAGGTACTCGATCCCACGAATTGATGACCTTCTGGATGAACTCAAAGGGGCCAAATATTTCAGCAAGATTGACTTGAAGTCTGGGTATCACCAGGTACCAATCGAACACTCTGATGTGTGGAAGACTACCTTCAAAGCCAAGGAGGGCCTTTTCGAATGGTTGGTCATGCATTTAGGGTTGACGAATGCTCCTGTAACCTTCATGAGTTTGATGGATGACATATTGCGGCCATTCACCAACTCATTTGTACTTGGATGACATCCTAATCTTCAGACAGACTTGGGAAGAGAACCTCCACCACATCCGAGAGGTCCTCCAAACACTACAGCAACACAAGTTGTGTACCAATTTGGAGAAGTGCACTTTTGGCATGACCCAGGTTTAATATCTGGGATACATTATTGATGAACGTGGGGTGCATGAAGATCCAACCAAGATATAAGTAATTCAGGATTGGCTGGCCCCAACCACTCTAACAGAGCTTCGCAGCTTTCTGGGTCTTGCTAATTTCTACCACAGGTTCATATTGGGATTTTCTCATATCACTTGGCCCTTGATTCAAGTCACCAAGGGAGGAATGAAAGAAAAATTCTTTTCGTCGGAATCTCAACAAAAGGCATTCGTAGAATTGAAACATCGCCTCTGCTCTGCCCCAATGCTTATATTGCCAGACTTGCAACAACCATTTGAGATCGAGATAGATGCCTCTAACTATGCTATTGGGGAAGTTCTTACTCAACAGGGGCATCCAGTGGCATATCACAGTGAGAAACTGTCCGACACAACCCGCAAATATCCCACTTATGAAAAATAAATGTATTCCATTGTGCAGGGGTGTCGCCAATGGAAGAATTACATTTTGGGGAAGGAAACGGTCATCCACATAGACCACCGACCCCTACAGTTCATATAGACACAATGGAAAATGAAAAAATATCACCATCATAAGTGGTCCACATATCTGCAGCAATTTCATTTGAACATCAAGTATAAGAAGGGCAGCACCAAAAATGTTGCAGACTGCCTCAGTCGACCACCAATCGTGGTGCTAACTATCATTCTCAACTCTTGTGCCCACGAGACTTATGATTGGCTACTTCTCTATAAGAGCAATCTAGAATTTGACCACACATAAAAGACACTCTTGGAGGGTACGCACGTTCCAAATTTTCACCTCCAGGATGCACTGTTGTGTCACCTAGGACAGCTTTGTGTTCCTTTAAGAGAGCATGCCAAGATGATTTGGGAAGAACACTACAGTCAAGTCGTTGGGCATTTCGAGGTCGAGAAAACAATGGTAGTACTGCAGAAGTATTTCTATTGTTCGAACCTTTAACAGGATTTTGGGAAGTACATCAGACCCTGCACTGCTTGCTCCATTTCCAAACCGACCATCAAGAAGCAAGGCCTCTATACTCCGCTACCTACTCTTAGTTGACCTTGGGAATCCATCTCCATTGATTACATGTCAAGCCTTCCTTCTACTAAGCATGGACACGACTGTGTTTTCATGGTCATTGATATATTCTCGAAGATGACCATTATGTTGACCTGCAAGAAGAATATCACAACAGAAGTCATTACTAAACGTTTCTTTGAACGAGTTTGGGTGCACTTTGGGATCCCACAATCTATCATCTCATATCAGAACAGCAGGTTCCTCGGCACATTTTGGTTTAGCCTCTGGTTGATGTTGGAAACCAAGCTCACCAAGTCCACAGCTTTCCATCCCTAAAATAATGGCCAGACAGAGGTTGTAAACAGGATGATTGTACACATTATGTTCATGTACAATTCAAATCATCCACGCACATGGGATGAGAGCCTTCCCTATGTACAACACAGTTATAACTGGGCTCTCCACAACTCAACCGACCACAACCCCTTTCAGGTGGGCTTGGGGTTCTAGCCACTATGTTCCATTGACGTAGCCATGCCATTTGTGGCTACTTGGGCTGATTCGGCTCATGTCCAGTCTGAAGTTGACAAAGCGAACAACTTCATTGAGCACATTCAACACATCTGCCAACAGGTTCACAACAGATTGGAGAGAGCCAATGCTAAGTACAAGCAATGACATGATCAACATTGGGTGCCACACCACTTCTAGTTGGGTGAAAAAGTGTGGCTACATTTGCAGAAGGAGCGCCTCACTAGACCCCAAGTTTTTCCTGCTCCGATATGGGTTGTACTATGAAAATTCTATAATGGAGAATTCTACTGCAACTACTTATTAAATTTCTTCTATTGCATTGTCAAACACAATTATTTAAAATTTCTCTTTTGTTAAATAACAAAATAAAATATGCTGCAGATTTCACGATTAACAAATCACATATAAAAATAGCACAAGTAATCACACATAGACACCGTTATTTTTGGAAAATTGTCCCCGGAAAAACCCAATGTGGGAAAACTAGTGCAGTAGATCTGATGGTTTCTTTATTATGCTGAAATTCTGAGTAAAAATGTGTGATTGTAAATTCCAATCAATCACCTGAATAATTCTAATGACAAAAGGTTGAGTGAGACAATTCTCGCATCACCATCTGAGTTCCGGCACTGACCTGCACCCACACTGACTGGCTCAGTGTGATTTCTGCACTGTGATTGTGTCACTCACGTTG
Organism: Pinus albicaulis; assembly: GCA_034641835.2. Lineage (NCBI taxonomy): Eukaryota > Viridiplantae > Streptophyta > Pinopsida > Pinales > Pinaceae > Pinus > Pinus albicaulis. The sequence continues at coordinate 702,981,137 of CM076579.1, forward strand.
TCACTATGTCATTGCTTCTGATGCTTATTGTGGCTGCTTCTGTGCTTGATGTTGTATGATAATAGAGTGCTCCTTCCTTCTCGAAATGTCCTCCAGATACTGGATGAACCCTCAGTTGCCCCTCCAACAGAAAATGAAACTCCCTCTACTTCTCTGTGCTAGCCCGACGTAACTGTTGCTAGGGTAAATTTTCGTTGATGCTTTGGTTCCTCTCTCACTCCTATTCATGCACTCTCTATGCTTCAGAAAATCTCCCTCCTAGAGATTTCACCTTCCCCTCTCTGCAAATGAGAACCACTTCGATTCTTCCTCTCACTGAAGAAATCGAACTCTTGATTTTTTCTCCATCTAATGTGTTTTTTCATAGGCCCCTCACCCTCTTTCTTATATTCTTCTATTGAACCTTCAACGGCCAACATTAAAACATAATTAAGGCCTAAGATTCATTTGGAGGTGATCCATGACTTTTTCTAGAAGATTCACACTAAGTTTAATTAATACCCTTTAATTAATCAGCTTCCCTAAGTTTACACTTATGAAAACATTAAAAAACGATTAATTATTTTAATTAAACCATCTCTATATGGAATCTTCCAAAATCCTTTTTGGCTATTATGGAATACATGTGTCTTAGACCACATACAAAATTACAAAGCTAGAGAACATCTGATGCTACCATAAATCAACACTCCCTCTTAGCGAGGAAAGTGCTCTAGCAAAACAATTCAATGTGTTGTTGTTATGGCTTCTCTAACATCTGTTGTTATGTTGTTGATGCTTGCTTACCAACACTACACAAGAAATGTTGCATGTGTACTAATTTTTACTCTCCTTACTGCTGCCAACTTCCACTGTACTACAACTCCCTCCTTCAGCTATGCTGAGGATCCATTTCTTACTAAAATGGATTTTTAGTCATACCCAGTTATTCCCTGGACTGAGTGAACTTAATTCTCCCTAGAGCCTTAGTGAGAATATATGTTGTTTGTTTTCCTGTGGGAATGTACTGGATTTGTACTACCCCACCCTGAACACAGTCTCTGATAAAATGACATCTGATGTCAATATGTTTGGACCGGTCATGAAATACTAGATTTTCAGAGAGTTTGATACAACTCTGATTGTCACAGTAAATGCTAGTTGGTTCCATCCTGCTTCTGAATAGACTCACAAGAAGTTTCTGAAGCTAGATTGCTTCACATGTAGCTACACTAGCTACCATGTACTCTGCTTTGGCTGTGTTCAATGCTATTGACTTTTCTTTCCTGCTGCACCAGGACACCATTCCTGATCCAACGCTGAAACAATACCCATAGGTACTTTTTCTGTCCACTGAGCTATCTGCCTAATCTGAATCTATGAATCCACTAAGTCTGACATCCTCTCCTCTGCCATATTTGATACTGAATCTAACTGTTCCTCGTACATACCTCAGGACGTGCCTTACTGCGGCCCAGTGCACTCTTTTGGGTTCCACCATGAACTGATTAACAGTGTTGACAGAAAATCAAATGTCTGGTCTGGTGTTAACCATATACATCAATGACCTAATGAGCTATCTATATAAGGTGGGTTCTACCTCTGTATCTTCGGATGCATCTATCTTTTTCCAATTGGTTATCATGGGTGTGGCCATGGGCCTGCAATCCTGCATTCTGAACCTCTTCAAAGTTTCCAAGGCATACCTCTCCTGTCCCATGAAGATATCTCCATCTTTCTGAAAAACTTCCAATCCTAGGAAGTAGTGCATCAACCCCAAATCCTTCATGTAGAATTCAACTTCTAGATTCCGCTTGCAATCCTTGATTAGCCTGGATGATCCTATGATAAACAAATCATCTACATATAGTACTAGTACCAATGGCTCATCCTCTATCAGCAAGTAGTAAATATTGGGATCTGCATCACTCTTGACAAATCCCACCTTTTGCAAATAGATATCTATCCGACCATACCACGCGCTCGGTGCTTGCTTAAGCCCGTACATGGCTTTCTTTAATATGCATACATGAGACCTCCTTTCATGAGTTTCAAAACCCTCTAGCTTTTCGATATATACCTCTTCCTCAATTTCTCCATTCAAGAATGTTGTCTTGACATCCATTTGATGAATCTCCCATCCCATCTATGTAGCTAAATATACGACAGTCTGGATGTAGGTATATTTGGCAACTAGTGCGAAGGTCTCCTCATAGTCAATGCCTTCCTTCTGAGCGTACCCTTTTGCCACGAACCTTGCCTTTTATTTCTCTACACTGCCATCTACAGCAAACTTGATCTTGTAGATCCAACATGATCAAACAACTGATCCGCTCTAAGGTTTGGGTACAACTTCCCAGACATCATTTGTCATGATAGAAGCATGCTCTTCTATCATGGCATCTACCCATACTTGGTGCTGAACAACTTCCTGGAAGCTGGAAGGTTCCTCTACTTGAGCCACCAAGGCCTGGTACCTATCAGGAGGTTTGTGTTGTCTCTTCCCATTCCTAGGAGTCCCAATAAATTTTTCTGCATCCCTTAGTATTTTTTGAGCTTCCCTGCTGATCCGACCACTGGTGGATGGTTGCTCTCTCAACTCTTCCACCTGATATAACAGGTCCTCTGACTGAGTATCTTCCTAATATTCCTCTGTGAAAATATTAGTACCTGTCCTTGGTACCAAATTATGTCTTCCTATATGTTCTTCTAAGTGCCCCTGATGTTCTTGTACCAAGGGAACTTCTGCAGTTTGATCCTCTGCAGGCATATCACGTTATTTCTGAAATGCTCTATCGTCCATGAACTTAACATTGCGTCTTATCACAACATTCCTACTGTCAGGAATATAGATCCTATATGCCTTGGAGGTGTCACTGTACGCTACAAGATACCCCCTTTCTGTAGTTTTATCCAGCTTTCTTCTCTTCTCATTGGGTACATGACAGTAATCCGTGCTAGCAAATATTCGAAGATGCCATACCTCTGGTTTCTTCCCTGTGAAAACTTCTTCATGAGTCTTCTTACTCAAGGCTCTATGAGGTGTCTTCTTCCAGATATACACTATTGTATTGTAGGCTTCATCCCATAAATATTGGGGTAAATAAAGGTCAAATAACATGGCTTTGGCTACTCCTACAATTGTCTTGTTCTTCCATTCTGCTCTAGATTGTATGGCACAGTCCACTCTCTACTAATTCCCTCCTTTGCGCAAAAATCTGTGAAGTCTCCATCTATGTATTCCCCACCATTAATTGAACGCAAATGTCTCGATCTTATTCCCCATCATGTTTTCGACAAGAGCTTTTAATTCTTTGAACTTTTCAAATACTTCATCTTTTGTCTTCAAGAAGTAGATCCATGTCTTCCTGGAGTGATCATCAATGAATGTGACAAAATATTTTCCACCTTTGAGAGTGTTAGTGGATATTGGTCCACAAATATCTGAATGTATCAATCCCAAAATGCTTGTTGCCCTGTTTTCACTTCTAGGAAAAGTTGCCTTAGCGTACTTCCTAAGTATGCATCCTTGGCATACATCATCATGCTCTATGCTAAGAACAGGTGCCCCATCAACTGTTTCTCTAATCATTTTCAATGCACCATGATTCAGGTGCCCCATTCTTATATGCCAAAGTTCATTCAACCCTTTCTTGTCTTCGAGATTACTACTGACTAGTGCCATCGGGGTTTCGATCTGCAACTTGTATAGTCTGTTGCTTTTGATTCCGATCTTCCTTGTTTTCTTCCAACTGGGATGCTTGACATATAATTTATTTCTAGTAAAGTATATGTCATACCCTTTTTTCTGCAACTGGGATACTTATATTAGGTTCATCCCAAGCCCTTGCACATGTAGTACATCCGTGATCCTGACACAGGTTTCGGCTTCCGTCTGAAACACTACGGATCCTCTCCCAATTGGAGTGCACTTCGTACTATTTCCCATAGTGATATGGAAGTTCATCTACTCTTCCCTATAGCTCGAGAAGTATTCTCATACTCCAGTCATATGAGCTAAAGCCCCGCTATCAATATACCATATTCCTGCAGATGCTGAACTTGCTAGGCATGTATCATCTTATTTTAACCTAGAGGATAAAACATCTAAGTTAGTCATACTTATCTGTTCTTTCTTCTCTCTATGTTGTGTCCCCTCTAAAGCTTCTGGTTTATGCAGTCCCTTTCCGTACCTTACTTCCTTTGGATCTGACAGCTCTGATACCATGTGAATATTCTATAATGGAGAATTCTACTGAAGCTACTTATTAAATTTCTTCTATTGCATTGTCAAACACAATTATTTAACATTTCTCTTGTGTTAAATAACAAAATAAAATATGCTTCAGACTTCACAATTAAAAAATCACATATAAAAATAACACAAGTAATCACATATAGACACTGTTATTTTTGGACAATTGTCCCCAGAAAAACCCAATGTGGGAAAACCGGTGTAGCAGATCTGAGGGTTTCTTTATTATGCAGAAATTTCGAGTACGAATGTGTGATTGTAAATGTCAATCAATCACCTAAAGAATTATGATGAGAAAAGGTTGAGTGAGACAATTCTCACATCACCATCTAAGTTCCAGCACTAACCTGCACCCACACTGACTGGCTCTATGTGATTTTTGTGCAGTGACTACGTCACTCACGCTGTCACTGCGTCACTTCTTTTGTTGCTTGTCGTGGCTGCTTCTGTGCTTGCTTCTATATGATACTAGAGTTCTCCTTCCTTCTCGAAATGTCCTCTAGACACCGGATGAACCCTCAGTTTCCCCTCCAACAGAAAATGAAACTCCCTCTGCTTCTCTGCGCTGGCCCAGTGTAACTGCTGCTAGGGTAACCCTGCACTGATGATTTGGATCCTCTCTCATTCCTCTTCATGCACTCTCTATGCTTTAGAAATTCTCCCTCTAGGAGATTTCACCATCCCCTCTCTGCAAATGAGAACCACTTTGATTCTTCCTCTCACTGAAGAAATCAAAATCTTGATTCTTTCTCCGCCTGATGTGTTTTTTCATAGGCCCCTCACCCTCCTTCTTATATTATTCTGTTGGACCTTCAACGGCCAAGATTAAAACATAATGAAGGGCTAAGATTAATTTGGAGGTGATCCATGACTTTTTCTAGAAGATTCACACTAAGTTTAATTAATACCCTTTAATTAATCAGTTTCCCTAAGTTTACACTTAGGAAAACATTAAAAAATGATTATTATTTTAATTAAACCATATCTAAGTGGAATCTTCCAAAATCCTTTCTGGGTATTATGGAATACATGTGTCTTAGCCCACATACAAAATCACAAGGCTAGAGTACATCCGATGCTACCATATATCAACACATACACCATCACCAAGGTTGTAGGGAACAATGCCTTTGAGCTCAGTATTCCATCATTCCTTGGTCTGCACCCAATATTCAATGTGGAATGCCTTCGGCCCTATTTCCCAACTCTACTGGACACCTCTGACACTGCAGAACAACTCACACCAATAGAGTTAAACCCAGACTGCATGGAACAAGCCACCACAGATTGTATCATGGACATGCAAATCAAGAACACTCGCGAGCAGAAGATCTAACTGTATTGGGTTGTCAAAGCTGACCAACTCTTGCACCAAGACAAGTGGTTCACTAGGGACCAAGTTCAGTAGAAGTTTCCTCATCTCGTGGAGGAACTCAATGCAATGGGGACCATTACTTCCTAAGGGGCGAGGAATGATCCAGGTGGATATTGGTGGCCACCTGCCTATTCCACTTGAGGCCCCACCATTGTTTCTTTCACTTTTTCAGTTTCCTTAATTATAGCACAATTTACTATTTTAGTAGTTTTTTGTGTCCTGAACTTCCGGAGCCATTTTGAGGCCCTAAACGCCGTTTTTTTGGCATCAAACCTCCGACAAATATGAGTTTGTTTCGACGAATATGAGTATGTTCAAGACTTGAAATTTGCAGTCAGCAGTTGTATTCCTCGGATATATATTTCTAACAATGTATCATGTGCATCAAATGAAGATAGTATTCCTACGTTACAACCCCGAGAAAGTGATGTACCAATTTACCCTGACGGGAACCATATTCTGGCATTTCATCTCCAAGGGTTAGGTTTTTGGATGTTTAGGGTTTTCCATTATTTCTCAACAATATATAGACCTTTGAGCCTCATTATAACACAGAGTTCAAAGGCTTATAGCCACCACATCTCTTCTCGTAGATAAGCTACCAACACCCTAGTTAGTTAATTTCCACTCTGTCTGTAAACAAATTTCAGTTCTTTGATATTAATGAAATGAAGTGTTATTTCCGCTGCATTTTTATATTTATGGTTATATGTGTATTTGTTGTGTTCCTGCATAAATCTAGAACAAGATATCCCTAGGTCATGGCTACTCAAGCCACATGTTAAGCATGTTAGTCATCTCAAGACTCACATTACCTAGCAAACAAAAAAGGTAGAGGAAACAATTAAAACAAATTTTAACTTTTTCTATTAGTCATAAGTTTTTCTTGCTTTTTATATTTCAATGTATTGCCTTTTAATTTTGACTTTTCTTAGTTTTTTTGTTTTATCTTTCCTTTTGTTTTTGCTAATTAGTTACTTTTGCAATAAGACTTCAATTCCTTTCACCAATAAAATGATACAAAAATAAGTTTTTAATATATCACAAAAATTTTAAAAAAAATTAAAATTATATGCATAATGTTTTACATTAAAAAATAGGTAAATATTTATAATCAAAGCATAATTATTATAAAGTCAATGATAAATTGATTTCCATAATATTTGCTTGCGACAAGAATTAAAAAGTAATATAATGTATATGTGATGTAATATATATATATATATATATATATATATATATATATATATATATATATATATATATAACACCAGAGGAACCCAACAACCATCTTATACGTAACTGCCAGTAAACCTATGGGGGCTATGACTTGTCCTCCTCTCCGTAGCCCAGGCTTCAACGAGGGGATTTGAACCTGGGTCTCTTGAGTTCCAACGATTTCAATTGTCTCAAATTACCAACTGAGTTGTCCCCCCTCTACAATACATAATAGAGATTTAAATTTAATACATAATGTACATTTATATTAAGGTTAATTCAACCTTAATTGAAGACATTAGTTAGTGTATAATATTAATGTATAACTTTACTTTTATACAATGTAAATATATGTGCTATTAGGATGATGGGACAAATGTCCCATGGGGGCAACTCAATTGGTAATCCGACACAAGTGAAATCATTGGAACTCGAGAGACCTAGGTTCAAATCCCCCTATTGGAGCCCGGGCTACAGAGAGGAGGACAGGTTGTATCCCTTAGAGGTTTACTAGAAATTATGTGCTTAGAGGTTTACTAGAAATTATGTGCCAAGCGGTTGTTGGGTTCCTTTGGTTACAAAAAAAGGGAAAAAAAGAAAATAAAAAAGGATGATGGGACAAATAAATGTTATTTTAAAATGACATATGGGTTTTGAGTATTATGGGGTTTAAGAGAGGTGTAAATATGGTTATGGCTTGCATGAGAGATATCATGTGAGATTCACAATTGCATAAACTATGTTATACATTGTATTGATATTAAATATATCAAAAAATGGTGTTTGCAAAGCAAGAATATAGTTATGCATACAATATTACATGAATCATGAGGAGTTTTGCACCAACGCTATTAGTCTCAGTGGTTGTTAATAAGTATTATCATTGACAAATTTATAACTACAATTAATAATTAATATAATAAATATGTGATGTGATATATAATATCAGTTTAGCCTCAAGGGTTAGGTCAGTTGGTTGAGTTCTTGTCGCTAAGGAACCTTTGTTATCGAAATGTCATGGGTTTAATTCTCTCAGCACTCTCAGGGTTAGGATCTATGGTGGAGCTGGTAGGAAATGATCCTTTTAAGATCTACCTAGTACAAATATTATGTGCACATAGTGGTCACCAATCTTTGGGGACCGTGTCCGCCACCCCCCCCCCCCCCCCACTCCCCACACACACGCTCACACACACAGACAATTTACCTTTAAACAATAAAGTTAATTCAATTTGACATTAATATATAACTTTAATTTTATATAATGTAAATATATGCTATTAAGATAATGAGATAAACCAATGTTATTCAACAATGACAAATAGACTATGAGTATTGTGAAGTTTAAAAATAATTGTAGCTGGAAAGAAAGATCTATATTTTTTCGAGGGAAAAATACATAATTTGATTTATATATATAATGAAAATACATTTTGTAGATACACAAAAATTGAATTCCTCAAAACTAGAAAAATCCAAAAGGATCATAAAATCCTATTAGAGTAGAGAGGCCAAACAACTATAAGAAAACAAACAAATATACAATAACAAATATAAACCAATCAATAATGTGAGGCACTTAAAGTCCTGTCATAAGAGACAAAGCAACAAAATATATAAAAATTGTCATTAGTTGAACATGGAATTAGTCCAAAGACTTATATAGTTCAAAAAGTACTCAAAAGGGCAGATGTCAGATGAACAAAATCTTTGTCAGAAGTCAGAACAACTATGCATATTTTTTCATGTTAAAGGCATGCAAAGGATGCAGAAACATAAACTAGAACCTATTGACCATCAAGAGCTGAAAGTTTTAGAACTCCTAGATTGAACATGTAGCATGCAACATTGATATCTTCAAATTGACCATTATTCTCTTGAATAATGGTCCAAATATCCTTCTCCAAATTGATGCCAAATTTTGATAAATTGTCCACTACCTGATTTCTTTCCCTATATATATTCAAACAAGAGAATGATGTAAAGGAACCCATTATACTAGAGAGATCTCCTTAATAATAGGCCTAAAAAATATGGTATTGCAAGAAATAACGTCATTTAGCCAATTGATAGTGTTTTGGCAAGAAAGATACCATATTAGCTTGGGAATTATAATTGTATAAACATTTTACAAATAGTATTTATATTAAATATATCAAAAATAATGTTCGCAAAGCAAAGATGTAGCTATACATACAACATTACATGAATAAAGTGTAAATGTCACACAATTTTAGTGATATGAATAACATCACAATTTGGCATTTGCTAATTGTTTTTTTTTTTTTTTTTAGAGAGAACAAAAAAATTGAATGACTTATATTAATATAAGTGTTTAACATCTAGATTATGCACATATTTCAAATTTATTCATATCAAATTTTAGGAACAATATCTACTAGCATATAGCAAATGGATCTCATCCCACATAAAAATTGTAGAAAACCATAACATAGTAGTAGAAAAAAACAACATCAGCAAGATAAGAAGACTAAGATTAGAATTTCAAAACAAAAAAGAAATGAAGTAGATGTTTTCTCCATTGAATATCTTTTCCATGTAAAGGTGTCCAGGTTCAACTCCAATTCTATTTTAGAGAGTATATCCACTTCATGATTGATATCTCAGAATATGTGTGTGAAGGTAAGATGTATGAATGAAGCCCTGAGTCCACAAATACTTTCTTTCCAATGATAAAGATGTGAAGCATTAATAGTACCAGTGTTGTTTTCCCATACAACAAAAGTTTTGTAATCCCCAAATATGTGTATTGAATAAATGTCCAAATACCTTCAAAAATCTAGAATACCCCCTAATGCACAAATATTTGTCTTTGTGTTTGTACCATTACCTCCTCCCTAAAAGTTTGTAATAATGACTAATATCCAAGTGTAAGGTTGCCTCCACATCCAAGAATAGTTGATTGTGTTGCTCCATCAAAGGTGCTAATCAGAGGTTGTGTGAAAGTTTCAAGCACAAAACTAAATCCGATGGAGGAAGAAAGTTTCATAAGACCAATATCATTATAAAATCTTATAATCTTTTGACTAGTCATCTTAATACCTCTATCCATACCATCAAAGACAATAGAATTTCTATTTATCGAGACACCCCAAAAGATATATATGACATTTTCTAAGATCTAATATATAACCAATTTAATATATCAAACCTATTTGATCATTATCAAGGCTTTGCATTGATATCATAAAGTCAAACATTGTTGTCCTCACAAAGAGACAAGGATTCTAAAACTCATAGAGATTAAGGGTCATAAAAGATTTAACTCCTTGTAATCTAAGAAATTATATTGAATCTCAATTAATTTTCAAGTTCCAAATGAATTATTGAAAATAGTTTATTTGAAGGTTGATTGATGTATAAATAAATATATAATCAATATTGGTTATAAATATTTCTATGTAAAATAATTATATAATATTAAAATTAAATTTCTATTAATAAAAAATATTTATTTATATTAATAGGGCAACTCAACTAGCAATGGTCATGTAAAAAAATTATTATGTGTGAGAAGGTCCAGTGTTAAATCTCTCTAATTCACCTCTGCATGCTGAAGAGGTCCAATGTTAAATATCTCCAATTCACATATGCATGCCAATGATGCATACATAGGCACCTAGAATTTATAGTAGTGGTTTGAACTGACTCATGTCACACAAATACAAATATATCCCAATTACTAAATCTTATATTATTAATATATTTAAGTCATTATTAACTATATAATAGTTAAGGTTAATAGCAAATGTTTTCTCGAGCTCGCGCTCTGCCTCTTGGTCTACCCTACGCATAAGGTTTCTGGTGCTGCGACAGGGTGGTGCCCGTCGGGGTGCTCCCCCTGGCTTGGTTTTGGCCCAATGGTGGACTCTCGACCCCTCCCCTGCCTCTTCCTCCTCGTACTCCTCCTGAGGTCGAGGCCTTCAAACTATTGATTGCTTCCCAGCTGAAGAAGAAAAAACAACTTGCCTCCAAGTTCATAAAGAGATTGGATGAGATCCCCTTTGTGGCTCTCCCGCCTGAGGATCCGATCAAGGCGACCCTTTCCCTTGTGGACCAAGCACTGGTTGGGCAGTTCACGAGCTTATGGCCTTCACCAAAATCTACGGAAGCCTGGATCACCCGAAACTGGAAGCCCCTCATTGCAAACAATGTCACCTCGTACTTTTTGGGGCGGGGTTTCTTCTTGTTTGAATTCAACTCAAAGGAGGATAAGGACTTGATTTTCAAGAACGAACCCTATTTCATGGGTCCTTAACGATTGTATTTAAATCGTTGGAATCCATACTTCGACCTCTAGGAGGATGTTCCATCTGCTTTCCCAGTCTGGGTCAGGCTCCCAAACTTGCCAGTGCACTGCTGGAACTAGGAATCAATGCAGAAAATTAGCAACACCCTTGGAAAATTCATAAACAGAGAAAACAACAAAGATCAATATGACTGCGCCAGAATCTGCATGGAGGTTGATATCGAAGTTGGGTTGCCATAAGCCATCAAGCTAACAGTGGGAAACTGTTCCCATTTTCATAGATTAGACTAAGAACAACTGTCGTTCAAATGCCACAGATGCCATGAGTATGGCCACTTTGTCAAGAACTTCCCCAAAAATGCAAGCCTAGAAAAGGAGAAAGAAGAAGGATGGCAACAAGACAAGAAATATATAATGAGCCTTAGGCCAGGGCCAATCAGACAAGGAGTGGAGAAAGGAAAGAGAAGTACAACACCCACGGGGAGCATTCCTAAAGCCAAACACACCCAGAAAAGTCAAGAGAACAGCTTTGTGGTCTTGAACTTAGAGACAGAGGAAGTCCGAGAAATCGACCCACGGGATGTGCAAAAGGATCTCCAAATGCATGAAGCCCTAGAACCACTGAAGATCGGTGATTACCCTGGAGAAACCCTGAAAGAGAAAGAGTCTGTCTCTGAGGGTGAAGATCTGGATTCAGAGGAGTCAGAGGAAGAAGGAGAAAATGGTGATTCCCAAACTTTGGTCAGAAGATCGACTAGGGGACAGAGATCCTCCAGAGAAAAGAGAGAGCAAGAAACCTACAAGGAGAAGCTGTGGGGGAGCCAGCTGACCCTAGAAAAGATGTTGGCAAGAAACCCTAAGGCAAACAGAAATCAAAGCCAGGGCTCTAAGGGAGCCCTCTCAGATCAAAATAGGAAGTAATGAAGATCGTCTCCTAGAACTGTAGAGGGATGGGGACCAACCTAAAAGAGGAAGCAATGAAATGTCTAGTAAGGTTGGAAAGACCACACAGTCTTCTCATCCAGGAGACCAAAATGGAGGAAAGGGACTCTCCACAAAAGCAAACAGTTTTGGGGAAAAGGAGGAGGTATTTTTGTCTCCTCTAGAGGCGCCTCAGGAGGGCAGGGAATTCTATGGGACGAGACATGCTTTGAGAAAATCCTAGTTAAATTCAACTCAAACTAGATTTTTGATCAATTTTTGCATCTCCATACAAAAGAGATAGTGAATCTTTTCAATATTTATGCCCTGGTCATCTTGGGAGACAAAAAAACTTGTTGGGAATCCATTATGAATCTAGCAAATGAGATTCAGATGGATAATGTCATTCTTGCTGGAGACATGAACATTACTTTAAGCCAAGGGGAGAAGCAAGGGGGAAGTATTGTAAGGGATCCAGCCAAATAATGGGTGGAAGAACTCATTCAGGATTGGGATCTGTTGGACATCAAGCCATTCAAGGGAAAATATACATGGAAAAATAGAAGAACGAGTCTGGGTCACATTGCTACAAAGTTAGATCGCTTTCTCATCTAGAGTTCCTTCTTGCTTTTAGGTCTTGATGTCAGTTTTAAAATTATTTCTTCATCGGTCTCCGATCACAAGCCCATTAGGCTTGAGATGAAGTCGCATATGAATCTGGGGCCTATTCCCTTATGTTTTAGTGCTCTTTGGGTGCAACAGCTTGAATTTTTGGACAGAGTTGAGGAAGTCTGGAGACTCCTGTCAGTGGATCCCTCTTCTTTGTGCCGGAGGAAAAGTTGAGGAGAGTGAAGAGGGCCCTCAAAATCTGGGCTAAAGCCCTCCCTTCTCCAACTGAGTCAAGGTGGGCTTCCCAGGCCTATTTGGAGAGTCGTAAAAAACAAATGGATGATATGGACTTCTCGAAGGACAACTTAACCTTGGAAGAGGAGCTCTAGGTTAATCTTCATAAGGCTTGCATCTGGGAGGAGGAATTCCGGGGACTTAAATCTCGCCTTCTGTGGCTACAAGCTGGGGATAGGAATACCTCCTTCTTTCATAAGCAGACTCAAGCTAGAAGAAGCTTAAATTATATAGTGGAGATAACCTCAGGAGACCAATCCTTCTCCGACTTTGCCAGCATCAAAAAAGCTACCCATCATCACTTCAAAGACTTGTACACAGAGGATAAGCAAGTGAGTCACAACTCTAAACTACTCGAGTTGGTCCCTCTAAAGGCCAATGCCCAAATGAACAATATGCTGATTGCTCCTATCACCATCAATGAAATCAAGCAGGCCCTTGATGAAATGGATCCAAACAAAGCTCCTGGGCCGGATGGGTTTACTTCTCGATTCATTAAAACTTGTTGGGAAATTGTCAAAAAGGACCTCTACAAAATGATCTTAAAGTCTCAGACCTGCCACAAGCTTGGGGCAGTATAAACTCGGCCTTCTTGGCCCTTATACCTAAAGAGAAGGGTGCCATTTCTTTCAACAGATTCAGGCCAATTTCTCCCTCCAACATTGGCTACAAGCTCATCTCTAAAGTCATGGAAAGCAGGCTGAAAGGCCTTCTTCTGGAAATAATTCCTGACAATCAAGGGAGATTTGTCAAAGTTAGGCAGCTAACTGATAATTTCATCCTTGTTCAGGAAGTGATCCATTCAAGCATCCAAAGATGAAAAAAAGGCATGGCTGTCAAGATGGACCTAGCTAGTGCATTTGACAGGGTTAGGCACAAGTTTCTCTTTGGGGTTATGCAACAATTTGGGTTTGACTGCTGTTTTATAACTTGGGTCAAGGCCTGCATTGCGGAACCATGGATTGCACCACTTGTCAACGGGCGTGCTGCTAACTTCTTCAAGGCGAGTCGAGGGATAAAGCATGGATGCCCTCTATCCCCCCTTCTCTTTGTCATTCAAGCCTCTATCCTTAGATTTTTGTTGGAGAAAATACAAATCGATCAAGAGATTATGGGTCTTAGAATCGCCATGGGAGTGAGAGACATCAACCATGCACTCTTTGTTGATGACTCCATCCTATTGGGGGGTGCTTCCTCTAGCTCAGCCTCTGGATTCAAGTTGGATCTTGATCGCTACTGCCTTGATTCTGGGAGTGAACTTAACATAGGAAAATGTTTCATTTATGCTTGGAACCTTTCTGGACTCGAGATAAGCATGATCACCAAGATTTTTGGCTTCAAAGGCTCCACGAAATGGGTGTCTTTTAAATACCTTGGACTGCCAATCTTCCAAAGTTGCCCGATTGGGAGGGACTAGTACCCCTTGCTAGAAAAATTCAAGCTCAAAATGCAAGCCTAGGGCATGTCATGGCTCAACCTGGTAGGTAAGACTGTTCTCATTAAGTTAGTCCTTAACAGTCTTCCAATCTTTCAGAGCTCTGTTCTGTTGTCTCCGGTGTGAATTCTTCGCAAGATGGAGCAATCCATTTTCTCTTTTTTCAGGAAGGGAGGGAAGAATAACGCTAATAGAATTATGTTGGTCAGTTGAGATAAGATCGCTATGTCACTGCTGAAAGGTGGCCTCCACATAAAATACCTCAGGGAGTATAATATCACTCTGAGGGCCAAGATCTTATGGTGGCAGGTAGCAAGGAATTTAGGATGGGCATGGATTTCTTTGTGGAAAAAATACAACTTTGGAAAGTGTCTTCGCTGCTTGGAGAACTTCCAAGCTAATCGACATGGCTCCCCGATCCATTAGTTGTGCAAGCGTGCTCTCCCGTTATTGTGTGACTGCTTATTCTAGATTCCAGGCAATGGGAAGCGGATCAGCCAGTGGGAGGATAGGATCATGAACGCAAAAGCGGTCGGGGATGATCCTGAGTTGCATAATCTAATAACGTGGATGATCACAGATGGTAGACGCGCGATGTGGGACATTTCAGAGTGGGACAACACCAACTGGGCAAGGTGGCAGAAGATAGAGATTCCTGCTCATTTGGAGCAAGCGTGGGCCAAATTCATGATAGCACTGGCTGGGAAAACCCCTCTAAACACAGGAAAAAAACACAAAAAGGGTTGGGGTTCCTCAATGGGATGTTATTCCGCAGCACAAGGCTACAGGTGCCTTAAGGTCATTCCCACTGTCCCCTGCAACCCTACGATTTGGAAAGGGATTCGGCAGGTTAAAATAATTCTGAAGATTGACATGTTCACCTGGCACCTGGGGCACAACAATATCCTCATAGCTGAAAACCTGCAACGTCGTGGCCTCCACGGGCCCTCTCGGTGACCGCTCTGCCAAAAACAGGAGGAAAATTCAGTCCACATCTTTCTCAAGTGCCTCTATGCTCGAGACATTTGGAATGAAATCTTGTTGATTTGGAACAGCAACCCCATCCTCCCAATCACCATCACAGGTATGCTAGCTAATTGGGGAGACCTGTTTCCTAATTCCTTCCCTAGGAGAGGTTGGCCAAACGAGGGGTGGATGATTATCCCTAATCTCATTTGCTGGAAGATTTGGCTTGAAAGAAACAATCGGATCTTTCAAGAGAAGGCACTAAGCCAGTAGAAAATCATTGTGAAAATTATAAGCTTATTTAAAGAAATAATACAGGCCAAGGTGAACCAGAAGCGGGTTTGTAGCTTAAACCAGCAAGGTAGGGATTGGTGCCAGCGGTTGGGGCTAAACCTTCCCACTAGGCACAGTATGGAGAAATGCAAAGAAGAATGGAAAATCATATTAGAGGATGAGGACTTTGACAAATGGAGAAGGAGCACAAATATCCACAATATGTTTTTTTGCGGTGCAGCAAGGGGAATTTGGGGAAGGCTGGAGGCAGAGGAATCATTCATTGCCCTTTAGACCAAATCATTTCCCACTTTGCCTAGGGTTTGGGGCTTACTTCGAAAAATCAAGCGAAAGCCATGGCTCTCCTCCAAGGCTTGAAACAACTGCAAAAACATGGAATCAAGGAGGCTCGAGTCATTAGAGATTCATAAAGCCTCATTGGCTTGATTGTGAAAAAATCGGCCCCTAAAGACCTCTATTTGCAACGGTTGTTCGCTCGCATCAATAAGTTGATCGTGTCCTTCGACAGACGTCAGTTCTTTCACGTCCATCGAAAAAATAACAAAGATGCGGACCTTGAAGCCAACATTGTTATCTCTTTACAAGAGGGATCTCTCCTCTGCGAAGAGGGGGATTCATGGGATCCTCTGCCTTAGTCGACCCCTCTCCTTTGTCATGTATTTTTGTCTCTTGCTGCAGCAATTTGTTTGTATTAGAAGGTTTGCTAATCTTTGGGAAATTTCTAAGTTGACAGTAAGAAGCAGAGTAGGTGAATTTTGCTTGATCATAAACCCCCTAGACATTGGATCTCCAGATGTAATACCTCCGAGCATAAGCCTCGGACCTTTTGAATCAATATAAAAATAATCGTTTCTGTTAACAAATATATATATTTAATTCATTAAAATAAGATTTTACACTTAATTTACATTTATCTAATTACACTACATTACACTATATTAAATTAAAATCCATCTTATTTTATAATTACTATGAAATATTTTATAATTGATTGTTTTCTTAGAAGGAAAAAAAAAAAAAAAACAAAGACAAAACATTTTCTTTTTACAAATAATTGATAAACCAAGTCTTTCTTTCATATATATATATAATTAAATATATTCTAATCATGTTATCTAATTATATAATATTTTATAAATTATTATTTTTATAAATTATTATTTTTATAAATTAAAATATTATTTATTTATATTTTTTTTAAAAACATATTCATAAATTTTAGAAAACAACTTATTTATCATTTCCTTTTTATAAACCTACTTTATAACCCAACTATGTTTAATAATTTATCTTTCTAAATCTCTTTAAAAAAAATAAGTATATAGGTATGAATTGATTGGTAAAGCATTTCCTTTTTGGGAAGAATGCAAAAGTTAAAATTCAAATTTTGAAATTCTGGATAAGCAATCGCTTAAATTCCAAAGATATATTTTATTATTAATTATGTGTGAGTATAAGAGAGCAAAGTGTATTTGAGATTGAGGATTTTTATGTACGTATAAAGATGAAATTAAAAATATATATCTAATTTTCATATAATTTTTATAGGATTTTTTTATAAATGTTTTATTAATTTTGAAGATTTTTTTGCTGTTGTGTGATTAGCACAATTATTGTTTTGCTGTTGTGTGATTAGCAAAATTAGTAATTAGGTGATGCTTGTACTCATGGCATGGGGTTGATTCGGACTATTTCGCACGTGACACACATATTAGTCAATGTTTTGAACCAATGACATCCCAAGAAGTGTCTTAATGATGCACTTTATTGCTAACTAACCTATACCCAAGAGCACTACCTTTTAAAAAAAGTCATGAAGTTGGAATTTGATGCACTTATGTGTGTATATGCCACAAAACCATTTAGTATAATTTTTTTGGTTGTAACCTCAGGTTGAATAGCTACCTTAAGATGTCTCTTTTGAGTCCTTGTTATACCCTTGGATGGAATTCAACCTTACCCAATAATAAAAAAACTCAATACTTTCAACCATTAGATCTAACCCTTGAGAACTATATTTTAAATACTTTCACAACTAAAATTCTTTAAAATTGTAAATATAAAAATATATTAATTAAGAAAATGTTAAACTTTATGCTACTAACAACTTTTGAGAATTTACATAATATACATTTTCAATTTGTATTTATTATTAAATTAAATATTATTTTCTCTAATATACTTTTTTAATTTGTATTTATTATTAAATTAAATAAGTTTTTCTCCAATATATGTGAATAAGTCGATTATAGATTCTATTAATTTAATAACATTTTTATTTATTAATTTTTTAATAAAAAATTGACTTAATATAACTTAAAATAAAAAATAGTATAGGTAAATACATAAATTTAATAACATTTTATATTTGTTAACTTAAAAAATTTGATAGATGATTAATTTTAGATTACATCCTAAAATGAATAATAATAAGAAATAAAAGTTAAAGTCAAATTTCAATACTATACCTTCAACACATATTTATTTATCATCTCCACAGTATTTTAAATTTATATTGATAATCACACCTCAAGATTAGTTTGTTACCTATCATTTAATTGTCCAATTCCACTTAAAACATGAACAACATTGCTCAATCAAAATAAAATAATCTTCAACAACACCATTAAATAAGAGTTTGGTATAAACATGATTCATACATTAAAATGAGTTCATCTAGTTCATAAACAATGCCATAAATGTTCCATTGAAAAGGGTAGTTGAGGCTTATGATACATTATATCTCGTTAAAGCACAACCTCTTCTTTCCAAAATTCACTTACTTTAAGACCATTGGTGGCCCCACATGGGTTGTCCAATATTGGGTAAGGGGTCGCTATATTCAATGACTAAGATAAATATAAGTTCCAAGAGCATTGATGGTTGCCCTTTGGGTTGTCTAATATTGGGCTGCTTCCTAACAATGGAAGCATAGGATCCAACATGTTAGTGGGTCCTTCATTATGGTAAAGAGTTTGGTTACCCATTATGTGAAAAGTTATTTGGGCCCATAAATCCTTCTTTATATATAATTTTTTTTTTTTCACTATCATATGTAGATTAATATATATTCCTTTTTTATCTCAACAAAAGTTGGGCATGTAGCACACATCATCATTAACAAAGTCTTATATAGATTTCATAAAAAAAATTAATTATAATATTAAATATTAAAATAATATAAATATTAGATATAAATATAATCACCAATTGTTTAGGTTGGTGTAAAGGAGCGTTTGAAACATAATATATTAAAATGTTATAGGTAATGATATGTTGTTGAATATTAATAATAATGAAAGGATAGCATTTGCAAGATTTAGGAAAAGTGGCATGGGTTTGAAAATGAGATATAAGGGGTTTTAATATTGAAGATATTTTGACTAAATTTTTTTTTTTTTTTTTGTTTATATATTTAATTTTATTATTATTTTTAAGAAGAATATAGTTATCAATTAAAATGGATTTTGGTTAATGGATAAATAATTAAATGGAATTTTTGGCTCGTAAATATTTGATGTTATTTGCTTAAAAGAAGAGATGCATTTAGATATATGTTTTTGGGTACTCCATGCTTATTATAAATTGGCTCAACAAAATTTATGTAAAAATGGTTTTATAAAAATAAAATAAAATAAAATAACTATTTATAATTAAATAAAATCTATAAAAATACTAAATACAATTAATTATGTAAAAATGGTTTTTTATTTTATAAACGAGAAAATTTCATATATTAATTGATATTTAACTTAGTCATCATCTTAAATTATTATTATTATATTTTTTTTTTTTTTTTTTTCTAAGTTAGGGTAATCTATTAATTAAGGAGAAATAATGTACAATTGGCCGTGGCCATAGCAGAGCCTTCGGGGAGGCATATTAACAGACCAGTACTGAAAAAGAGGCTGCCCTGCGAGAGGGAAACCAGCCAAGAGAAGCAGAAACTGAGGAAATCCCCCGCAGGGGATCACACTGATAAGTCCAGACATTGTCACCAAACAAAATAATAATGCTTCTGCGTGCAGACATTGACACAGAATGCATGACATGACACTAAACACCGATACAAAAATTTTAACACTAACGCGCCCCATCATCTCATGAAATGAAAAAGAAACATGAAGAACTAGCAAAACGCTTATGCAAACACTCAGAGTGTGCAGAGATCTACTCATCCGGCTCGATTTCTTCAATGGCGCACCCGAAGTCGTCCTGAATGCCCTGGGCATGATCAGTTGGTGGAGGCGCAGCGTCTTGACCCAGAATGGCCTCAGCTTCGACCTGCAAAGAAGTCCCGTGCTCAGAGGGTGGATCCTGTTGCTTCTCGTCCTTAGTTGCGCACTCATCTTGAGCAGGCGGAACAGGCGGAGACTCCGGCTTTGGCTCCTCCAGGAATACGACTGAGATGGCGACGGTGACCCGGGGTTTATCAAGGGCGCAGTCAAAGGAGAAGAGCGTCGTGTGAGATTGAGCTGGAAGTGCATCACCAGAGGGCGAATCCAGACGACGACCTGAGCGAAGCAGTCTCCCATGAAGGAGACGGGGCAAGCTGTCCGAAGTCGCGGAGGAGTTGGACGGAGAGGAAGTGGGGGAAGGCGAGTGCCTTCTGGAGGCCCGCGAGGAGGAGCCTCGACGGGGTCGCATCCTCTGCCTGACTCTGGGCATGTTCGCTGCGGAGAGGGAGCTAGAAAACCAGTGAGATTCAGTGGAGAACCTTGCAGAAGACGGGCCGCGAGTTGCAGTGGCAGAATCACAAGAGCCTGTGACGGAAATGTGGGAATTCTCTGCAAGCACCAGACAGCAGGTGTTGCAGCAGCGCAACCCGGTGAAGGTGCGAACAGAGGCCTTGTCCAGAGCAGGATTGCAGCTCGTTGACAGAGGCGTGGGGGCGGACGGCTCCATGATAAATAGCCACCCCAAACTGCAAATCGAAACTGCAAACCAGAACTGCATTGAATGACAAACCATGGCGGTCGAATACATAGCACGATAACAGCGTTCGAGGTGGCCTCGAGGACCAGGCGCAATGAAGAAGATCGACTCCATATCCGGGTCATAAAGAAAAACTATCCGGGAAATAAATGATAGCAGGTGGGCTTGAGGGTTATAAGCGGGTAGGCAGGTGGCCTCCCGTCCTTTCGCCCAGCGTCCTGTCAGTCCTCCCGCTTCCCATAGCACCCGCATCCGGGGAAATTATTATTATTATATTATTTAAATCATAACTTTAATTATATTTAACATTTTTTTTTTTTTTATTTGTTATCAAGTTTATAACAAAGAAATATCATCATTTTATTAATCGATATTATTAATTTGGATGTTTTGAAAAAGACCAAAACTAATATATTATTAATCTCTATGTTTTGAAATAGACCAAAACTAATATAAATATATGAGTGAATCTTATATCAATGTTCTATGACTTTGGATTATTTTAACTAAATTTAATAAAAGTATTATTGATTTTGAAATTTAATTTAATTTTTGACATTTTGAATTTAGTTAAAGTTAAACAAAATTTATAAAAAATATTATATAAAATTAAATACAATTATTTATAAAAATATTAAATACAATTAATTATGTAAAAATTGATTTTTTATTTTATAAACAAGAAAATGTCATATACTAATTGATATTTAACTTATTCATAATCTTAAAATAATAATAATATTATTATTATTATTTAAATCATGACTTTTATTATATTTAACATTTTTATATATTTGTTATCAAGTTTATAACAAAGAAATATCATCACTTATGACCTTAATAATATCGATGTTTCCCCCATGGATCCTTAGGGTTTCTGCAACCCTGCAACGGAACCGACAGGGCTCTCCTCTACTTTACTGGTGGCCATAGACTTTCTCAGCCGAGCACCTTCCTCGCTTGCATCTGATCCCAAACAATGGCTACTCCATTGGGAGGGGCGGGAACCCCCCCCCCCCCTCCTAAGAACCCTCCAAGTGACACATCCATTTCGGCCGCATCTAGTCAAATCCCATCCCCTGACGTAACAAGAGCGCAGGAAAATTCAAACGCTACGCAAAATGACAAAATAGAATCTCAAAATGTCTCAGACGCGCAGAATAAAGTCTCCTCTGCCACTTGCATTCCAATAGCCGCATATCGCATTAAAATAGACCTTCTAGGACACCGTATCAATGGGCACATTCAGTACATGAAGGATCATGCCCTCATCGGAAAATTTATCGGCTTCTGGCCAACCGAGAAGGTGCTACAGGGATGGATAACTTCAAAATGGAAACCTAAAGGACACGTTACCCTGCAATTAGGACCAAAAGGCTTCTTCACCGCCATCTTCAACCGTCTTGAGGACAGAAACCGTATCTTGGATGGAGACCCATATTTTTTTAACTCCGCAGGCCTATACCTTAGAGACTAGATTGAAAGATTTAATCCCGATAAGGAAGACTTCAACTGGGCACCAGTCTGGATCAGAATGTAGTCTTTACCACTGGAATACTGGGATGAGGAAACCCTAAAAGACATTGGCAATGGATTAGTGAAGTTCATAAAAATTGTTGAAGAAACCAAGCTCAGACGATTGTTACACTGAAATTTGTCACCATGACGTTTTAGTGTCTATATGGGTTCATCATTACTCATATATTACTCCCTTAGAAGTCTACAACATCAAAATTCCTAAAATCAAGCCTTGAAATTGAGATAAATGCTCATAAAAGTCTTAAAAACACTTGTACCGCACTTTCTCTTAACATTGCCTACAGTACCGCACCTTTTTTAAAGGAAAACTGTGGTACCTACCGCACGTTTTGTGTATTAAAACTGCGAACCCTTGTAAAAGGTAAAATGAAGGTGGAAAGTAACATTTAGAAGCCCAGCAGTCAAATCTGGAAGCTTCTAGAAGCAATTATCCGGTCGAAGGTTCGCTCCTATCATGTATGTTCATTCCTCCATTATGGGAGCCTACCCCTTGGTTTATGGAGCTCAAACCCTTCAAAAGAGGATTCTATCCCCTCTTATGTGGAGCTGCAACCGCTTCTCTTTTCCTATAAATTGAAGCCATAGTGCAGCCTCAAAAAGGACTTTTGGGAGTTAGAATTTGAGAATATTTGAGGAGAAATGTTGTAGAAACTCAGACTCTCTTAACTGATCATTATGTGGGAATGATTACACACCCATGTGCATTTTAGCTAAGAGAGTGCAAAGCTTGTCAGAGTAAAGGAAACACCTGTTTCGAACCCCATGAAGGCCTGTACGACATCAAGGCGAACACGGTTGTAAGGCTCTTTCTTCATCAAAGATAATACGAATGAATACCATTTTCTCAATGAGTTCTTTAATTAAGTAGCTTGTTTATCATGTTTTATCAATGAGTTATTTAATTAATTAGCTTATTTCTCAAATTCCTTGATCATCTTGATAGATATATATCTCGTGAATTTGTTTATACTATGCAGGTGATATTGATTTTTTCCATGTTTGTGATTGCAGATCTTTGAAGATGACTCTTTCAAGCAACTGGAAAGAAGATCATTACGAATAGCGCTGGACTACAGGCAGGTCTTTAAAACCTCTGTTGGAGCTAATTCTGAATCGAATATTATCTAGAGAAAATAGTTTTTGTTTGTCTGTTTGTTGCTAGCTGTCCATAGGACACTTGGGAGGTCTATCTTGTCTGCAAGAACAACTTATCCATCCAACAAAATGGCGACTCTACTGGGGATTAGAACTTAGTTTTATTTTTCTTTGAATTTGACTTTTGAAAGTATTTTTCTGATTTTGATTAGTCTGCACTAGTTTGGGTTAGTTAGCCTTAGAATCCCTGAAAAGTTTGATTTAGAAATTTTAATTTTTATTTATGTTTTCTGGGCTCCGCACTTTTTCTTTAAAAAAAATGTGGTAACCTCTGCAGTTTCTCTGTGTAAACAATGCGGTACCACACATTTTTATACTGAAACCTGCAGACCCAAGAAAATTTTTGAAAAAATTAAGATTCTCTTTTCTGGAACCAGCTTACATGATTCTCTGTATTTTCCCAAACTTGTCTTGACTGTCAAAAGCCTTGTGTGAATTTCTTTCAGCAATTTTACAATCTCATCAGTTTCCGTTAAGTTAATTGGGTGTTTTGAATATTCTTTTTTGATAAATTCTTAATTTGATTTCCTTTGGTCATTACTTCGAGGTTTGCCTCAGTCTCTTAACAATTTTGCATCTTTTTTCTTTTGTTTTTGCAAAAAAAATTCCCCCTCATTCACTGGGGGGGGGGGGCTAAATTGTGTCTGAGTGTTAATCGCCTTTGAGTGTTTTTATTTTTTTATCTTTGGAACTCTCACCTAATTTTCTTTACTCACACTTGATTGGTTATTAGATTACATTAGAATCATCTTGTGTTTGAGAATTCTCTTGCATAGATCACATTTACATAATTAGAATTCTCATTTTCAAAATATGAATGAAAAATGTGCATAGATTACATTTGCATAGTTTTCATTTGAATTGTGCATAGATTACAACTTCATAGTTTACATTCTGGAAAAATCAATCATAGATTTACATCGTTTCCTTTGATTTGAATTTACATGTTTTTATGCTTGTTTAAAAATAAAATAAAAAAAATAAAAAATTGTTTTGAATTAATAAGCATTAGTTTTTCTTGATGAAATTAGTGCATTAGAGAATTTTTTTATATTTTCTCTTATTGATTAATTTTTTTCATTGTTGGAAGTGAATGGAAACTCTCTCCCTACTTTAATTAGGATTCATCGAATTGAAAATATTACATTATCATATTCGATTGCATTCAGTTTTGGGTCGGGTCATAACACCATTGGTTTCATATCCATTTACCCTTTGAGTAATAACAACCTAAATAACTGTCTGCTCAATTTAGTGTTCCTAAATTGATGTCATAAATTGTCAACCAGGGCTAGTAAACTATTGAAATGAAGTGCACTATATGTGCCTAGGCATTTGCTTCCTAATTCGTTGTGTTTAGTGTTTTTCTAGTGTTTTGGTTTTGTGTTTTTGTGCTAAGAGGAAAGGAACTAAGTGTTTAACAAAGAGAAGTTATTGGTCACACTAAAACAGAGCAAAGGCTATTCTAAACTATGTATGGCACCTAAGAACAGAGAATGCAAAACTTGACAAGAAAAATAACTCATAACATGAACTCAGTCCAATTCATTCATTAGAAGTGTGTTGGAATAGCTTGAGAAAAGGATAAGCTTAATGAAATGAGGTTCTTCTAAGTAAACAACAACTTACGATATCACAAAAATCTCATCCATGGTTAGAAATTTGTTGGAACACAATTGGAAAAGATTATATGTAGCATAGTAAGGAACCCTACTCTAAATTAACTTATGACACTGAAATTAATCCATTTTGCAACTCAAATTGTCACTACTAAGCCTCATTCGAGAGTTAGAAATCTTTTGGAATAGTTTTGGAAAAAGGCTATTTGTAAAATTATAAGAAATTGCAGAACAGGCAAGGCCTCAAACTGATATCACTAATTCTTGTCCATATGATGATGTGTTGGAAGAGATTAATAACAAGAGTAGTTTGTAAATAATGAAGGCCTTGAAGTCTAATGGAACAGAACTAGAATACAATTAATTAATAAAACTTAAAATACATTAAACAGAACTGATCTAGAATGCAATCAATCAAACTTGAAATATAGTGAGCAGAACTTAACTAAAGTGCAATTAACCTCCGGAGTATTACAGCTGAACTAAAATGCAACTAATCTCTAAAATATTACAGCTATCTCTCATTCAGTGTTAGTAATATTTTGGAACAATTCATAAGAATAAGACTGGCTGTAACATTCGATGTAAGTTAGCATAAAACATGGAGTTCAAAAAGCTACTTGAATTAGGAATGAAACAGAGCTAAAGTTACTTATCTAAACAATATGCACAGAGCTTCTCGGGCAGTAGGGGCCCTCTACCACCAGATTAGCATACAAATATCCTCAAGATTGCCTCAGATCATGCAATGAAGTTGGACTTCTTTTCATTAAAGGAAAAATACTTTAGAAACATAGTATTACGGATTTTTGAGATCTAACCACAAAACATCAATCTAGCTAATTGTCTCTCGGTCTCCCGAGCCATTCTTATAAAAGAAATACATACCTACCCTTGAGAAGAAATAGGGATAAGTTTCTTTCCCAATTAAAATCAAATTAGAACTCTTGTGGAAGCCTCGTACTTTTGCTGAAGACATGTGTAGAGTTCTTGTCCTGGTAGAATTCTACCTCTTAGTTTTGATTTCTTCCACGTGCATAACCACCTATAGGTTTTTGCTCAAACTTCGTAGAGAGAAAATAATGATGTAGGAGTGTTGTGGAATTCAATCATATGCGTTTTTCCTTTAAGTGACACTTGTAACCTGTGTGAACATGAAGATAGCTGCGGAATAGGCGACTAGCTACATAATGACTGCATTCTGTAGTTGAGTCTAGTCAAAAACTACTACAACAACAAAACCACGAAAATATAGCAATTCAGTCATTATATGCATTCCTAAAGTGACTTTAATTAATCCTATTGATATTTTAAGCCTGCAACTGATAAAGGACAAAGGAATTGAAGTGAAATTTGGTGAAAGAGAAGGACATCTTTGGTGCTCAACAATAAACAGCGCTTAATAAAATTCATCTAGTAATTTTTACATTTTTAGGGCTCTTTCCACCAATCTAGCTTAGGCTAGTGTCTTGGAATAGGTTTTAGTTAACTCTCCAAGACAATAAAACAAACAAGTAGTTGATCTTGCAGTAGGAAAAGTCCAATAGTAACATGTATGCTCTGGGAAACTCCTCCTAAAGGAGTCAAGCACGAGATCATATCCAAACCAATGAGGTAATCAATCTTTCCTCATTGGGAACGATAGAATATATACACGTATTAACAACAGTAAACCTCGGATTGATCATGGTCGAGGAGCCTCGGGCCACTTGTCAGTAAATCTTGGATTATGTCAAGGAGCCTTTAAGGGGATTGAGCTTTGTTACTCTGTCCTTGCGTGTGTGTCGGATTGTAGACTGTTCCCCCAGGCATATTTGTTTCTATTGGTAACCTTAGTGGCCATAATATATAGGATTCTTTCCCAAGGTGATGGTGGAGGGAAGATCCCACTGTACCCGGAACAGATGTCGGCTAGACTCACTTGGACTCTCTAGAGGGTTATCTTCACTCGAGATGGCATAGTGGAGAAACTTGCACCGATTTGTTTCATTAAGAAGGTTGTCAAGGTAACTGTTCCAACTGCCATTTCTGCATTAAAATTCTACGATGTTGGATTTCATCACCAACTAGTGTTTTTAGTGCGTGAATCTATTGGTTGTGTGCATTTGACTCCTAGATTTTATAGTGCGTGTTAATTTGTTTATTTTTACTTTTAGAGACCATAGGTGTGAATTGTGAATTTTAATTGTTAGGTGTGAATTTTGAATTGTTAATTTTAGTTTTAAATTGTTAATAAAATTCACTGAATTTGAATCTAATGGCAACTGTTCTGGAATTTACCAACCAAGGAACCCCTCTTAATGAGAATCCTAGTACTTTTCCTTGCTTTGGAAATGTTGGTCCTCCTTATATGGCTACATTGTCATTACCTGGATTTACAATAGGTTTACCGATATGGTTATTTTCGACTTCGTTGGCCCCAAATACTCCAATTGTTCCACCTCAACTGGATGCTTCACCTCAACAGAGTTCACCATCTCAACATCGCCAACCTCATGTTGACCCTTTACCTTCTTTTCCCAATATTTATTCCTCCCTTTCTTCCTCTTCGCTTGGTAAAAGCTTTGACGCTAATAACCAGGTGGCTAAGAAGAAGAAGAAGCAAGATAAGAAATAAGTCAACAAACCAACCATGGTTGTAAGTGTTAGTAATATTGAGGAAACCTCCAACATGCATCGTAAACCCAAATTCCCTTGCAAGCTTTGTAAGGGTGACCACTTCCTTATCAATTTTCTTAGTATTCCAAAGGTCTTGGAAGTATGGTCAGAACAATCTCATCAAATTTCCATTGAACCAGTGATTGTCAAGTTCCTGGGAAAAAGGGTAAAGTTAGGTTTCCTTGTAGGTTATGCAAAGGGAGTCATCAAAATCACATTTGCCCTCATATGGATGAAGCCTCAAAATTGTTGGAAAACCTTACTGTTCCACAGCAAGAACTTCCAACTGGTTATCGTCAACTTTCTCGCAACCTACCGTCAACTGACGGAGGGATTGATCTAATTCCAAGTACAGTCGATCCCACTCTTCCATTGAAGAGTGAAACTCATATCACTCAGGTTGATGATCCATTAGTTGATCAAGTGGTCGATTTGATTTCACATTCGGTCGATCACACTCTCCTTTAAGAGATTGAACTTCATACCGCTCCAGTTCTTCATGTTACATCAGATTCTTCTATGCCAGGGGGCATTCCACCTATTCCTACAGATCCCCCTCCAAGTACAGAGGTCTTTTCCTTTGACTGGAATAGACTGACAAAACCTCGTCTTCCATCTTCCATCCCTTTCCAAATCATTGTGCAAGCTTGTCGTAAGAATGTGTGTCGCACACATGTATATGAAGGCGCTTTTGTTAGTATTTTATCCTCAATTTCTCGGAAGTCTTTGGGTTCCCCTCAGCTTGTGCCTGTTACGCAGAATCTAAAAGCTTTTAACATAACCATTAGTGAACCTTTATGGATCCTTCATAAGTTTCCTATTACCTTGGAAGGTAAAACTGTCTGTATTGATTTTATGGTAGTTCGAGGCCCCTTGGATTTCAATTTACTCCTTAGGCGAGACTATGTCTATGAAATGAAAGTTGTCGTATCGACACTCTTTCATGTGATATCTTTCCCTCACAATGGAAACATTGTGACTGTTGACCAACTTTCATTCACTAGTATTGATTCGACTACCAGAAATCCGACACCCCTAAATGTTCCTTATACTAAAGTGGTATCTACCCCGCCATGGGTTAATTATGTGGCAAATAGTCCCATGTTTTCAGTTATCGATGTAAGCGAACCTCTCACTGTTTTCTCGACTTCCTATGACTTAGATCCGGTAATTTCCATGGAAAACCCTATGGGGGTATTTGAACATGATGTTCTTATCCGTTATGAGTCCTTTGACATGTGTCCCTTCCATAGAACTGTTCTTACATCTGATGAAGACCTCTTGGAAGCCATGATCGAGGTGCGTCTCTTGACATGTATTTCTTCCGGTTGGAAGCCATGACAAGGTCACAATGAGGAGAGTTATTGTTACTGTTTCAACCTTGTTAAAAAATGAAACATGTTGCCATGAGGAGAGTTCCTGTTACTGTGTCAACCTCGTTAAAAAATGAAACATGTTGCCATGAGGAGAGTTCCTGTTACTGTGTCAACCTCGTTAAAAAATGAAACATGTTTCCAAGAGGAAAGTTCCTTTTACTGTTTCAACCTCATTAAAAAATGAATCAGTTGGTTTGAGGATAGTTCCTTTTACTGTGTCAACCTCGTTAAAAAATGAAACATGTAGTTGAGGATCGTTCCTGTTACTATTTCAACCTCTTTAAAAAATGAAACATATCTTAGATGAGGAAAGTTCCTATTACTGTGTCAACCTTGTTAAAAAATGAATCAGTGGGTCAAGAAGAAAGTTCCTTTTACTGTGTCAACCTCGTTAAAAAATGAAACAGACCCATGAGGACAATTCTTTTCCTGTGTCAACCTCATTAAAAAATGAATCAGCAGGTTATATAGGTAGATTGTAGAGAGTATATATGAGGACAGTTCTTTTACTGTGTCAACCTCGTTAAAAAATGAAACAGACCCATGACAGTTCTTTTCTTGTGTCAACCTCATTAAAAAATGAATCAGTAGGTTATGTAGGTAGATGAGAAATAGTAGTTTATGAGGATAGTTCCTTTTACTGTGTCAACCTCGTTAAAAAATGAAACAAGTCACCATGAGGATGGATCTTTTCCTGTGTCAACCTCATTAAAAAATGAAACAAATCCTTTCCTAGTCAAGTCAATTCTTTCATTCGATCTCGTAAATGAACCTTCATTCCATCCAGCTTTTAGTAACCAGTAGACTACTTATTTGAATGAAATGAAGCTTGGGGAGCATGCACTCTAGCAGGTTACACTTGGAAGGCATTCAAAATTATCTCAAGCATGATTTTTCCTTTGTTTCAAGCTTGTGTAAAAATGAAACAAAACCACTCTAAAGCAAAGTTTTCTTATGTTTCAAGCTTGTGTAAAAATTAAACCACTCTGAAGCATATTTTTTCTACGTTTCAAGCTTGTGTAAAAATGAAACCATTCTCAAGCAAAGTTTTCGTACGTTTCAAGCTTGTCTAAAAATGAAACCACTCTAAAGCATAGTTTTTCTATGTTTCAAGCTTGTATAAAAATGAAACCTATCTTGAGTCGATTTCGGTTATTATTTTCAAGACTCGTTAAACTCATGAAAATCCAGAGATTATTTTTCTATCTTTCATTCTCTGTTGAGATTGCAACAAGATGATGAGCTTAGTGGAAAGGAGTCGCCTTCACTAAGTGGGCCCGTAGGCTATTTTTGGCGCAAAGTCTATTTTTAGACTATGTCTATTTTTAGACATATGGATCATGTTCTATGAGTTGCAGGATGCTATTTGTGGATGGTTGGTCAAGTTGGAAAAAATAGATGGACTTCTATTTTTAGACATATTAGGCGGAATCTATTTTTAGATTGCCAGTCTAAAAATAGATATGTCGAATATTATTAGCTCTTAATAATATTTGGACTATAAACATTATCTTATTCTCTTGGAGCACTTCAGTTAAGTGCACAGATGTGGCACAGGAGCTGATAGAAGGAATTACGCTATTCCTGAGGGTTAAGTGGAGCTATTGCATGGATACTTCAGTTAGAACTCATGTGACAGAGTTTGGTGGAGTTGATTGAGGAAGTTAGCGGAGTTGTATTCAGTTTAACTAATCTAAACATAGTTGAGCTATTTGTATTCAGTTTAACTAATTGATACAATTAGTGAGAGTGGTGTGAATTAATTATTAATTAATTCACTAATTTTAAACTCATTAATCAACTAAAGAATGCATCAGTTAACTTCAGTGCATGGATAGTTTCAGTGGAGACCAGTGCAGAAATAGGTGAAAGAGCAGGTTAACTATCAGTTGTGACTATATTGTTGCTATTTGCAACACACAGATAGGTGGAGAAGCCCATGAGGATTGTGCAGTACAAGCCAGGTGGTTTATCTATTTAATGAAGCCATCCCATAGCATTGAAAACGCAATAGAGGCTGGCTATCAAGTGGCAAAAAGATTGGAGCATGTGTTTTGCTAGATCTAGCTTGATAGTGTGTAGCAATTGAGGGTGTGCATGAGAGCTTGTGAGGAGCTTTTGTACTATGATTGTTACATGATCTCCATGACATATCATATACAGATAGTTGGGGTTTTCAGCTTTAAGCTTTCCCATTAAATATTGTGTTCATATGTATGATTGTTTGTGGTTTTAATGTATGCATGCAATTGATTTTATTTCTGCATGTGATGATCAATGGTAGAAGAGATTCTGTATTATGCATGAAGCTAAAATAGTGTGTGATCAGGAGAATCTCGGTGAATAATATCTCAGTTATTCAAATTTCTACATTCTCGTAAAACACATGAAAATGCCGAGTTCTT
Source organism: Pinus albicaulis (assembly GCA_034641835.2). Classification (NCBI taxonomy): domain Eukaryota; kingdom Viridiplantae; phylum Streptophyta; class Pinopsida; order Pinales; family Pinaceae; genus Pinus; species Pinus albicaulis. The sequence continues at coordinate 703,012,440 of CM076579.1, forward strand.
TTCGTCTTTTCCTGCTCGTAAATTAAATTGAAAGTCGGCCCTATGAGTACATTTTTATCCATTTTTCGAACTTGTTAAAACTTACAAAAAAGAGAAAATTATGAGTATACTTTTATCACTTTTTCAGGCTCTTGAAAATTACGAAAAATTAAAACCCTAGAGTTCTCTTCTAAGCCCTTTTCAGACTCTCTAAACATGAAAAGATTGTCGAGTACTTGACTATTCGAACTCGTTAAAGGAAATGAACAGTCGTCCCTTCAGTATAAGTTTACCCCTTTTCCGGACTGAAATGGACTATTTACGAAAAAGGTATACGTTGACTAGTCATAGTCAATAGAGTTCTCTCCTGCATTATTTTATTCTTTTTCAGGCCCGAGAGACTAAAATTACGAAAAAGTACACCCATGGAGTTTTCTTAAGTTTTTTCTTCTGACTCCCTAAAAATTAAAAACACCGAGTTTCTCCTATACTAGACTCGTTAAAATTTAACAGTAAAGGACCTGTCGATTAGAAATAGGAACGGACCACTCCTTCTTAGGGTTCGATTTTAAACTAAGTTGGACTCATTCGAAGGATGAGCTTATAAAAAAACAAATGTTATCCTCCTCAAGCTTGTCAAAAATAAAGAGGTACTTGCCAGAAATGGTGGGGGAAAATAGAGACAATGAATTCATTTGTTACACTTTTATTTAAAAGCGGTATACCACTCTTGAACACGACAATTTTTGTCACACTTATATCTAGGTTGGGAAAATCCTTTGCCTATCAGTTAATCAAACCACATTGAAGGTATTCAGCCGGTTTATGGGTATTAGCTTAGGGAAATTGTTACAAAACCATCTGCCGTGTCGTTATGTGTTCAAGAGGACATTCAAACAAACCATTCATCTGCAAACATTTGTCTCCATTCGCGTTGACCATCCTTGAGTCAGTCCTTGCAAAAATTTTCTTCAAAACTTGATCTATGGTTTCGTGTCGTGAGCTTGCTTACGACGGATCACTTTCTATTGACGACAGCTTATCATCTAGGAATTTGGTCTAGAATCCATCAGTACCTTGGAATTTGCATGCCTTAATGGCAGGTTTCTCGCTTTCGACGACAGGTTGCATCATTGACCTTCGATCGAACAATTCTGTGAAATGTTCGACTTCAGATCACTTATTCACATTTCATGGATTGTACCGAGTACTTTGAGAGCCATTGTCATTATTGGTGGTTTCTCTCACACTTGTTAACAGTTCACATCATTGACTAGTAATCAAGTGGGTTCTACCATGTTCGACTTCAACACATTTAATCGCATGGATATAATCGTACTATTTTGGGAAGCAGAAATCAAGACCCTGGATCTAGTTTCCACTATCCAGGCTGCGAGGAGTTTTATTATTCATTATGTAGTAGACTATTTATTGCAGATGGCTGTGTCCATGTTGTGTCTACAATATTGATGTAATATTAAAATCATTTCTGTATCAGAAAAAGTTTAGTTAGTTTTTGATTTGAGTATGGGAATGTCTACCTTAGTGATGATATATATATATATATATATGTTTTGCATTGAATTTTTTTACAGGATTCCGACTGGTGTGTCCACATGCTAATCCTTGAAATGATAAAGCACTTCACTCTTCGAATTATCTCAAACTTCGCACTTTAGGGGGAAATCTGTTACACTGAAATTTGTCACCATGACGTTTTAGTGTCTATATGGGTTCATCATTACTCATATATTACTCCCTTAGAAGTCTGCAACATCAAAATTCCTAAAATCAAGCCTTGAAATTGAGAGAAAAGCTCATAAAGTCTTAAAAACACTTGTATCGCACTTTCTCTTAACATTGCCTGCAGTACCGCACCTTTTGTAAAGGAAAATTGTGGTACCTACCACATGTTTTGTGTATTAAAACTGCGGACCCCTGTAAAAGGTAAAATGAAGGCAGAAAGTAACATTTAGAAACCCGACAATCAAATCTGGAAGCTTCTAGAAGCAATTATCCAATCGAAGGTTCGCTCCTATCATGTATGTTCATTCCTCCATTATGGGAGCCTCCCCCTTGGTTTATGGAGCTCAATCCCTTCAAAAGAGGATTTTATTCCCTCTTATATGGAGTTGCAACCTCTTCTCTTTTCCTATAATTTGAAGCCATAGTGCAGCCTCAAAAAGGACTTTTGGGAGTTAGACTTTGAGAATTTTTGAGGAGAAATGTTGTAGAACCTCAGACTCTCTTAACTGATAATTATGTGGGAATGATTACACACCCATGTGCATTTTAGCTGAAAGAGTGCAAAGCTTGTCAGAGTAAAGGAAACGTCTGTTCCGGACCCCAGGAAGGCCTGTACGACATCAAGGCAGACACGGTTGTAAAGCTCTTTCTTCATCAAAGATAATACGAATGAATATCATTTTCTCAATGAGTTCTTTAATTAAGTAGCTTGTTTATCATGTTTTATCGATGAGTTATTTAATTAATTAACTTATTTCTTGAATTCCTTGATCATCTTAATAGATATATATCTCGTGAATTAGTTTATACTATGCAGGTGCTATTGATTTTTTCCATGTTTGTGATTATAGATCTTTGAAGACGACTCTTTCAAGCAACTGGAAATAAGATCATTATGAATAGCGCTAGACTATAGGTAGGTCTTCAAAACCTCTGTTGTAGCTAATTCTAAATCGAATATTATCTAGAGAAAATAGTTTTTGTTTGTCTGTTTGTTGCTAACTGTCCTTAGGACACTTTGGAGGTTTTTCTTGTCCACAAGAATGACTTATCTGTCCAACAACGAAATACATCCTATGTGAGGATTTGCGTCTACATGCATCTCGCCAAAGCCCTCACATACTCGGTAAGTCTTTTCCATGACGACTTTGAATGGATCCAAACAATAAATTATGAGCATGTGCCTTTTCGATGCAGAAAGTGTCATGAACATGGCCATATTTTTAGATATTTCCCTTTAATTGTCCCTCTTAAACCCACCCCAACCTCTGAAATCACTGATCCAGAAGGTTTCACGAAAGTCCCCAGCCACAGAAAGCATACCAAGAAACCCTCTGCCATTCCCAATGCTCCCACCAATCCCTCTACCAGCAACAACTTTGAAATCCTAGCCACCCATCCAATATTGGAAGGGGAATCCTCACAACCCTCTTCAGATAGGCCCAACATTGTTGTTCTTGAAACCAAAGTCACGCCTCAAAAGAAGCCCACCCCCCACTTTCCATCGAACCCCCAAGGACCCATCTCCCTGACAAATAGGGACAAAACCATTGTGCTCATGAGTACTCAGATGGAGATGGATGGCAACCCTCCCTCAGCCTCACAAAATGAAGAACCTAAGAAGAAAAGAACATGCCTACTCATATGGAAGAGGAACCAGAGAGAATCGATCTGGGTAATCTGGACATCGTGGCCATGGAGTTAGTTTGCCATCAAAAGGACTTCGACAAGATTCCCCTCTGGAAAAGCGACAGCCTCGAAGTAGCTCTCTTCCATGCACAAAAAAGAAACTCATTGGGCATACAAGCCAGAAGCCACTGGGATGGTAAAAAGATAATCAAAGAGTCAAAGAAGAGAGGGCGTAAGTCAGATCTGCAAAGAGAAATCATAATAGGAGAAATGCTTGTTGAATTTGGGAGATATCCCAAGTTGACAAAGTTCTATCGACCGATCTCCAATAGTTCTTAATGAAGCTCATCTCCTGGAATATAAGAGGGCTAAATAGCCTATCCAAGCATAGAATGATTAAAAAAATGATTCATCAAAACAAGCCAACTGTAGTCTTTCTACAGGAAACAGAATGTAACAACAATACTCTTGATTCCATCCTCACCAAGTCATGGTTTGGATGCAACACAATAACAGTTGATGCCTTTGGTGCCTCAGGGGGGTTAGCCATAGCCTGGAACCCCCAAATCATTTCTCTGTCTGATTTTCATGCTTCCCACAATTTCATCCAAGCTTCCTTCCACTTGGTTGGTTCCAATACTCATGGGCACCTAACCAATGTCTACTTCCCACAAGACCCTCTGCGAAAAATTTCCCTGCTTAAATCTATGGTCGTCCTCAACTCCTCAAGACGCCATCCCCTCTAGATCAGTGGCGGAGACTTTAACATGATCACCAAATTAGAGGAAAAACTTGGACGCAGAATTCGGCTTGAGATGGACAATATTTGCTTCAAAGATTTCATTCAAGACAACTGGTTGATAGATCTTCCTTTCTCCAATGGTATGCATACTTGGACTAACAAAAGATGCAGCTCACAGCAAATCGCTTCCAGACTGGATCGCTTCCTCATTTTAGATAATGTTATCCACTTGGGAGGAGACTTTCACTCCTCAATTTTGCCTTTGGTTGGATCCGATCACTGGCTAATCCTCTTGCAATGGTCATGTCCTGGAACAGCTAATAAACAACCATTCCTTTTTGAATCCTTCTGGCTTGCCCACCCGAACTTCAAAGAGATGGTCCCCACATGCTGGAACAACTTTTGTCCTCCAGAAGGCTCCAAATGTTCCAATTTCAGCAGAAGCTAAAACATCTCAAATTCATGCTCAAGAAATGGAACCATTCCAGCTTTGGGAACATCTTTAAACACTAGAAGGAACTCGAACAACAAATGTCCGAGTTGCAGCAGTGTATTATCAAAGAGGGTAGATCGGACGCCTATGCTTACCAAGAAAAAATTCTCCTCACCAAACTGGATGAGCGGTGCCAGCAAGAGGAAATCCTTTGGCGTCAGAAGTCGAGGATCCACTGGCTCAAAGAGGGGGAGAAGAATACCAGATTCTTCCATCGATCCACCATACAAAGACGCATGCATAATCGCATCACCTTTCTCAACAATAGCCAGGGGGTTCAACTTGAGAAACATAAGGACATTGAAAAGGAATTCCTCTGCCATTTCCAACACATTCTTTAGGAGCCCCCACGAAGTCGGAAGTAAGCTATAAACAGCATAACATAGCATATTCCAAGTCTAATCACTGAGGAACATAGCCTTATGTTACTTAAGCCTGTTTCTCTTCAGGAAGTCGAGCAGGCAATGGCTCAACTCAAAGACGGCAAAGCCCCAGGCCCAAACAGTTTCACAGCAAATTTCTTTCACTTCTTCTGGGAGAAGATCAAATGGGAAGTTTGGGACTTAGTTGAAGAATCTAGAAATCTGCATTAGATTCTTTCATCTCTTAATACAACCTTCCTCGCCCTCATCCCCAAAGAGGTGAATTCGAGCACCCCGGATAAGTACAGGCCCATTTCTTTATGCAATGTCATATACAAACTCATCTCCAAAGTCATCACCAACAGAATTAAACCTCTGCTCCCATTGCTTATCTCTCCGGAACAAATAGGCTATGTAGAAGGACGTCAAATTTTGGATGGGATCATACTCACTCATGAAGTCATCCATTCATTGAAGCACCTCAAGAAGGAAGGTATGCTATTAAAACTAGATCTATCCAAATAATTTGATAAACTAAGCTAGGAATATATCAATCAAATGCTTCTTGCTTTTGGTTTATGTCCCACTTGGACTATATGGATTATGAATCTCATCTCTACCCCTCGGTTTTCCATCTTGCTCAATGGAACTCCTTCCACCCCCTTCTCTTCCACCCGAGGTATTCGTCAAGGGGACCCTCTCTCCCCCTTCATCTTTGTCCTCATTACATAAGGGCTTGGCCGTCTCATCCATCATGCTGCCTCCATCCATACTCTCAAAGGTATTTCCCTCCATGATAATCAGCCCATCACCCATCAACAATTTGTTGATGATAATATGCTTTTTGGTTACACCTCCATCCAAGAAGCAGGCTCTCTCAAATCCCTGCTGGACATCTTTTCTGAAGCCTCGGGCACCACTATCAATGCTGGCAAATCCCAAATCTTCTTCTTCAACACTCCAGCCATCACCCAATGCAACATTGCTAGACACCTTGGGTTTTCAATTGCCACACTTCCCTCCAAGTACCTCGAAGCTCCGCTCATTGAAGCAGCAATCAAGAACTCCTCTTGGAAAGAGCTTCTTGACAAACTTGAGGCATTCCTCTCTTCCTGGACTTATAGATCGCTCAACATTACTAGCAGACTAGTCCTAATCAAAGTTGTACTCCAATCCATGCCTCTGTATCTTTTTTCTATATTGGTTGCACCCAAATGGGTTCTAAAACAGATCAAAAACCTTCAACACAACTTCCTATGGGGATCTACAGGGTTGAACACAAAATGGGCTCTCGTGAAATGGATAGATGTATGTGTACCAAAGTGAGAGGGAGGGTTAGGATTAAGGGATCCCCAACACAGTAATGCCACAATGGGTGCGCGAATATGGTGGCAATGACTTTCCAAGCCCCACTCCCCATGGGCTTGACTATGGTCTTCCAAATACACCAATGATAGACCACCAACAGACCTCATTAGACTCTCCTCAGAGGTCTCAGGCTTACTCATTTGGAACTCTGCCAAACAACACAGCGCCTTCATTAAAGCACACAACTTTTGGGAGATTAGATCAGGCAACTCAATCCGCCTTTGGTAGGATTCATGGCAGCAATTGCCCAAGTTGGCGGACCTTTTCCAAAAACCCAAATGGCAAGTTGTCATTCAAAGCATAGAGAATAATCAAGTCAACTTCTTCTGGCAACCACAACCCAGTCTGGGCTATCGACAATGGATTCTAGCTGCTCAATGGCAAGAGAACTGGCAAGATGAATCATACGAGGAAATTGAAAAAGAGCTCAGCCATAGGAAAATCCGATATGCGACTCAAGAAGATAGGCTTCGGTGGGGCTACACTCCACCAGGATCCTTTTCCACCAAAGAGGCATATCATCTGCTTTTTCCATCAACGCAGGCACATAAGGACAAAATCTGGACACAAATCTGGAGGCCAGGCATATGGCCAAAAATATCTACTTTCCTCTGGCTCCTAAGCAAGAAATGGGTTCTTACTTGGGAAAATATCCTCAAAATGGGATTCATTGGCCCCTCAAGATGTCCCAATTGCTCTGAGCATGCTGAAAACATTCCTCATCTTTTGGATACCTGCAGCATTGCTAATTATTTGTGGGAAAAAATAGACATCTATTGTAGAATATCAGGAAGAATCGAAGGTGATATCATAAATACCATACGACATTGGCCCGATGAGCCTTTCACATGCAAACTGCTCATACGCGTTGGTCTCTTCTCCCCGGCTTCATTCTCAGGACAGTTTGGAAAGAAAGGAACAAAAGAATCTTTAAAGATGAAAGCACTCCCGCGGACATCCTTTGGACCAACTTGTGCATCAACCTTCAAGAAACTCTCGCTCTCCATCCCTGGCAGGACTCTGACATCCCTACCACTCCTCCTGAAAGCATCATATGGGAAAATTGGCATCTCTCCATTCCCAATCTCCCCCACCACTCTCCTACCCCACCCAGTCATCCTGATTCTCCCTGCTCTTGGATCCCTCCCATCAGTGGCATTATTAAGATGAACTTTGACGAAGCTTCTAAAGGCAATCTTGGCGTTGCCAGTTTTGGGGGCATATTTCAAGATGCAGCAAGATGCCCACTTAGAATTTACTATGGCTCTATTGGATGGGACTCAAACAATTTAGCTGAAGTGGAAGGTTTATGGCAGGGACTCCTAATAGCTGACGAAAATAATTTCTTCCCCCTGGAAGTAGAAGGATACTCACAGATTCTCATCAATGCTACCACGCGCCTCCACCCGGGCACCCTTGCTTCCAAAGTTTCCACAAGATGGTGACTTTTGACAAGGTTAGAACAAATTGAGCAATGGCTCAAAGCTTATCAAGCTATCTCCTTCAAGCATGTTCGTCGATCTGCAAACAAGGTAGCGGACCGCCTGGCAAACAAAGGAGTTAAGCGGAATCTCATCCTCTTTAAAGGTCCTCTAACCAGCACTAATGATGCCACCCTCATCCATGACTGCACTCAACTGGTGCAAAATGGTATTCCACTCTCGAATGCGGGTGAGTTATGAGCATGAGGTGGTGGCTGGCCCAAGGCTTGACACTTGCCCAGGCCACATGGCTATCTAGGAGGGTGGTACCAAGGCATTTAACACCCGCTGCAACACGCATTCGACATTCATCTCTCCCACACTCAACCTTTACTCTGGCTCTGAAATCTATCCTGCCCCTCCTTCAATGGCACTCTGGCTAGGAAAATCCGATATGCGACTCAAGAAGATAGGCTTCGGTGGGGCTACACTCCACCAGGATCCTTTTCCACCAAAGAGGCATATCATCTGCTTTTTCCATCAACGCAGGCACATAAGGACAAAATCTGGACACAAATCTGGAGGCCAGGCATATGGCCAAAAATATCTACTTTCCTCTGGCTCCTAAGCAAGAAATGGGTTCTTACTTGGGAAAATATCCTCAAAATGGGATTCATTGGCCCCTCAAGATGTCCCAATTGCTCTGAGCATGCTGAAAACATTCCTCATCTTTTGGATACCTGCAGCATTGCTAATTATTTGTGGGAAAAAATAGACATCTATTGTAGAATATCAGGAAGATTCGAAGGCGATATCATAAATACCATACGACATTGGCCCGATGAGCCTTTCACATGCAAACTACTCATACGCGTTGGTCTCTTCTCCCCGGCTTCATTCTCAGGACAGTTTGGAAAGAAAGGAACAAAAGAATCTTTAAATATGAAATCACTCCCGCGGACATCCTTTGGACCAACTTGTGCATCAACCTTCAAGAAACTCTCGCTCTCCATCCCTGGCAGGACTCTGACATCCCTACCACTCCTCCTGAAAGCATCATATGGGAAAATTGGCATCTCTCCATTCCCAATCTCCCCCACCACTCTCCTACCCCACCCAGTCATCCTGATTCTCCCTGCTCTTGGATCCCTCCCATCAGTGGCATTATTAAGATGAACTTTGACGAAGCTTCTAAAGGCAATCTTGGCGTTGCCAGTTTTGGGGGCATATTTCAACATGCAGCAAGATGCCCACTCAGAATTTACTATGGATCTATTGGATGGGACTCAAACAATTTAGCTGAAGTGGAAGGTTTATGGCAGGGACTCCTAATAGCTGACGAAAATAATTTCTTCCCCCTGGAAGTAGAAGGATACTCACAGATTCTCATCAATGCTACCACGCGCCTCCACCCGGGCACCCTTGCTTCCAAAGTTTCCACAAGATGGTGACTTTTGACAAGGTTAGAACAAATTGAGCAATGGCTCAAAGCTTATCAAGCTATCTCCTTCAAGCATGTTCGTCGATCTGCAAACAAGGTAGCGGACCGCCTGGCAAACAAAGGAGTTAAGCAGAATCTCATCCTCTTTAAAGGTCCTCTAACCAGCACTAATGATGCCACCCTCATCCATGACTGCACTCAACTGGTGCAAAATGGTATTCCACTCCCGAATGCGGGTGAGTTATGAGCATGAGGTGGCGGCTGGCCCAAGGCTTGACACTTGCCTAGGCCACATGGCTATCTAGGAGGGTGGTACCAAGGCATTTAACACCCGCTGCAACACGCATTCGACATTCATCTCTCCCACACTCAACCTTTACTCTGGCTCTGAAATCTATCCTGCCCCTCCTTCAATGGCACCGTGTCCCTCCTCCTTAATTGTTTCCATCGACCGACATTCCTTGTCTTTGTCTTTGGCTCCTGCTCGGCTCTTGAGCTCCACTGATACTCTTTTCGACCTCCGTCTTCTGTTTGCAAAGCAGTCCTCTAGTGTTGATAGACCTCTGCCTGTTCATAGCGCTGATAGCCCTCCGCCTGACCTCTGTGCTCATAATCCCTCCAGTGTTGATATCAATTGGTCTGGCCACTGCGCTAACTTGACGTGCTCGCCCTCCCATCCCCCTCATTCACCCTCCCGCTCGCCCTCCATTTCCATCATGCCGAGACAACACCGTATGAGGTGCAGGCGAGGCAGAGGCAAAGGAGCATGCTCTTGCCCACCTCTCTCCATTCACGATGAGCGCGATACCACGCCACTAGTTAACAATGTGGCTTATTTTCACCTTGACAACGTTTTGGACAGATCAAGAATCACAACCACTATCTCTGTTGCATTTCAGGAAGCGCAGCCTAGCTCCATGGGCTTCGGTTCGAGAAAGCGCATGAGGAAATCCACCATTTCCTTGGTGCCTCCTCAGGATTCTAGAAAATCTGCCGTCTTACCCATCAAATCTGGTTCGCAGTCCTCTGGCAGTGCAGGTAATGGTAGCGGGAGTTTTGAGCACACGGACAGGGAGCTGAGGAAAGGCCACAGTCAAGCACGCTCAATGTCCTCTCCTGAGTACACTACATAACAGTCCAAGGGAGATGATGATGATTCCTCCGAGGAGTACAAATGTCTCATTGTGGAGGAGCCTCCTCCAACACAAAACAATAGCTAGCCTAATGTGCAGCCTTGACAATGACAGGTTTCCTCACCTTGTTTTGGTCAATTTTAATGCTTTGCTGAATTTTTGGGGCAAGTTGGCTATTAGAGCTTTTTTGTATAACTCTATGACAGTTGGTTTCCCATCTATGGGCAGCATACTTTGGGCCGGTTTCCCCGCGAGGGGCGATCTCTTTTCTGGTTTTTTGAACAAGATTCCCTCCGGAATTGGATAGTAAAGCAGTTTCAGAGGTCAGTCCTGCATTGTATATTATGTTTCATATTAATAGATTAGTACAACTTAGAAAAAAAAAACAAAGAAATATCATCATTTTAATAATCTGATAAAACAAACAAAGATTTTACTGAAAACTTATGTTTATTGATATGATAAAACAAACAAATATTTTACTGAAAACTTATGTTTATTAATATTACTAGTTCTTATTTTATGATAATCAATTCACCCTTAACTACAATTGAATCCTAAGTATTATTGTTAGGTTTGAGGAGTTACTCTTATTGAGTTTGAGAGTGGCTTTGTATGTTTTGAAAAAGACCAAAACTAGTATAAATATAGCGTTCTATTTTGGGTCGTGGTGAATCTTATCTCAATGTTCTATGACTTTTAAATTATTTTATGATAGTCAATTTACTCTTTAAGTATAGTTGAATCCCCACTATTATTGTTAGGTTTGAGTAGTTATTCATATTAGGTTTGAGAAGTGGCTTTCGATGTTTTGAAAAAGACCAAAACTAATATAAATATATGAGTAAATCTTATCTCAATGTTCAATAACTTTTGAATTATTTTAACTAAATTTAATAAAAGTATTATAAATTTTGAAATTTAATTTATTTTTTTATAAATTTTATTAAAATACTATATAAAATTAAATAAAAATATTTATAAAAATATTAAATACAATTTATTTAATTATATAAAAGCCAATTTTTTTGTTTTTTGGATTTTATATTTCATAAACAAAAAATTTGTATATACTAATTGATATTTAACTTAGTCATAATCTTAAAATAATAATATTATTATTATTTAAATCATAATTTTAACTATATTTAATTTTTTATTGATTTTTTTATCAAATTTATAAAAAAAAAAAAATCATCATTTTACTATCCAATTAACTTATATAATATTTCCTTATTCATATTATTTTAAAAAATTAAAATAATAGAAATTAATAAAAAATCAACATTAAATATTTTTTACCTTATTTAATAATCAATTTGTACCCAAAGTCCAATCCTTCATGTTAGTTTAACTAGCCAAATGGTATCACAAAATATTGTGGGAACAATAAAATCCTAAGTTCAAATCCTTGTGCGTTGTTAATTCCTCTAATTACCCTCTAATTACCCACAGGGAAAAAAACACAAAGAAAAACAACAAAAACACAACTAAGAACATTAATTGTTTTAAAAACTCACACCCAAAGGTACAACATGAACCGGAAGTACCTTTACCATCAATGAGTGATTCAAAATTCAATTTGACAAGTAGATACCAACTTTTATGAAGAGACCCACAATGATCCAACAACTCCACTTAAATTTCCCATACTCAAATTACTTGGAAATTTTTTGAATTAGATAATATTTCAAATAACAACTTAGTGAACATTTATTATTTAATGAAATAAATCAATTAAAGTGGCGAACACCTTTTTCACAGCTTTTCAAAATACACCTTGTAACCGACAAACACAATTTCCCACTTTCCGAGTAAGCCGGTCACATGACGCATTTCATGTGTCGGTCAATTGACGGGAACCGTGAATAACGCCATTTCTCCTCCTCTGCCGTTACAACTGTAACCGTCAGGGTGTTGAACATTTATCAGGAACATTGAACTGTGTATCATCTCATTCAGAATCTGCCACCCAGCCTCTTTATTTATTGAAGAAATCACAGAAAAAAATGGATGGATAGCATCCATTACAAGTGCATTTCAGTTCAGTCGTTGGGGGCTTTTAAACTGAGCTTTTGCATGAAGGAAATCTGTGGGGGAGAATGAAGCGGGTACCGTCCGGCCTCAAGGTCCAGCCGCTTAATGGCCTGGCAACGTTTTTTTCGTCTCTTTTCGTCATTGTTTTGTTCGCCTGGAGCTTCGATACCGCGACCTTCCGTAACGGCTTGGATGCTCGCCGTCTGGGTCGCAGGTTCGAATCCACCGGCCCACTTATTGAAGTTCCCCTAAAGTTGGAGAAGATTTTGTTTCAGAACGAGACGCGGCTCAGTAATGCGAGCTCGGCAGTGGAAATGGTGAAGCGAGCCATCGAAGCGACTTCGTCAGTGGAAAGAGTGAAGCAAACCATAGAAGTGAACTCGCCAGTGGAAAGAGTGAAGCAAACCATAGAAGTGAACTCGCCAGTGGAAAGTGTGAAGCAAACCATAGAAACAGAATACGCTGCAGATTCCGTCAAGAAACCGGAGTCCGCTGCAGATTCTGTCAAGAAACTGGAGTCCGCTGCAGATTCTGTCAAGAAACCGCAGTGGATTCGTTTCCCGGATCAAGAAAATGAGACAGAGACGCTTCTGCGGAGGCTGGCGGAGAACGGCACGAAACCCTGCCACGCCGTAGCTACGGCCAGAATTGTGGGGTTCGGGCTTGGGGTTGAACGGCAGTTGGAGCTTCAGGCGGGAGTCGTTCACAGGTTTGTCTTTACGGCTTATGATGGGAACGGAGAGCCGCGGTGCTCGGGCGGGGACTACTTCGAGACGGATCTTTCGGGTCCATCGTGGAAGTCACGGCCACCTGTGACAGACTTGGGAAACGGTTCATATTTCTTAAGCCTGCAGGTCGATCCCCGCTTCGCTGCGGGACTGTACAGTCTGAAAATCATTCTGCTATTTGGGAACTACAATGGACTACATCGGAGACGCGACGGTTGGGCACGCAGGGAAGAGATGCTGAGCGTTGATATTAAGTTTGTGGAGGCACAGGATTGGCTTGCAGGGCCTCCACTGAAGGTTTGCAGCGGCGAGGATTACAGAGCGCAGGCGTGGTCGGGGAGGTGGACGAGAAGTGCTCACAAAGATCCCTGCAAGATAGATTCTGCTGGGCGATTCCGGTGCTTGGACGCCGAGGAACCCTGCAAGAAGCCCTGGTGCGATGGAGCGGTGGGCTTGCTGGAGAGTAACGGCTGGGTGTATTCTGCTCACTGTAGTTTCAAGATTTATAAGCCCAGCGAGGCCTTGGACTGCCTGGACGGAAAATGGCTTTTCTTCTGGGGAGACTCCAACCACGTTGACACGATTCGTAACTTATTGAACTTCGTTCTTGAACTGTGGGACATCAAGGCGGTTCCGCGGAGGTTCGATGAGACGTTCGTCAAGGGTTCAAAGCGCGTCCGGATCACCAGCATCTTCAATGGCCACTGGAACGAGACGCTCAATTACCAGGGTATTCACTCGCTCACAAATGCAGATTTCAGGGATAGGCTCCGGCAATTTTTTGCTGGAGACCGCTTGCCGGACTTCATGATCATGAATTCGGGTCTCCACGACGGGGTTTACTGGAAACACGTCGGCAAGTTCGCGGAGGGAGCCGAGGAGGCGGCCGAGTTCTGGGATTCAGTGATGAAGTCCATTGATGACCGGAAAAAGAAGCGGCCCGTGTTCTTGTACAGGACGACGATTGCAACTGGAGGCTACGCGAGATCGCTGTGGTACAATCCGCACAAAATGGAGACCTTCAATCATATTCTGTTGGAGAAATTCAGGGAGAAAAACTTGGTTTCCATGGTAGTGGACGGGTTCGATCTCACTTATCCGTGGCATTATGATAATAACTGCAGCGACGGGGTTCATTACGGCCGCGCCCCTGCAAGAACCAAGTGGCATGGCCAGATTGGGCATCAGTATTTCGTCGATCTAATGCTTGTTCACATTCTTCTCACTGCAATCTGCGTTGTCTGAAAATATGTAAAAGGAAAGAACAGACATATTTTCTTTAATTCTTGTATAGAAATCATTAAATTCTGTTTTACATTTAAATTTATGTTTCTGCCATTCATGAAGATTGGTGGATTCTTTAAACTGAAAACCCCTGAAAAGTTTTTCGCTGCCAGAACTGATCATGTATGCAACTGAAGTTCAACCAAATTGTCCAAAATTTGACTGAATGGTTGCCATATTTTTTAAAAAATAATAGAGCCGCCGGTAATTATTAGTATCATTGTGACCGTCCCCATCAGATTTTCCTTTTTCTTTTCAGAGAATTCCATGACCTTTATCATTGCAAAATTTCATCCCATAGATAAAGATCTGCACAACTTACAGATTTAAAGCCATAAAAATCGATTTTTGGCCTGAAGGAGTTGTTCTGGGATTCGAAACCTGGTTGGATTATGATTACGTCTGAGCTTCAGGTATCACTGTATCACTAGATTTCCTAGCAAGATTTGTAGTAGGTTGGATTAGGTATCAATCTTTAAAAGTATTTTTTGCAAATTTAAAAAGAGATTTATGATTAAAAAATAAAAGGTATTGATGGCAACCTATTTCATGATGTTGCACATCTGCACGGGCCATTGCAGTTGTGGCTAGTGCAATGCATGATGGGACAGATACAGATGGCCTCCGCGTTGTGTGTTGTCGATTTCCTCTTTTAATTATTTGCTTGACACTAACGTTGAGTGGCGAAAACAGTAAAAGTGGAAGTGGGTGGTGAAAATATCTAGTTTTCTGTTCATGCTCAGTGGTTTCACTATTGGATTCAAGCAAGTTGGATAGCTGTATATCTCTATAGTTGGATTGTTGAATTTAAATTGGATAAATATATGTCTCTATTATTAAATTTAAGCAAATAAATTATCTAAAAATAAACAATTAAATCTATTATTAAATTTAAGCAAATAAATTATCTAAAAATAAACAATTAAATTTAAACAAGTAGATTATCTAACCAGACTGCATTCACTATTGCCCCCACATATAATATTGGGCATATACAACCTCTAGCATTCACTACTGCCCCACATGCTAAATATACATATACAACCTCTAGCATTCACTACTGCCCCACATGCTAAATATATTTTGCTCATATGTATTATTCCCATGCACTATAAGATCAGCACAATTAAATTTCTTTAATTATTATTTATTGTTATTTTATAATTTAGTATTGATTTATGGTTGGTTATTGGGTTATTTGATAATTATTTGTTGGTTATTGGGTTAGTAGAAAAATAAATATAATTCAAAGATGAAAAATAGTTAATATTTAAAATTTTCATTTTGATATAAAAGAAAAGAAAATGGAAATTGAATTAAAAAAAAAAAATTGAGTTTATTTATAAATTTAAAAATAAAATTATTTATTTTTAGAGATTGTGAATTTTATAAATTTTTAATGAAATGGTGATGAATAGTGTGAATTCAAGTTTTCTATGGCACGAAATGAATATCTAAAACCATAAACAGGAGAGAATTGAGTCAAACTTGAGAGAGATCCTCATACTTGACCCTCATACTTCACAATGACGGATCAAACTTGAGCCCTGAGCCCAAGGTCAAACTCAAACTTGACATAAATTAACTTATACTATACATCCTCCTCATACTTGACCCTTAAACTTAGCCTTGAGCCCAAGATCAAACTCAAACTTGACAATTAACTTATACTATACATCCTCCTCATAATTAACCCAGCCCAAGATCAAACTCAATTGAGCCTTTGAGCCTTTTGAGTTCAATGAAATTCATATTCAAAGTTGAAAAAAATTAAGATATGATTTACTCTCTATTCAAAGTTGAAAAATATTAAATATGATTTACCTTCTATAACACTTAGTTAATGTAATATAATTTATTCTTAATTACAGATGTAAACATCCTGTACATAAACTAATATGATTGTGGTTTATCCTCTATAACACCTAGTTAATCTATCTAATCTAATCACCAATTTAAAGCCATATTTAATCCCAATAGCCCTATCGACCACCTCTCTCTATACGTGTGAATGGACAACTCTATTTAGCGCCTATAGTTACCCTACACACCAACTGCACTGGGGCTTCACCAGTTTGAATTTATTGATTGATGATGTGTGTGCTCATAGGTTTTTACTTGTATTAATTGATGCATTCATGTGATGCCATGTTTCAGGTTATAATTGGACATTTGTTTCTGACACATAGTATAGTTTATGACCAATTTAAACACATTCTCAACAATTCACCATTCTTTTCATGTTTTGGATTTGGTTGGATACTCATCATTAAATTTGATTTCAACTTTGACATCATATTGAATATAAAATATTCAAATTAATTTTATTATAATTAGACTAATTTTAATTATATATAAATCTAAACAAAACACAACTTAACGACTATATTGACAATTTTTTAAAAAACAAATATTTATTTTATTTAAAATATATTTCCAATAATATATTTAATCCAGTTACATAATTCTAAACAATGTCATGTGAACTTCTTGGAAAAATTACCATACCCTACCATTAAGAGCCCTTCACAATTTCTAGATGTTCTTTTTATTTAATTAAATTGTAATAAAGATAATGTTTGATTTTTTTGAATATATATATATATATATAAAAGATAATGTTCAATTTTCTTTTAGAGATTAAAAATATATATTAACTATAATTTTTTTAATAAAGTTAAATGTTATTTAAAAGTATATGATTTTTTGGATTTGCAAGTGTATTTTGATATTTTTATTTTTGATATAATGTTTTGAGTAGAGTGAGACAATATTGCAATTTCAAAACTAAAAGACTAGTTTGTAATGTCTTGGATGGAGTTTCATAGTTTGTAATGTCATGGGTGGAGTTTCAAAATTGGGTGGAGTTTCAAAATCAATGATGATCAGGACTAAAAAAACATTCTTTTTTAGCTAAAGCATTAGCAATAATGATATCACCATTTTCGGAGTAAAAATATAAAGTCGGAGTATTTGCTAATGATATCACCATTTTTGGAGTAAAAATATAAAGTCAGAGTATTCATTGGATGTAAAATTTAATTTTGGATCCAAGGAATACACATGTTTCGAAATTTAATTTTGCATCCAAGGAATACATATGTTGCATACTTTCGATGGACCCGTACTCCTTGATACAAAATTAAATTTAAAGGGAGATGAGTTGAAAAACTAGTTTTTTCTTTTTTCACTCTAAAACTTGATGAGGTAATCTAATTTTATTATTTCCACTATTATTTTATAATATTCTTTAGTAGGCTTATTTTAGACCTCAACATTTCTCTAATGCAATATAGATTGAATATTAGATCATAATGACCAATAAGCCCTAGAATAATGCTTCAATAATATGTAAGGTTGTGTTAGCCTCGTTCTAGCGCATTTGAGGATGGACTAGCATGGAGAATTGGGAATGGCTAGAAAGTTTGAATCATCATAGATATGTGGTTTGGGTGCGGTGCAGATTTTTGACTCCCATAGGATTTAGTGGTTTTTTAAAACAACAATGGTTTTTTCATATTGTCCCATATGGCCAACCCAACTCAAACACCATTTGGGCACAAGGATGGTTGTCGACCAGGAAACTGGATATCCATAAAATACATATTGGCCCTTGAGAAAAATTTACTGCATCATTACAGTCCTCCCACATCTGTTTGAAAAATAGAGAGGATGAACTCCTCTCGACTTTCTCTCCTTTTGGTGAATACACCCCAAAATAGGTATATCTAAACCTAATTTCCAATCGAATCAATGATGCTAAGATATGGTGGAGGAATCCTTTGTGGAAATTAAAAGGTTTGACAAATTCATGATTATTCATGTCATGTATGCTAGAAAATAATGTGGCAACTTGGGGCAACATTCACAAGCGCCAATTGGAAGTCTCAAGCTGGTATTCCCTGTGTAAATAAGGGGAGGAGATTATAAATCATATGTTCATACATTGTTCTTTCTCCAAGTATGAGTGGACAATATGCAAACTTAAAAGTGGACAATATGCAAACTCTAGCTGGGACTAACGAGCGAATGACAAGGAGTGACAATCTTGGAAACTTGGAGATCATGGTGGTAAAATCGTAAATTGCGCAAGTATAAACCCCTTCCTTGCTTATCAGTGGGGGATTATGGATTGCGTGAAACAAGGCACTTTTCCAAGACCTTTCCTCCTCAGAGATAATTGTATTGCAAGATATAACGTTTTCAGAAAGTATTTTCAGCAGAGCCTTCCTTAGACGACAAAAGAAATACTACAATAATATGCATTTACATAATGTAATTGGTTATTATACTAATGAAAAAATATTTTTTTTGTAAGCAAAAAAAACTATAATTTCCTTGTTATATGATGTATTTAAGATTAATGATTCAAAATACAATAGGAAATTTACTCTCTTATAAATTATTAATCAATTATTTTAAATACTTAAATTTTGTTTTAAATAGTTAAATTTTGTTTAACTATAATATAATATAAGTAGATTGTTTTTAATAAGTATATTTTTTTTAATTATTAAAAATATAATATAAGTAGATATCAAATGATTAGACAGAGAGCACTTTATTGAAATTATAGTTATAATTATATATATATTTATTAGTTTTGTATGGTTGCGGATTTAAATCCATGGACACATTTTTATGGCTTGGGTTGAAATAAATGACTCCATGTTCGACATTAGCATTTGGCACCTGCAAATTGCATGATTTACATCTTTTACATTTTGAGCAATGCTCAATCTCAGCAATCGTCCTTCCAATCTTGCTTGCTCTAGATTTTTGGTAAGGTTTCTAGATACTATAATATACAAGATGGGGGAAAGGGGGAAACCTTTCCGTATCTCCCTAGAGGTCTTGAAGAAAGGAGCAGTTCTTCCATTAACTAGTGGCACAATCCATAGAGATCCTATACATGCCCTTATCTAGCAAATGAATTCGCTATTAAAATCCAAATTCTCTAAAATTAAAAACAGGAAGGAGTTTCTTACCCAATCAAATGCATTGGCCATGTCAAGCTTTATAACAATTCTAGGTTCCCCCCTGGTCCTTCCTGGAGTGGATAACTTCCTAAACAAGTATTATATTATCCAATATGTGCCTATGTTGCATAAAACCCCCTTGATTTTCAAAGATAATTTCCAACATAATTTTCTTCAATCTACTCACCATAATTTTTGTTAGAATTTTGTATACGACACTGCATAGTGATATAGGCATGAAGTAAGTGAAATTTATTGGATTTGACTCCTTAGTAATCATAGCAAGGAAGGAGGAATTAGTGCCCCCTTCGATCTTATCCTTCTTTCTCATCTAGTTTAACATCCCCAACAAGTATTTTTTAATCAAGGTCCAAAAGGGCCGATAAAAATTGATGGGAAATCCATCAGGTATAGGAACTTTTTCTAGATCCAATAACCAAATAGTGTCAATCACCTCAGCTCTTCTATTTCTTTAACTAATTACTGGTTATCAGAATATGTGATTGTCGACTAGATACATGATAAAAAAATCTTGACCTTTATTCAACTCGAGCTCTTTATCTTATGTATATAGAGGTTGAAAATGGATAGATGAGTCATGTTTTGTATCAGAGCTAGTTTCCAATTTAGGTTTACCTTCTGGTGTTATTTATCTTACTCAATTCGAAATTTCTCTTGCTTTGGTTTTCTTTTAACCACACACTTCTTGCTTTTAATCTCCAATATTCCTCTTGTTGGCTCATTTTGTAGATATGCTCACTTACTTCCTTTTCCTTGTCTAAGTGCCAATCCTCCACCACATTACTATCCATCATCAATTGATGTTTCTCCCACTCCTTTAACAACTCAATGTTTTTCTATCCTAGAGGCATCTATTTCTTTCTTGCCCAGACTTGTAATGCTTGTTTGACCGCTTTCAAATTAGATTCCCATAAAAATGTTAGAGACCTAGATATAGGAGTCATCCAAGGTTATCTAATTATTTTTGAAACCCCTTTTCCATTAACAAAATTGGATTGAATAGAAATGGTATAGGACTCAAGTATTCCATAGTGTCAACCTCCAAAAAAATAGGTCAATGACCCAACTCCCCTTACACCAGTATTGAGGAGGCACAATCTAGTCCTCGAAGTATCCAATTGCTATGGAGCGAGAAGTGGTCCACTCTTGTTGCAATGTACCTAACTCCACTTCTTCTACATCTCTATGTGTATTTACCTTTTTTTGGTATAATATCAATTAAGTCCCAATAATTTATCAGATCTTCTAGCCTCTCTCTATGAAGGGATCTCGAACAGAACTACCTCCTCGCCTTTTCGAAGAAAATATGATTGTATTAAAGTCCCCTATGATTATACTATTTTGATTCCACCGAGCCTCCTTCAATGAAATCAACGAGTCCTAGAATTCACTTTTTTTCTCCATAGGAGACTGGAGCATAGACATTAATAATTAGAATTCAGTCCATTGTATCCTTCCTTTCTAACAAAATTTCTATCAAATCCTTATATTTAAGGCACTCTTTCATGGTAACAACATAGTCTAACCAAAATTTTCCCAATCCACCTGAAGGTCTATGAGAACTGTGCACTATCCCTGCATAGTCTCGCTATAAATATCTTGTGGAGTTCATAAGCTCATTCTCCTCTAATTTTGTTTCATGAAGAAGCAAGATCTAGGGCTTCTCCTGTTTAATCGAATCTTTTAAAGACTAGGATTTTGTTGGGCCTCCCATACCCCTAATATTCCATGAAATAACTTTCATTATTTTCTTGGTGGGTTATGAGACTTACCTCCCCCATTTGCAGGGCCTTCTAATTCCTTAAGCGGCGTTGATTTAATAATTTCAGTGATTTTGGGTTGGTTTACCAATTTTTTTTCCTCCTCTGCTTCATTTGATCTGGCAAATTTCTTAAGGTGTCTTTCCCTCTTTTTAATTTGTTACTTTCCACTTCTTGGTTGCTTGCCTCATCAACCCAATTGGTTTTCAGAGCCATCTTCCTTGTCAAAATCTTCTCCGATTCCCCCATTAGCTCCTTTAGTTTCCTTGGGGTGTTATCTACTGTGCTTTTGATCTTGTTGAGGATTTTCCACTTCTTCCTGCACTAACGGAATATTGTCATCTTCAGGCATTGGAATAGGGTTTTGGTTGTTCCCATCTAGCTCTTCATCTTCATCTTCTTCTCTTTCTGGCTCTCAAATCTCCCCATCCTCTTGTCCTACATTTACCACTTCTTCCCTAGAGGATTTTTTTCTTTTATTATTATATGTTACTTCTTTTTCACAATCCTCTCGTGATTGTAGAACCTCAAAAGGGTTTGTTGAGGTCGAAATTGCATTCTTACCTTGATTTGATTGATTTTTAGTTGCCACTCCTTTTCCCCTTTTCTTTGCCATTGTTCCTCTTGCATTGCTATTGTTTCCTCACCCTAAACTAAAATTAAAATATTTACTTTTAATTATTTATATTAGAATTATGTTAGATTTACTAATAAATATATGATTTGTTAAAAAGTTTGAAACCTACCATTCTTTATAATAGTTAAATTTTAAGTGTCTTTTTTAATTACTTAATTTTATTATTATTTAAAATTAAAAGTTAACTATACTAACTAAATTTAATTTATATTAAAATTTAATAAAATACTATAATCAAAATTTTATACTATTTTAATATTTTTTAACTTGTAATTAACACGAACTTGAAGGAAGGAATAAAATTTTCCACAAGTGTGAAAGTTCTATTTCACATAAATGTTGGAAGGAAGTTATTTTTCCACTCGTGTGAAAGTTCTATTTCACATAAATGTACTAGGAAAGATTGAATTAATTAATTTTTCCACTAGTCTGAAATTTCTATTTCACATAAATGTTGTTAAATGTTGTAAAGTAGATAATGCTAATATCTTTATATGTTTTGATAAAGGAAGGAAAGAATTAATTAAATTTTCCACTAGTATGAAAGTTATATTTCACATAAATGTTGGTACGTAGATAATGCTAACATCATTATATGTTATATGTTTTGATAAAAGAAGGAAGGAAAGAATATATATATATATTAACTGGGAAAATATTTGTGCCAGCTATTCGTGGAGTATCAAGGAAGGAATGAATTAAGGATTTGTATTTAAATAGGTTAAATTACATTAAATATTAAAACTAATTATGATAAGATAAAATGCAAATAAAAATGTAGATGACATAATGTTAAAAAAAAAGGTGAAATAATAAATTTTCAGCGAAATGAATATTCATTATTATAATAGAAATATGATACCTATACAAAATATTCACAAGTGTACAAATATAGAGTGTGAATAGAATGAATTTATATTTTTAATATTATCAAATTAAATATTAAAACTAATCAAGATAAGATATTGTTGGTTTTCAAACTCATGTGGTGATCATTTTTGAAGGAGCTTTCCGGATTATCCACATTGATAGAGAACGATTGTCGACGTTTCGAATCCCAACGGGGATCCATTATCAGGACAATTTTTGAATGAAGAAATGAGAGAAAAGACTAAGACCATAAATAGTGGTAGAAGAAGATGATTTTTGGAAAAGAGCCGATCACAAAATTTTATTTTATTTTATTTATTTATTTATTTATAAAAGAATTAGATAGTGAGAGTAGCCCAGATAACACGCAATTCATCAACTCAGCCCAAGCTGATAAGGATATAAATGACAATACTTTGAATACTCCTAAGTTGGATTCGGATTTTGATATTAATTTATATAATAAGGCCATAATGAGACATGAACATAACCTACATACCAGAAATAAAAAAGTTGTCAACTTATCTTCTGTAGAATTAGGTCAAGATGCGATTAAGATTCTCAGTAAGGGTCTAGGATTTGCGGTTGCCCCCAAGGGCATCCCAAACAAGAGTATCTTGTGCAGTATCGAAGAGGGGAATAAAAGTTTAACGCTTGATGATAAAGAGACCTTGAGACAAGAGTGCTCCCTAATTCTGAAAAAAGCTAGAACACCCAAAAGCAACCTAACCAAGGAAGAGTTTTTTGCTCTCAAGGATCTTCGCAGTAATGAAAACATTGTGGTTCTTAAAGCCGACAAGGGAGGTGCTGCTGTCGTTCTTGATAAAGATGATTACATTAGAAAAATGAATGAACATCTGGATTGTAGCAGCTACAAGAAGCTTAACTACAAACCCATGCCCAAGGTATTAAGAGAAGTCAAGAAAGCAATAAAAAATTCTGGGTTGGATGACAGACTAAAAAAGAAATTAACCCCGTCCTGTGAAATCATGCCAAGGATTTATGGTTTGCCCAAAATTCATAAAGAAGGAGTACCCCTAAGACCGATTGTTAATACCATAGGATCCCCTACTTATGAGCTAGCAAAGTATGTTGCTAAGATACTAAAACCTCTCGTTGGAAATACTGACTCCTTCATTAAAGACTCAAGCAATTTTGTCAAGCTCATTAAGAATCAAAAAGTTGAAGAAAGTGACATCTTGGTTAGTTTCGATAAAGATCTGCACAACTTACAGATTTAAAGCCATAAAAATCGATTTTTGGCCTGAAGGAGTTGTTCTGGGATTCGAACCCTGGTTGGATTATGATTACGTCTGAGCTTCAGGTATCACTGTATCACTTAGATTTCCTAGCAGATTTGTAGTAGGTTGGATTAGGTATCAATCTTTAAAAGTATTTTTTGCAAATTAAAAAGGAGATTTATGATTAAAAAATAAAAGGTATGGATGGCAACCTATTTCATGATGTTGCACATCTGCACGGGCCATTGCAGTTGTGGCTAGTGCAATGCACGATGGGACAGATACAGATGGCCTCCGCGTTGTGTGTTGTCGATTTCCTCTTTTAATTATTTGCTTGACACTAACGTTGAGTGGCGAAAATATCTAGTTTTCTGTTCATGCTCAGTGGTTTCACTGTTGGATTCAAGCAAGTTGGATAGCTGTATATCTCTATATACTTGGATTCAAAGTGGAAGTGGGTGGTGAAAATATCTAGTTTTCTGTTCATGCTCAGTGGTTTCACTGTTGGATTCAAGCTGCAAGTTGGATAGCTGTATATATCTCTATGGTTGGATTCAACAAGTTGGATAGGTGTACATCTCTATGGTTGAATTTAAATTGGATAAATATATATCTCTGTTACTAAATTTAAGCAAATAAATTATCTAAAAATAAACAATTAAATTTAAACAAGTAGATTATCTAACCAGCCTGCATTCACTATTGCCCCACATATAATAGTGAGCATATACAACCTCTAGCATTCACTACTACCCCACATGCTAAATATATTTTGCTCATATGTATTATTCCCATGCACTATAAGATCAGCACAATTAAATTTCTTTTTTTTTTTTTTTTTTTATAATTTAGTATTGATTTATGGTTTGTTATTGGGCTATTTGATAATTATTTGTTGGTTATTGGGGTAGTAGAAAAAATAAATATAATTTAAAGATGAAAAATAGTTAATATTTGAAATTTTGATATAAAAGAAAAGAAAATGGAAATGATATTAACGTATGAATATCTAAAATCATAAGCAGAGAGAGATCAAACTTGAGTCAAACTTGAGAGAGATTAGAGATCAAACTTGAGAGATGAAACTTGAGTCAAACTTTTGAGAAAGGATCAAACTTGAGGAAACTACACATCCTCCTCATACTTGACCCCCATCCTCCTCATACTTGACCCTCATACCTCATACTGAGGGATCAAACTTGAGCCTTGAGCCCAATATCAAACTCAAACTTGACATAAATTAACTTATTCTACACATCCTCCTCATACTTAACCGTCAAACTTAGCCTTGAGCCCAATATCAAACTCAAACTTGACATAAATTAACTTATACTACACATCCTCCTCATACTTAACCCTCATACCTCACACTGAGAGATCAAACTCAACTTAACTTGGAGCCTCTAGCCCAAGATCAAACTCAATTGAGCCTTTGAGCCTTTTGAACTCAATGAAATTCATATTCAAAGTTGAAAAAATTAAGATATGATTTACTCTCTATTCAAAGTTAAAAAATATTAAGATATGATTTATCCTCTATGACACCTAGTTAATGTAATATAATTTCTTCTCAATTACAAATGTAAGCATCCCATACTTAAATGAATCTAATATGATTATAGTTTATCCTCTATAACACACCCTGCGTGGCACCAAGTTAATCTAATCTAATCACCAATTTAAAGCCAGATTTAATCCCAATAGCACTCTTGACCACCTCTCTCTATACGTGTGAATGGACAACTCTATTTAGCCCCTATAGTTACCCTACACCCCAAACGTTAACTTGGTTTTCTAACCCGCGCCAAGTCAAGTCACATGTACCATACGTAACAAGTTACAGTAAGTAAGGGGATGGCAGGACTGCACTGGGGCTTCACCAGTTTGAATTTATTGATTGATGATGTGTGTGCCCATAGGTTTTTACTTGTATTAATTGATGCATTCATGTGATGCCATGTTTCAGGTTATAATTGGACATTTGTTTCTGACACATAGTATAGTTTATGACCAATTTAAACACATTCTCAGCAATTCACCATTCTTTTCATGTTTTGTATTTGGTTGGATACTCATCATTAAATTTGATTTCAACTTTGACATCATATTGAATATAAAATATTCAAATTAATTTTATTATAATTACACTAATTTTAATTATATATAAATCTAAACAAAACACAGCTTAACATCTATATTAACAAATTTTACAAAAATAAATATTTATTTTATTTAAAATATATTTTCAATAATACATTTAATAACAACTTTTTTTGTAAAATAAATATTTATTTTATTTAAAATATAATTCCAATAATATATTTAATCCAGTTACATAATTCTAAGCGATCTCATGTGAACTTCTTGGAAAAATTACCATACCCTACCATTAAGAGCCCTCTCACAATTTCTAGATGTACTAATTCTCACTAACTTTGAATTTGAGTTGTTTTTAAATAAAAAATATTTTTTTAATGATCAAGAATAAAAATGTTTTTTTATTTAATTAAATTGTAATAAAGATAATGTTTGATTTTTTTGGGTAAAGATTATATATATATATATATATATAATATTTAAAAATAAGATAATGTTCAATTTTCTTTTAGAGATTAAAAATATATATAAACTATAATTTTTTTTTAATAAAGTTAAATGTTATTTAAAAGTATAATTTTTTGGATTTGTAAGTGTATTTTGATATTTTTATTTTTGATATAATCTTTTGGGTAGAGTGGGACAATATTGCAATTTCAAGACTAGTTTGTAATGTCTTGGGTGGAGTTTCAAAACCAATGATGATGGGGTCTAAAAAAACATTCATTTTTTAGCTAAAGCATTAGTAATAATAATATCAATATAATGGGTGATTCATCATTTTTGGAGTAACAATATAAAGTCAGAGTATTCATTGGATGCAAAATTTAATTTATCCAAGGAATACACATGTTTCGAAATTTAATTTTGCATCTAAGGATAAGTTGAAAAACTAGTTTTTTCTTTTTTCACTCCAAAGCTTGATGAGGTAATCTAATCTTATTTGATTATTTCTACTATTATTTTATAATATTCCTTAGGAAGCCTATTTTAGACCTCAACATTTCTCTAATGCAATATCCATTTTAGACCTCAACATTTCTCTAATGCAATATCCATTGAAGATTAGATCATAATGACCAATAAGCCCTAGAATAATGCTTCAGTAATATGTAAGGTTGTGTTAGCCTCATTCTAGCGCATTGAGGATGGACTAGCATGGAGAATTGGGAATGGCTAGAAAGTTTGAATCATCATAGATATGTGGTTTGGGTGCGGTGCAGATTTTCGACTCCCATATAATTTAGTGGTTAAAAAAAAAAAAAACAATGGTTTTTTCATATTGTCCCATAAGGAAAACCCAACTCAAACACCATTTGGGCCCAAGGATGGTTGTCGACCAGGAAACTGGATATTCATAAAATACATATTGGCCCTTGAGAAAAATTTACTGCATCATTACAGTCCTCCCACATCTGTTTGAAAAATAGAGAGGATGAACTCCTCTCGACTTTCTCTCCTTTTGGTGAATGCACCCCAAAATAGGTATATCTAAACCTAATTGCCAATCGAATCAATGATGCTAAGATATGGGGGAGGAATCCTTTGTGGAAATTAAAAGGTTTGACAAATTCAAGGTTATTCATGTCATGTATGCTAGAAAATAATGTGCCAACTTAGGGCAACATTCACAAGCGCCAATTGGAAGTTTCACGCTGGTATTCCCTGTGTAAATAAGAGGAGGAGATTATAAATCATATGTTCATACATTGTTCTTTCTCCAAGTATGAGTGGACAATATGCAAACTCTAGCTGGGACTAACGGGAAAATGACAAGGAGTGACAATCTTGGAAACTTGGAAATCATGGTGGTAAAATCGTAAATTGCGCAAGTATAAACCCCTTCCTTGCTTATCAGTTGGGGAGTATGGATTGCGTGAAACAAGGCACTTTTCCAAGACCTTTCCTCCTCGTGTTGAACCCTCAGTTAAACTGAGAGGGGGGGTGAATCAGTTTAATGCAGTCATGGTCTTGTAAGACTTTCTTTTACACTTATTTACATCTTCATTTTGTGATCAACTTAATATTCAATGGAACAACAATCTTAATAAGTGAGCAACAGGTATTAAACAGATTAAATACAGAATATCAACACATAATCATCATGCACATAGACAACAGATATAAGTGGAAACCCATAAGGGAGAAAACCACATCTTATTATTGTTGTGATGCAAAGGCAAGCTCCAACTCCCTCTCACCACTGATTTTCTGTAAGCTCCAACCTACAGGAGGCTACTACCTCAATTATGCAAGCTACAACTTGCAAGGAAGCTCCAACTCCCATCTATTTTCTGCAGGCTACAACCTACAGGAGGCTCCTACCTCATCCAGCTACAACTGGACTTCTATCAAGCTACAACTTGACATGGAAGCACCAACTTCCTCACTGTACAATAAAATCATATGATGATTTACTTGGATATCAGCTCTGTTTTCCTCCTTCTTTACTGCTATCCTTCCAGCCTTCAAATTAGCTTTCGATCATCTCTGGATCTTCACAACTCCTCTCTCTGCTCCTTCTTCTTCTCACACAGTCTCACTCCTTTCTTCATTCTCTCAACCTCCGTATGCATATGCTGGTTACATTATTTATAGGGATCACCTCATAACTGTTTGCATTCCATAGGGAATTCGAAATGAACAGTATGACTCTTTGCCTTCCCCCTTCTCATTTTCTTGTCTAGAACTTTCAAAATAATATAACAGAATGTATTACAGTGGAGTTTTGCTATGCCTACCGAGACTTGCCTTTGCATCACATACAATAAAATAATTAAATCATTTACATTTACAGTTACAACAATTATATTTCAATTCAGCGCTTTCAGCTCTCGGTTCATTGTGCATTTGTCTTTTCTGTCGCTGTCAAAGTCGTTTCGGTTTCTGCTATTACATTCAACACAGTTATGGAAATCCACATACTTCCGGACTTGAAATGCTTTATGTTTCAACGTTGGTCTTCATCGCATCTGCTCTCTTTATCGCACTTCAACGTTTCAAACGTTCTTTGCTATATGGCTCATTTTCTTTCCAATGCGATTTACAAAGGGAATTCACATACACCCGGACTTGAACTTTATTAATTAATGGTTCTGAGTTGCATCGCATCCAGATCCTTTATCACACTTTGTCCTGAGTTTGCGATGAGCGATATGCGATCGAGTCCCACTTGACTTTATCGCTACTTCGCATCGCAACTCACATGACTTCTAAGATTGTGCGATATCTCCCTTGAGCTTTGCGATTTGCGATATGCGGTGAACTTCGCATCGCCTCCATCGCATCGCATTCATCGATCACATCGCAAGTTCTATAACTTACAAATTATTATCACATAAGCATCGCCGATTGCGATATGCAATATGCGACGGGTCCCACTTGACTCTATCACTACTTCCCATTTCGGCGTTCTCATGTGTTTCTTGCTATGCTTAGCTCTTCCAACTGCCGATGCAATTTCTCAAAGGAAAACCTTATACCTTCGGATTTGAAATCCTTTGGACTTTTGCTTTGAAGTTACATCACATCCGGAACTCTTATCACATTTTTCATTTCGGCGATTCAACCTTACTCTTATGATATTTACCCTTCCGATCTTGCGATTTGCGATATGTGGGCTAGGTCCACATCATCTCCATGTCATCATGCCACGTCACCTTGCCATGTCATCGCCACGTCACTGCCACGTCATCTTTCCACGTCATCTTTATTTATTTGTGATTTGTGGGGTTAGGTCCACGTCATCTGCCACGTCATCCCCATGTCATTACATCGCACTTCGCATTTTTCTGTGACCACTATGTTTGTGTGATTTTTCTCTTGCCCCGATTGCGATATGTGATCGCATTGCATCACATTGCCACTATCCATCGCATCGTAACTTTGCTCATCTATCCAGCGGCTATCGCATTCGCTTGCGATGTCCGATATGTGATCTAATCTCCGCCGTTGTGATCATCACCATTGATCTGTCCAGATCTACGGTCCTTGTTACTGCTGGCACTTCTTATTAATACTCGGGCTCTAGCATAATATCATCTCCGCTTATGATTCTCAACTCTATGGTTTAAACCCCAAAAGAAACATATAAATATTTACAGGCCCACAATTTTATTTCAACGTACCTTTTACACCATCGATCTAATCACTCATATATCCAACGACTGTACTTCTGGGCTTTAGGAGAGCAGGTCCCAGTTCACAGCACTGCGGAGGCACTCCTTGGTACGGAATCATCATCGGGTTTGTGCTACCGCAGTGAATGACAACCGTCGCTTTGCGGTCAACACCCGATGGGTGGGTCAACTGCGGAGGCACCCCCTGGTTTAACTATCGAGTTGTTTGTGCCCCCGCGGTACCGTTGATCCCAGATCAACATTTAACTGCACTCATAAGATGTGTTGTTCAACTCTGTGACACCGGTCCCACACCCTTTTGTTAACCTTTGCACAACTTCTGATGCAAATAATGTTAGATCTCAATTGTCAATGATTGAACGGCTATTGCGTTCAATTAACCCTGGTGACTTATTGCTCAAAAGTCACGCGAAATAGGTGGTATTTCTTTGTGACGTGTCACTTCCGGAGGTCTATCGCATTCATTTCAGATTTTACCACTTACCACTTTAGATGCATGCGAATACCACCGCCGATTCGTGAAACCACTCACACTGTTTATGAACACCTGTTTCAGTCATATCCACTCATTTCTTCATACATTTTGCCTTTCGATTTCATTCGTTGATCCTTTAGATCCAACGATAGTTGTGCTCTCATTTCATTCCGCTCCTCTATTCCCTAAGTTATGACGATAACCAGAGATTTCTGTTTCCGCTACTATTTCATTGAATGTTACACTTCTTAAACACACAGTCTCATAACTTCCCTTTGAATTTGCCTGATTCATCTGCATACATATATATTGTGCCAAACCCTAATTTTCACTCGAGTTAAAATTGAATCAAGCATTCAATCAATGAATTTGGAAATTGTTCTTTGTATTAACAGTAAATATTTACATAGGAGTTCCTTTCTGCCATGATATTCTAATCAGTGGCGTTTCTTAATTTGATCTGCTCCTTTGACTTGGTGCTGCTCCTTTGCCATAAATGACAATATTTCCAACAGTGTCCCTCTTTGGCATTGATGGCAACACAACCGCCAATACTCCCATACTTCCTTCAGGACTTCCTCCCCCTTTCATTCTGAGAAGTATCTTGTCTTTCTTCCTCTGCCTGTTTTACAGAAGACCCTTTCTTATTTTGCTTGCTTTTCCTCCCCCTTTGACATCAATGGCAAAGGGTTGCACTTTTCCCAGTGTGGGTTCTATCTTTTCATTATACTCTGATCTTGAGGACCTGTTCCATGCACTGCTCCATTTCTCTAACTCTTTTGTGACAAATTTTATTGACTGCTCTCCCCCTGGAATGTTGCTTTCTTATCTGATATTGACTATCACTTGTCTTCTGCACTGATCCCGTTTCTTGTATGCAACCCCTTTTTTTTTAATTTATGATTTCTGATCATGTTAGAGAGTAACATCTGCAAACACTACCCCTAGTTTGTCTCTTAGATATTTGAATGGTTCTTTAGCAAGAAGTTTTGTGAATATGTCTGCTATTTTTTCCTTAGTTGGTACATATTCCAACTTCACTAATTTCTGTGCTACTTGTTCTCTGAGGAAGTGGTACTTTATTGGAATGTGCTTTGTTTTTGAATGAAGTACAAGATTTTTTGATATACTTATTGCACTTGTATTGTCACATTTGATAGAAATAGGTTCATTAATGCTTACCTTCATGTCTTGGAGAGTTTGTTTCATCCACATTACTTGTGTGCAACATGCTGCTGTTGCTATGTATTCTGCTTCTGTTGTAGATAGATAGATAGAAGTTTGCTTCTTGCTTAGCCATGCCACCAGACTTCTTCCCAAATAAAATGCACCTCCACTTGTTCTTTTCCTGTCATCCACACAGCTGGCCCAATCTGCATCTGTCTATGCTGTCAATGTGAAGCTTTTTCCTTTTGGATACCATAGGCCTTAATGTGAAGTACCTTGTAGATATCTAAATATTCTCTTGATTACAAGTAAATGATTTTGTTTTGGTGCTACTTGATATTTTGCCACAAGTCCTACTGCCAACATAATGTCTGGTCTAGAAGTTGTTAGGTATCGTAGACTTCCTATCATGGATCTGTGAAGTTTTTGATCTACATCTGTTGATCCATCATTAGCACGTAGTTTGCATCCAATGATCATGGGAGTTGACACAGGTTTGCAGTCTTCCATTTGAAAACTTTTCAACATTTCTCTTAAGTATTTTTCTTGCGAAATGAATATTCCTGTGTTCTTTTGTTAAATTTGAAGTCCTAAATAGAAGGTGAGCTCTCCAATCATTGACATCTCAAACTCTGGTTTCATTTCTTCAGCGAATCCTTTTGTTAACTCATCTTTGTTGTTTCCAAACATGATGTCATCTACATATACTACTACAATTAAGAGTTCATTTTCATTAGCCTTTATGTACAAATTGATGTCTGCTCCTCCTTTCTTGAATCCTTGTTTTTGTAGGTATTTGTCAAGCCTTGAATACAATGCACGAGGAGCTTGTTTCAGACCATATAAAGATTTCTTTAATCTACACACATAGTCATGTTTATCTGTTAATGAGAATCCTTCAGGTTGTTCCATGTAAACTTCTTCCTCTAGATCTCCATTCAGGAAGGCAGACTTCACATCCATTTGATATACCTTGAAATCATGATAGCATGCAAAGGCCAAAAACATTTTGATTGCTTCCATTCTGGCTACAGGGGCAAAGGTTTCATCATAATCAAGACCTTCAATTTGTGAATATCCTTTGCATACAAGTCTAGCTTTATTTCTGATTACCTGCCCTTGTTCATTCATATTATTCTTGAATATCCATTTTGTGCCAATGACATTTTTCCCAGTGGGTCTTGGAATTAATTCCCAGGTATTGTTCTTCTCAATTTGATCCAGTTCTTCATTCATAGCATTTACCCAGTTTTTGTCTTTGCTGGATTCTTCGAACTTCTTTGGCTCTATTTGAGATAGCATGGCTAGGTATGCTTCTTCTGTCTGTTCAGCAAGTTGTCTTCTTGTCTGGACTCCCACACTCTTGTCCCCAATGATTTGATATTTTGGATGGTTCTTTTGAGTGTGTCTTGAGGGACATTTTGAGTGTAATTCAGTATCTTATGTTGTCTTGCTCAATTCATCATTATCTTGGTTCTCATCTTCATGATCATCTGGAGGATTGCTGCATCTTATGCTTCTTCTTCTGTTTGGTAGATCTTTGTCGAATCTTACATCAATGTTTTCCACAATTTTGTGCAGTTTTTTGTTGTAGCACCTGTAACCCTTACTCTTGGATGCATATCCTAAAAATATTCCTTCATCAGCTCTTGCATCAAAATTCCCCAGTTTTTAATCATTATTTTTTATGAAACACTTGCTTCCAAAGACTCTAAAGTGCTTGATTGATGCTGGTTTACCATGCCATAATTCGTAAGGAGTCTTATCACAATTTGGTCTTAGATGAGATTTGTTGAGAATGTGAGCAACTATGTGTACTGCTTTTGTCCAGTAGGTTTGGGGAATCTTACTTTCTTTCATCATAGCTCTGGTAATCTGTTGTACTGGCCTGTTTTGCCTCTCTGCCACTCCATTATGTTGAGATGTATCTGTAATAATAAACCGTTGTTTTATCCCATGCTCATTGCATAGGTCTGCAAAATCATAGTCTGTGAATTCACCTCCTCTGTCTGATCTGATGCACTTTAGCTTGCATCATGTTTGATTTTATGTCAATGCCTTGAATATCTTGAATTTCTCAAGTGCTTCAGATTTATATTTGAGAAATGTTATCCATGTCATTCTGGAAAAATCATCTATTATCAGCATGAAATAATATTCTCCGCTTGGTGCTTTAGTTCTTGAAGGTCCACACAAGCCCATGTGTACAAGCTGAAGAGGTAGACTTGTAGATAGTATCTCTTTGGTCTTGAAAGATATGCGGGTCTGCTTGCCCAGTTGGCAGGATTTACATATGGTATTTGAAGGCTTCTTTATTGCTGGCATATCTCTGACTGCATTCTTCTTGCTCAGACTGATGATGTGGTCAAATTTTAGGTGTCCCAGTCTTCTATGCCATAACCATGATTCATCAAATTTGCTTATGTGGCATGCTTCATTCTCTTCTTCCACTATATTGACATTACTTTCTATTCTAACACCTTTGATCAAGGTCTTTCCAGTGGTGCTTGAACTTAACTCAAATCTTGGGCTCCAAAAAGGACCTCACAACCTTTATCACACATTTGACGGACGCTTAGCAGATTGGGTTTCAGCCCATCCACAAATAGTACATCTTGAGCCTTTCCTCTTCCATTATTCAGACTGACTGAGCCCTTTCCCTTGATTTTCCATGCTTTATCATTGCCGAATGTTACATTTCTAGATTTCTTTTCATCAAAGGTTACAAACTTGCTTCTATCTCCAATCATATGCTTTGAGCATCCACTGTCCAAATACCATTGGCTTTTCTGATCTTGGGCTATTAGAGCCAGGTCACACTTATTCAAATTCTTTTTCCACTGCAGGCAGCTATTGGTTTGGCACCTTTTCTGAGAAGATGGACCACATTCTTCGAGAGGACATTTGGAAGACATGTGTCCGATTTTATGGCATACAAAGCATTTGATTATATTTTTAAATGGATTATGTGTACGAGTGAACTCTCCATTGTTCATAAATCTCCTTGGGGTTTTGAACATTAGTCTTTGTCCATATGTTCTGCACTCCATGGCTTTATGGTCAAACTCCTTACAACAAAAACAATACCCATGGAAACAATTAGTGTACTTGGTGAAGGGTTGTCCTCTCCATTTGTTTGCTTGAGGTAGTCTTTTCAATTTCTGCATTTTTTGCTGGTTGAAATTGATTATCTTTGTCTGGCAGTATGCAACAATATGTCCCAGCTTGTGGCAGACAAAACAAGTGATATTTCTCATAGGAGGAAATAATCTCTTTTGACAACTTCCGAATTTATTCAATTCATATTTAGGGTTGTAAGAGCCTTTTTCAGCTGACTGTTTCTTCATTTCGTTCTTTGTCTCTTGATGTTGCTACTTGTTTATGTTTTTTTCATCACACATCAAGTTTTCGCTGGCTTCTGCTTCTGTCGTTCCTTTTTTAGTTGCTTCATTATCATTTACAACTTTTACAAAAATGATATTCTTATTATCTTCTACCTTGGACTTACTGGTTTCTCCTTCATATCCTATCCTAGCCTTTATGAGAGGAGACCTTTGAGCATTAAGAATCTTGTCCAATTGTTCAGTGCTTGTCATTCGAGGAGTGTTCATTGATAATTCCCTTTGGGTGTTTTCTAGTTTCTTTCTCAGCCATACTACTTCTTCCAATTTCTCTTGCTCATGATGTTTTTCTTTAATTTGCTTTAGCAGAATGTCTTCCACCTTCTTAGCTTCTTCAAGTTCTACTTTCAATTGAATGAAGTCTTCTGAGTTTGGTACCTCTTTTACACATTTGAGGAGAATTTCTCTCTGTTTTCTGCACTTGAGTTTAAGTCTGTCTATTTCCTCCAGGGCACTTCTTAGCTCCCCCTCAAGATCTACCTCACCTTCTTCCTCATATTCTATAAGGAATCCTTTAGACTTTGCCTTGGCCATCAACAAAAATTCATAGGTTCCTTCTTCATTTGAGGATTCATCTGAGTTTTTAGATGCACTACTATCTTGCTGAGCATAAAATGATATTCTATTGAATCTCTTCCCTTTCTGTCAGTTATTTGTTTTGGTTTTCTCTGTCTCTTGAGTCTGATTCTTTGTTTTCTTAAGAGGACACTTAGATGCATAGTGCCCAACTCTTCCACAGTTAAAGCATTTAAATGTAAGTTTACCTTTATACTTGCGAGAGCCTCTATCCAATCTTCTGACAAATGTGGCCTCTTCTTCATCAGAGCAGGAGCATGTATCTTCTTTTTCTTCTTTACTCTTCTTTGTCTTAAAGGCTGCCTCCCTCACATTTGACTTCCTCTATGGAAGTCTCATCTCATGGACTGTTAAGTTTCTAAGTAATTGGTTCATGGTCAATGTTTCCCAATTAGTTGTTTCTTCTATGGTAGAAACCTTGGGGTTAAACCTGGATGGTTAAGATCTCAATATCTTTTGAACAATTACACATTCTCTAATGGTTTCTCCTAGAGCTTTCATGTTATTCACAATTTCTGCAACCCTTAAGAATAAGCTGGCAACATCTTCTTCTTCATTCATTTTTATGTTTCAAAATTGAGCTCTATAGACTTGCAGCTTAGCAGCCTTCACCTTTTTATCTCCCTCATGGATACTTTCTAATGTATTCCATATTTCTTTGGCAGTGTTGTTGTGCATTACTTTAATAAATTCTGCCTCACACAAACCACTTAAGAGAGCATTCATGGCTTTTGCATTAGCTACAAAATCTAGTTTGGAATCTTTCTCCGAGTCAGACTCCTTTGGGGAATATCCCAATTCCATAGCAGCCCAAACTTCTATTCCTAGAGACATTATGTACGTCCTCATTCTTATTTTCCAGAAGGCATAATTTGTACCAATGATCAAAGGGGCCTTATTTGTTGAGCATCATTTTAGACTGGCCATCTTGGGGACCTAGGATCTCCTTCCAGTTGTTAAACTGATATAGAAGGAACCTGCTTTGATACCAATTGTTGAACCCTTGGTTAAACTGAGAGGGGGGGTGAATCAGTTTAATGCAGTCATGGTCTTGTAAAACTTTCTTTTACACTTATTTACATCTTCATTTTGTGATCAACTTAATATTCAATGGAACAACAATCTTAATAAGTGAGCAGCAGGTATTACGCAGATTAAATACAGAATATCAAAACACAATCATCATGCACATAGAAAACAGATATAAGTGGAAACCCATAAGGGAGAAAACCACATCTTATTATTGTTGTGATGCAAAGGCAAGCTCCAACTCCCTCTCACCACTAATTTTCTGTAGGCTCCAACCTACAAGAGGCTACTACCTCAATTCTGCAAGCTACAACTTTCAAGGAAGCTCCAACTCCCATCTATTTACTACAGGCTACAACCTACAGGAGGCTCCTACCTCAGCCAGCTACAACTGGACATCTATCAAGCTACAATTTGATATGGAAGCACCAACTTCCTCACACTACTATGAAAACACACGTTGATTTACCTCGATATCAGCTCTGTTACATTCCTTCTTCATTGCTATCCTCCACCCTTCATATTTGCCTTTATCCCTGGATCTTCAAAGCTTCTCTGTCTACTCCTTCTTCTTCTTACTCTTTCTCACTTCTTTCTTCATTCTCTAAACTCCTTTATGCATATGCTGGTAACATTATTTATAGGGATCACCTCATAACTGTTTGCATTCCATAGGGAATTCAAAATGAACAGGTATGACTCTTTTCCTTCCCCCTTCTCATTTTCTTGTCTAGCACATTCAGAATAATATAACAGAATGTATTATAGTAGAGTTTTTTTGTGCCTACCGAGACTTGCCTTTGCATCACATAAAATAAAATTATTAAATCATTTACATTTAGAGTTACAACAATTATATTTCAATTCAGCCCTTTCAGATCTCGATTCGTTGTGCATTTGTCTTTTCTGTTGCTGAAAAAGTTGTTTCGATTTCTTCTATTACATTCAACACAGTTATGGAAATCCACATACTTTCGGACTTGAAATGCTTTAGGTTTCAGCGTTGGTCTTCATCGTGTCCGCTCTCTTTATCGCACTTTGGTGTTTCAAACGTTCTTTGCTATATGGCTCCTTTTCTTTCCGATGCGATTTACAAAGGAAAATCACATACACCCGGACTTGAAATTTATTAAATAATGGTTCAGAGCTGCATCACATCCGGCTCCTTTATCGCACTTTGTCCTGAGCTTGCGATGAGCGATATGTGATCGAGTCCCACTTGACTTTATCGCTACTTCGCATCGCAACTCACATGACTTCTAAGATTGTGCGATATCTCTCCTAAGCTTTGCGATCTGTGATATGCGATGAACTTCGCATCGCCTCCATCGCATCGCATTCATCGATTGCATCGCAAGTTCTATAACTTATGAATTCTTATAACATAAGCATCGCCGATTGCGATATGCGATATGCGACAGGTCCCACTTGACTGTATCACTACTTCGCATTTCGGTGTTCCCATGTGTTTCTTGCTATGCATAGCTCTTCCAACCGCCGATGCGATTTCTCAAAGGGAAACCTTATACGATTTGAAATCCTTTAGACTTTTTCTTTGAAGTTTTATCGCATCCAGAACTTTTATTGCATTTCGCATTTCGGCGATTCAACCTTGCTCTTACGGTCTTCACCCCTCTGATCTTGCAATTTGCGATATGTGGGCCAGGTCCACGTCATCTCCATGTCATCGTGCCACCTCACCTTGCCACATCATTGCCACATCACTGCCATGTGATCTTGCCATGTGATCTTGATTTATTTGCGATTTGTGGGGTCAGGTCCACATCAGCTGCCACGTCATGCCCACGTCATTACATCGCACTTCGCATTTTCTGTGACCACTGTGTTTGTGCAATTTTTCTCCTTCCCTGATTACAATATGCGATCGCATCCATCGCCACTATCCATCGCATCGCAACTTTGCTCATCTATACAGCGGCTATCGCATTCGCTTGCGATGTCCGATATGTGATCTAATCTTCGCCGTTGCGATCATCACCGTTGATCTGTCCAGATCTACGGTCCTCGTTGCTATTGGAACTTCCGATTAACACTCAGGCTCTAGCATAATATCATCTCCGCTTATGATTCTCAACTCTATGTTTTAAACCCCAAAAGAACCATATAAATATTTATGGGCCCACAATTTTATTTCAACGTACCTTTTACACCGTCGATCTAATCGCTCATATATCCGACGACTGTACTTCTGGGCTTTAGGAGAGCGGGTCCTAGTTCACAGCA
Source organism: Pinus albicaulis (assembly GCA_034641835.2). Lineage (NCBI taxonomy): Eukaryota > Viridiplantae > Streptophyta > Pinopsida > Pinales > Pinaceae > Pinus > Pinus albicaulis. The sequence goes on from CM076579.1 coordinate 703,051,439, forward strand.
CTACAGAGGCACTCCTTAGTACAGAATCATCATCGGGCTTGTGCTACCGTAGTGAATGAAAACCGTTGATCTGCGGTCAATGCCCGATGGGCGAGTCAACTGCGGAGGCACCCCCTTGGTTTAACTATCGGGCTATTTGTGCCCCTGCAGTACCGTTGATCCCAGATAAACATTTAACCCCGCTCATAAGATGCGCTGTTCAACTTTGTGACACCGGTCCCACACCTTTTGTTAACCTCTGCACAACTTCTGATGCGAACATTGTCAGATCTCAATTGTCGATGATCGAATGGCTATCACGTTCAATTAACCTCAACGACTTATCGCTCAAAAGTCACACGAAATAGATGGTATTACTTTCCGACGTGTCACTTTCGGAGGTCTGTCGCGTTCATTTCATCTTTTACCACTTACCACTTTAGATGCACGTGAATACCGCTGCCGGTTCGTGAAACCACTCACACTGTTTATGAACACCTGTTTCAATCGTATCCACTCGTTTCTTCATACATTTCGCCTTTCGATTTCATTCGTTGATCCTTCAGATCCAACGATTGTTGTGCTCTCATTTCATTCCGCTCCTCTATTCCCTAAGTTATGACGATAACCATAGATTTCTGCTTCTGCCACTATTTCATTGAATGTTACACTTCTTAAACACACAGTGTCATAACTTCCCTTTGAATTTGTCCGATTCATCTGCATACATATATATTGTGCCAAACCCTGATTTTCACTCGAGTTAAAATTGAATCAAGCATTCAATCAATGAATTTGGAACCTGTTCTTTGTATTAACAATAAATATTTACATAGGAGTTATTTTCTGGCCTGATATTCTAATCAGTGGCCTTTCTTAATCTGATCTGCTCCCTTGACTTGGTGCTGCTCCTTTGTGCTCCTTTGCCATCAATGACAATATTTCCAACACCTCAGACATAATTGTATTGCAAGATATAACGTTTTCAAAAAGTATTTTCAGCAAAACCCTCCTTAGACGACAAAAGAAATACTACAATAATATGCATTTACATAATGTAATTGGTCATTATACTAATGAAAAAATATTTTTTTTGTAAGCAAAAAAACTATAATTTCCTTGTTAGATGATGTATTTAAGATTAATGATTCAAAATACAATAGGAAATTTACTCTCTTATAGATTATTAATCAATTATTTTAAATATATATATATATATATTTTTTTTAAATAGTTAAATTTTGTTTACCTATAATCTAATATAAGTAGATTGTTTTTAATAAGTAGATTTTTTTATAATTCAAAATATAATTTAAGTAAATATCAAATGATTAGAGAGAGAGCACTTTATTGAAATTATAATTACAATTATATATATATATATATATATATATATATATATATATATATATATATATATATATATATATATATATATATATATATATATAATTGTAATTATAATTTCAATATATATAATTGTAATTATAATTTCAATATATATATATTAGTTTTGTATGGTTGTGGATTTAAATCCATGGACACATTTTTATGGCTTTGGTTGAAATAAATGAGTCCATGTTCGACATTAGCATTTGGCACTTGCAAATTGCATGATTTGCTCAATCTCAAATGCTCAATCTCAGCAATGCTCAATCTCAGCAATCGTCCTTCCAATCTTGCTTGCTCTAGATTTTTGGTAAGGTTTCTAGTTACTGTAATATACAAGATGGGGGAAAGGGGGAAACCTTTCCGTAGCTCCCTAGAGGTCTTGAAGAAAGGAGCAGGCCTTCCATTAACTAGTGGCACAATCCATAGAGATCCTATACATGCCCTTATCTAGCAAATGTATTCGCTATTAAAATCCAAATTCTCTAAAATTAAAAACAGGAAGGAGTTTCTTACCCAATCAAGTGCATTGGCCATGTCAAGCTTTATAACAAATCTAGGTTCCCCCCTGGTCCTTACTAGAGCGGATAACTTCCTAAACAAGTATTATATTATCCAATATGTGCCTATGTTGCATAAAACCCCCTTGATTTCAAAGAAAATTTCCATCATAATTTTCTTCAATCTACTTGCCATAATTTTTGTTAGAATTTTGTATACGACGCTGCATAGTGATATAGGAATGAAGTAAGTGAAATTTATTGGATTTGACTCCTTAGTAATCATATCAAGGAAGGAGGAATTAGAGCCCCCTTCGATCTTATCCTTCTTTCTCATCTACTTTAACATCCCCAACAAGTCTTTTTTAATCAAGGTCCAAAAGGCCCGATAAAAACTGATGGGAAATTCGTCGGGTATAGGAGCTTTTTCTAGATCCAATAACCAAATAGTGTCAATCACCTCAACTTTTATATTTCTTTAACTAATTACTGGTTATCAGAATATGTGATTGTCAACTAGATACATGATAAAAAATTCTTGACCTTTATTCAACTCGAGCTCTTTATCTTATGTATATAGAGGTTGAAAATGGATAGATGAGTCATTTTTTGTATCAGAGCTAGTTTCCAATTTAGGTTTACCTTCTGGTGTTATTTATCTTACTCAATACGAAATTTCTCTTGCTTTGGTTTTCTTTTAACCACGCACTTCTTGCTTTTAATCTCCAATATTCCTCTTGTTGGCTCATTTTGTAGATATGCTCACTTCCTTTTCCTTGTCTAAGTGCCAATCCTCCACCACATTACTATCCATTATCAATTGATGTTTCTCCCACTTCTTTAACAACTCAATGTTTTTCTATCCTAGAGGCATCTATTTCTTTCTTGCCCAGACTTGTAATGCTTGTTTGACCGCTTTCAAATTGGATTCCCATAAAAAAGTTAGAGTCCCAGATATAGGAGTCATCCAGGGTCATCTAATTATTTTTGAAACCGCTTTTCCATTAACCAAATTGGATTGAATAGAAATGGTATAGAACTCAAGTATTCCATAGTGTCAACCTCCAAAAAAATGGGTCAGTGACCCAACTACCCTTACACCAGTATTAAGGAGGCACAGTCTAGTCCTCGAAGTATATGATTTCTATGGAGCGAGAAGTGGTCCACTCTTGTTGCAATGTACCCAACTCCACTTCTTCTACATCTCTATGTATATTTACCTTTTTTTGGTATAATATCAATTAAGTCCCAATCATTTATCAGATTTTCTAGCCTCTCTCTATGAAGGGATCTCGAACAGAACTACCTCCTCGCCTTTTCGAAGAAAATATGATTGTATTAAAGTCCCCTATGATTATACTATTTTGATTCCACCGAGCCTCCTTCAATGAAGTCAACGAGTCCTAGAATTCACTTTTTTTCTCCATAGGAGACTGGAGCATAGACATTAATAATTGGAATCCACTCCATTGTATCCTTCCTTTCTAACAAAATTTCTATCCAATCCTTATATTTAAGGCACTCTTTCATGGTAACAACATAGTCTAACCAAAATTTTCCCAATCCACCTAAAGGTCTATGAGAACTATGCACTATCCCTACATAGTCTCGCCATAAATATCTTGTGGAGTTCATAAGCTCATTCTCCTCTAATTTTGTTTCATGAAGAAGCAAGATCCAAGGCTTCTCCTGTTTAATCGAATCTTTTAAAGACTGGGATTTTGTTGGGCCTCTCATACCCTAATATTCCATGAAATAACTTTCATTATTTTCTTGGTGGGTTATGAGACTTACCTCCCCCATTTGCGGGGCCTTCTAATTCCTTAAGCGGTGTTGATTTAATAATTTCAGTGATTTTGGGTTGGTTTACCAATTTTTTTTTTTTTTTTTCCCGCTCTGCTTAATTTGATCTGGCAACTTTCTTAAGGTGTCTTTCCCTCTTTTTTATTTGTTACTTTCTGCTTCTTGGTTGCTTGCCTCATCAACCCAATTGGTTTTCAGAGCCATCTTCCTTGTCAAAATCTTCCCCGATTCCCCCATTAGCTCCTTTAGTTTCCTTGGGGTGTTGTCTACTGTGCTTTTGATCTCGTTGAGGATTTTCCACTTCTTCCTGCGCTAATGGAATATTGTCATCTTCAGGCATTGGAATAGGGTTTTGGTTGTTCCCATCTAGCTCTTCATCTTCTTCTTCTTCTCTTTCTGGCTCTCAAATCTCTCGATCCTCTTGTTCTACATTTACCACTTCTTCCCTAGAGGATTCTTTTCTTTTATTATTATATGTTACTTCTTTTTCACAATCCTCTCGTGATTGCAGAACCTCAAAAGGGTTTGTTGAGGTTGAAATTGCATTCTTACTTTGATTTGATTGATTTTTAGTTGCCACTCCTTTTCCCCTTTTCTTTACCATTGTTCCTCTTGCATTGCTATTATTTCTTCACCCTAAACTAAAATTAAAATATTTACTTTTAATCATTTATACTAGAATTTGTTAGATTTACTAATAAATATGGGATTTGTTAAATTCCAGTTAGTTTAAAACATACCATTCTTTATAATAGTTAAATTTTAGCTGTCTTTTTTAATTACTTAAATTTTTTAATTTAAAATTAAAAGTTAATTATATTACTAAATTTAATTTATATTAAAATTTAATAAAATATTATAATCAAAATTTTAAACTATTTTAATATTTTTTAACTTGTAATTAACACGAACCTGAGGGAAGGAATAAAATTTTCCACCTGTGTGAAAGTTCTATTTCACATAAATGTTGGAAGGAGGGAATTTATTTTTCCACTCGTGTGAAAGTTCTATTTCACATTACTAAGGAAAGATTGAATTAATTAATTTTTCCACTAGTCCGAAATTTCTATTTCACATAAATGTTGTGAAATGTTGTAAAGTAGATAATGCTAATATCTTTATATGTTTTGATAAAGGAAGCAAAGAATTAATTAATTTTTCCACTAGTATGAAAGTTCTATTTCACATAAATTTTGGTACGTAGATAATGCTAACATCATTATATGTTATATGTTTTGATAAACGAAGGAAAGAATATATATATATTTTCTCTTCTATCTACTTCGAAATTATTTGTGCCAGCTATTCGTGGAGTATAAGGAAGGAATGAATTAAGGATTTGTATTTAAATAAAAAAAAAAAAAAAAATTGTGGGAAAATATTTGTGCCATTGAATATGTGAAAGGTATGGTTAAATTACATTAAATATTAAAACTAATCAAGATAAGATAAAATGCAAATAAAAATGTAGAAGACATAATGCTAAAAAAAAGTGAAGAAATAAAATTTCAGCCAAATGAATATTCATTATTATAATAGAAATATGATATCTATACAAAATGTTCATAAGTGAATAGAATGAATTTATATTTTTAAAAACAAATATATAATGAAATGATATTATCAAATTAAATATTAAAACTAAATGCAATGCAAGAAGACATAATGCTAAAAAAAAAAAGTGAAATAATAAAATTTCAGCCTAATAAATATTCATTATTATAATAGAAATATGATATCTATACAAAATGTTTATAAGTGTACAAATATAGAGTGTGAATAGAATGAATTTATATTTTTAAAGACAAATATATAATGAAATGATATTATCAAAGAAGTTATATAATGAGAGATATTGTCACTTTCAATTTTAATTTCATAAGTAGTTTTTTTTTGGTAATGGTTTGTTTTTATATTATAAAGCCAAAATTGCACAAAATGTTTTTGAGGATGTTATGGAAAATTTCTTTGAATTATAACCTGCGAATAATTAAGAACCCAAAGATTCAACTGAAGGGGGAGATGAAGACTATGAGGCCGGGAGACCATTGCAAGAACCGTGTCCAACCTGCATGTTGAGGCCTGGAGGGTTTGAGTGCAATGTCGACTACAATGAGAGTTAATGTTTTATTTATATATTATGAGGTTATTGAAGGTTGAATCATGGAGAATTATAGTAGAAATACTGATGGTCAATCTTTAGTTTTGGGATATTTGAATGGGGTTGGTCAAGAACCAAATTCTATTTGTGAGATTGGTTTCATTTTGTAACTTTCAAAGCTACACTAATTTCAAGTCAAAGTTAATATATGTTGGCAACATGGCTCTCCGACTTGGAAGTTGGCGGAGCAGGTGGGTTTATCTGAGAGGGACGGGAATATGGACAAGGATGGCTTGGTAGTTAAAGATATCTACAACAATATCATTTTTAATCCGCTGCTGGACATATATCCTTCTCTGTTTCGGCATCCCTGGAGCTAGAGAATCCCAACCAAGATTCTCTTGTTTGGATGGCTGGTTTGGAAAAATAAAATCCTGACGTGGGACTGTCTCATAAAACGGGGCTTCCATGGTCCAGGGAGATGCTCCCTTTTCCAAACTCAAGATGAATCAATTTCTCATCTTTTTTTCACCTGCTCTTTTACAATGAAGATCTGGTCATTGTTCTCTCGTTTTCTTATAGATCCTGCATGGAGGCCGGTTGATTGCATTGATGCTATTCTGGTGTGGGGTGAAAGCAATGGTATTTTTAATTCTCTGCCTTTATTTTTGTTTTGGGAGGTCTGGTGTGCGAGGAATCGACTATTATTTAACGGTAAGCCTGCAATTATTTCTCATATTCATGGTGCTATTATGCCATGGATGGTTGGCCGGTCTTCTAATCCCGTGTCTGACAAGGAATTGTCCTATCGCAATCGCCCTCATCCCATTTTTATCCCGACGATCTTCTTTGATGGTGCTTAACAAGGAGGGACTGTAGGTTGTGGTGCATGGATTAAACTTGATCAATCAGAAAGATACCATATCTTCTGCAATGGTGGGGAAGGAACAAATAATAATCCTGAGCTAATGGCTCTTTGGAGTGGGCTTTTGGTTGCTTTTAATTTGAGCCTATCCTATGTTCACATCTACGACGACTCGAAAGTCATCATAGATGAGATCTCCGGTCTATCCTCTCTGTGTTTAAATGGGATACAAGGTTGGATTGATCGTGTTAATTATCTCATGACTAAGTTAAATGACCCGCCTTGCAACACATTTTCAGGGAGAATAATTCTCGTGCTGATGGTCTTTCTAAAAATGTGTTATGTCTTCCATTCAGAAAAACACATATTTCTCATTTCAAGGAAGGGAAAATAGTTAGGAATTTCGACATTCTTGTGCTATAAGTTTATTATATCTGGGGATGCGCCTTTTCTTTTGCAAGCGAACCAGTTTTGCAAGCGAGCCTGGTTATGTGCTTATATGGTTCTTGAGTTGTTGTTCAAGCGATATTCGTATGTAATTTTTTTGCTGGGGTATTTCTGTTCTTATGCAAGCGACCCTGTTGACTTTCCGCCAAGTTTTTGTTCCTATCACTGACCTCGGGGTGTTGCCCATGCGATCCCATCCTTCAAACTATGGGATCATTGCCGCATTATATGGTTTTTGTATAGGAATTGTCATTACGTCGGGTTTTTACTTTGTTTTCATGTCTTGTAATGCTGTAGATAATTGTGTAGGGATATGAATATATTTTTATGCTTCCTTACTATATGATGATTATGGATATTTATGCCCTAGGTGGCTCTTTCATTATGTTCTCACAGTGGGAGGTAGCCTTTGGAGGGGCGTTTTTGTTTTTGCATGTCTGATGACCTTGGAATCATATCTAGGATGTTGATAGATGTCTGATGTATATGGTAATGTATTATTTTATCTAATATAAACAACATTTTTTCTTTCTGAAAAAAATTAACCAAGAGAAATTAAAGTTCTTATACATAATTACTAAAATCTACTTGGGATAGAGGCATTGATAGGTTTCAGGTCATGGGTAATTCATCTATGGTCACTAATTAGATGAATAGAAGCTTCCAAATACAAAATAATTCCCTCCTACGAGTGCAACAATTAAAAGAAATATCTAATTATTGTCAAAGTTTTTTTTAATAGATTGTGTTAAAATTTTTAAAATATCCAACATTTCAACCCATAATTAGGGACAAAAAAATTTAAAAACTAAAATTAGTGTAGAGAGAGAATGTAAAGTCTATGATAAAAATAAAAAAACCATTTAGAACAAAGAACACAAATCCAAAGAAAATAAACTCCACTCTCCAAGCTATCCTCTAAACTCCAAAAATTTAATGTAACATGTACATATACATGAAAATAATTACCTATTTGCATCATTAAAAAAAAAAAAATCTTATATACATAAATCAAAGCATTGAAAATGTATTGCACCTTTAGACATACCGATATACATATGTCGAACATTATAGAAACAATGCACTCATACACCTATAATATAATTTTATAAACTTATGGAATTTTCTTATATGTTCCACGGTCAAATACATTATTTGTTTGACATATGGATTAAATCGTCTGATTACAACATATATACAATTTCACTGTCATTCATTCACTGCACAAAGATTTTGTTTGATGGTTGACACAGTTTGGGTAGGTCATACCCTCATGATTTCCATAGGGATTGCATAGTATAATGTTATTTGGATAGGTCATCTCCAGCAACGTTACAATAATGCCAACCCCTCTGTGAAACCACATACCATCAATGAATTTGGTACCCATGATCTGTTCATAGCACTTGCCATTAATTTGGTGATCCAACACCCTTACCTAGATCCGTATTGTGGAATCTCAACCATCAACAAATACAATCGAACGACAGAGAGATGGCATCGTGATTCACCACTATGGTCCTTGGTAAGATCTCCCCTCGCATCGGACTGTCGATTTCATCGAACGACAGAGATTGCTCCGGTTGGAACTTACCCTAACCGCCTCTACAGTATGGAACACTCTCAGGCATTTTCCATTCTTCCTCTGCGGCTCTGCAAGTCTCCAACGTTTGTTGAGGGTTTTTCTCTATTGAGCTCTTCACTAGTCTTCTCTGTAACGTTATGTTGATGTCTCTCCACCGAGGTGGTTTCAATGAAATGTTCACGACTTCTCCTTCTTTCTACAGGTACTAAGTACTCGTTCTCTGCTGCCGGGTGCGTTTCTTAGCTTATCATGTTCATTACAGTTATGCTCTTACAATCCTTGTTGATCTATGTGGGTTTCTATTGCATGTTTTCTTCAGGGTTTTGGCTGTGCACTTCTGGTAAGCTAATAAAGCCCTACACCCATCATGGCACAAGTAAGAGGTCGAATACTTCACCAGACTTCCATTGTTTTCCTTTTGTCGGGTATTCGCATACCAAGCAACCCTTGGTTTTCTTGTAGGATAATTTTCTTTGCAATTCGGATTTTGGGTATATCTCAGTACCAAACGGCCCGTCTAGTTTGAGAACCATGTATCAGTTTGACTGTATAAACACATATTTTAACTTATGTTCGAGAAATTGTTTTATTGGCTAGAATTATTGTCTTAAATTTGTATTCTAGACTGGACTATGAATTAAGCTGAAAGGGAGGAATTTGTTTGATATACTACTTTGTTTTTTATTGTTTCACTTATCTTTGATTTCAGCCAAGGGTTTGAATGATTTCTATAAATAGCAAGGTTTTTTTACCATGCGACGCCTTATTGCACTCGAAATACTTGTTCCAATTTGTTAATAGAATTAAAGTCGAATTATCATTTAGTTATTTCACATGCTTTAGATGGTTTTATCTGCTAGCACCTACCTTGGTTTCCATGAAGAATTTGTATATGGAACCCGACTGCTCTCATTTCTGGTTAGTGTTGTTTTCTCTTCTCGTGGCCTCTACTTGGGCATGCAAGTATGTAAATAAATATATATTTTTAAGTGTATTGCTTCCTGTGCAATTTCATGGTCGAGTTATTCCATATTCTAAATAACCCCCATTCCCATTCTTGGGTGTTTGGCGTGTTGATTAGTGTAGAAACTAAAATGATTCTACTGTTTGCTTTGAAATGTGTATTGCTCGCAACATCTGAGGTTTACTGGCCTGTTTACTTACGTACATTGTAGTTTATGTTCTAACAATAATTAAGAATTTTTCCTTGGAACCTAAGGGGACAGACTGGTTAGGTCTTGGGCCCACTGGTTAAACCCCTTAAGATGGCCTTGGTGCCAGTTTCAGGGTTTCACCTTGCCTGTTTTCTTTTAACATTTCTGGTTACATAATGTTTATGTACAGTATCACAACGGTGCTTGCTATAAATATAGGTGATTTTTATGGTTATGTTTGTCTTTCTATACTGATCTTTATTTCTGGTGCTTATACTAAGCAGGAAACCCTGCTGTCAGGTTCTTCTTAATTTGTTCAATATATTTAAAGAATCTTTATGATGAAAGCATCTGATCTTTATTTCTGGTGCTTATACTAAGCAGGAAACCCTGCTGTCAGGTTCTTCTTAATTTGTTCAATATATTTAAAGAATCTTTATGATGAAAGCATCTGTGCCATTCTGCCTATGTTAGCATTTCAAGCTAGTTGTAAAGATTATATATGTATGAACTATTCTGACTAAAATAACATTATGTTAAAGCTCTAAATTTTAAACGTAGAACTGTACATTTCTAGCTATTTAGGTTCTCTGGCAAAACCTCCGGTAAAATGTCAATCTCTACTTTTCCATTTATTCCAATATTCAAATAAAACTTGCATCATTAAATTTATTTATACTCTTCTAGCTTTTACAGACATTCAGATAGAATATTAAAATCCATAATTCAACTATTTAACGTTACCAAATCCTTAACGAGCTTGGTTAATCCTCCCAACCATGAGAAGGGAAATTACGTCCACTTCTCCCCACCAAGCTCCCGCCGGCTCGCTCGGGTTCATCGAGGGAGGGTGGGTATTTTCTGTAAGGACTCTTGCAGGGCAGGGGCACACCTCCACTCAGTAAGGGGTACTATAGTTAGGGATCCGTCCGTTCCTCCTCTTTCAAGCTGTAATAAATAAAGGCTTTCTCCTTCTAAAGAATCAAATCCATTTCATTGTTCCGATGAGTCATTGGCCATCTGACCGCCTAAAGAAGCGTTTTTATGGCTTAAACCCAGCAACTGAGAAGGTTTCCCAAAAACCTCTTCACACCTGGGTAATGGGACTCCAATCCAACCTCTAGTAAACGGGTGAAAAGTACTTCATTGGCTCCTTGTCCAGCTCGGAGGTATTCATAAGCAGCGTCTTGCCTTGACAAATTTTTTTCTCTAGCCTCTTCTAGACCATCATTCTTTATATCAGAACCCTCTTTGGGAAAGACAAAAAACCAACCCCTTTCCCTCTCTAGATTTCCAATAAATCTGTAAGGAAGTGGTTATAACTATGCAACTATCTCAAGTGCTTAGGGCTCCACTTAATTAACAAACAAAATCTTTATATCGAATTTAAAAACAATACCAAATATTCTCATCTTTTATTTGTACTTAAAATATATTAAAAACAAAATAGTTATCATAGTAAATCTAAGTAACCAATAATTTGTAAACAATAAGAAGGTTACATTTAATGTTAGATTTCAACCTCACAAACCCCACTTTCAAATAATATAAATACTAATAAATAGTTTAGTGAATAAGCTCAAATAATAGATAAACTCGTATCTTTAAAAATATATAACAATAATAATATTTTCATAATTTCATAAATTATTTTAACACTAAATTTAAGTTATATATATATATATATATTTAATACACGATCTTTGCTTATATAAAAACCATTTGAGATTTCTTGAATGAACATTAGGTTTAGCAAGAAAACTTAGGGTTTTGGGAAAAAATAGCTTATTTAAAAATTGAAAGTGAATATTAATAATAAATTTTTATATTAATTTTTTAATAATATAAACTTTCTAAAAATAACAATATTGTAAATATTTAATATTAATTTTTTTTGGAAATAGTGAATGATATTTGGAAATAGTATATTAAAAAACAATTATAAAATTAAATTATATAAATAAACAAATTTGTTATATATATATATATATATATAGATAATTAATACTTTATACTTAACCCATATAAAATTAAAAATATAAAAATAAAATAATAAAAGCATAACACTAAGAAATATAAAAATAAAATAATATCATTAAGATACCGAGAAAAAGTGAAAATAGTAAAATTTAAGTTATTAATATTTTTTTTCCTATTATTTATATATATAAATACTTCTTCAAACACAAAATTTTCAAAGTTACATGAGTTTGCCATGTAAATGTGAATTTTTGTTACTTTAGATTTTTTCCAAGTTTATATATACGTTGCAAATAAGTAAACATTAAGATGTAATTATAGTTATTTTTAAACTTGATTAGAAAATAAAGATGAATGAACATGTTATTAGTTGACTAAAATTCTCAGCTAATTTGGAGTATTGTATGGATTAGAGGCACAAGTAAAGAGATTGGCAATTGTACTCTCAATTTTTAGGGGAAATTTGTTTTTAAACTCGTTAGAAAGTCACATTAGATTTGTTTGACTATAATTTTATTTTTCTAAAGGGATCTTCTTTTTCTTCCCAAGAAGCTTTTGTAGTTTTTTAGCATTTGATTTGATTTGGAGGGCTTATTTATTATAATATATCTATGATGTATGAGTTTCCTCTAGGCGGGAACAAGTATCTAGCATAACTAGAAGCTTTTCCCAAATTTACATGAAAGATTAAGTTGGGAGCGATAATAATATAATATATCAAAAATAAATATGCTTATTAAAGATAAAAATAAAATAATTTATTTATTTCCATCCAAAACTTGCCATTCAAATTCCATCATGCTGATTCCATCTTGCAATGAAATCTGTGAAAGATTGAACTTTGAAACACTATTACTAAAAATCAAGATATTAATCCATCAACAATTTGCCAATCAAATTCCTTGCCAACAAAGAAAAAGATTGTTATTACTTGATTAATATGTGATTTCATGCAATGCTATATTATATTAAACTTAGAAATTCAAGTTTGGAAATTTATAAAATGAAAGTGACTAATACACACTCTCTCTTTCTGACTATGAATGTAATTAGTTGAATTTTATCTTTAAAACACACTCTTTCGCTTTTTGCAGTGTAATTCATTGAATCTTATCATTAAAGCTTCAAGATAGACTTCTAGAAAGTAGACTTATTTGTAATTGTTGAACTTCAAGATGAAGCTACCAAGGAATGACTGCCTATATTTTATTGAAACCTTTGCTACATCTCCAAGTCTTTGTCTCTTTACAGAGCTCATGCAGTCCAACCCTTAACTTGACATGCATCACTTAGAAAATAAACAAATGGTACCACTCCCTGAAACATCAAAATATATTCAAGTGAAGCTCCAGAAAAACTTCTAAGTACCAACTCAAGCTCCCAACAGTTTTGGAGTGTTTCCTACCAGCTCCCAAGCTCCAGAACAGCTTCAAAGTACCCACTAAATCTTTGGACATTTTTGAAGAGTTTCCTACTAGCTCCCAAGCTCTAGAAAAGCTTCAAAGTACTCGCTGAGGCTCCCGATAGTTTTGGAGTTTTCCCTGAAGCTCTCGACGGTTTTGGAGCTTTCCCTACCAGCGTCCAAGCTCTAGAAAAGCTTGCAGCTTTCCCTACCAGCTCCCAAGCTCCAGAAAAGCTTCAAAGTACGAGTTGAAGCTCATGATAGTTTTGGAGTGTTTCCTACCAACTCCCAAGCTCCGAGAAGCTCTCGAGCATGGAGCATGGGGTACATGCTTTCCAATGCCTGCGAGTTGTACCTGTGTAACTATGTCATATATTTGGATGTTTATGTGTATTTTAACAACCTTAATCATAAAAAATTATAAGTATTGTGATCATTGTTAGTAGATTGAGATGTAAATACATAATGGGTAAATGTTTTAAGTATAGATGACCAAATGTCCTAAGTGAAATAAAGGGATCTCTTGATTGGATTATGAGTATCATAATTCGTCACCTTGGTGCTTGAATCATGATATATTTTTTGAATCAATTGGTTTAGAGAATAAGACTTAATTAATTAATTAACTTAAATAATAAGATTGGAAGATAATAACCAATCAAAACTTACAAGATTAAAAAGATTATGTTTAATAAAATGACTAAGTGGAAAATACCTAAAAATCTCATATTTATAATAGTATGAGCACGTTAAAAAAAATCATACCCTAGAATGTGAAAAAAGATCTATTATCTTTATTACTTATTTATTTATTACTATAGATTAAAATTATTAATTTTAATTAAAAAAAAATTCAAAAATATTTTAATTTCAACTCGGGCAAAATCTACCCATTCTAAACACTATACAATTATAAAAATTTCCAAACACTTTTAAACTAATATAAACATAAAAAAAAATCCAAATTCATTTGAGTCCAGAAGCAAAAACTACCACCCACTCTATGAAAAAATTCCAAATTCACTGAAAATATCTGTTTCGTTTTTTGCTTGGAAGTTGTAAAATAATATGGGAAATTACATTTTATAATTGAATTGAAAAAAGAAAGAAAGAAAACAGTGGACGTTATCTATAAATGATGTCAGAGCGTGCGTACAAATTTATGGTCTCCGCGTTGCGCTGTGGCTTCATCGCTGTTGTTTTAATTTATTGGTGGCCCCTGCTTAATGGAATGCAGATATGTGATGTTTTGTTGTTTCAGATTATGATTGCAAATTCGTATTTGTTTCTGACATATTGTATACTTTATGACCCAATCACGTCAAGTAAATAATTTCAACGGTTTAAAGTTCACCAATATTAAATATATAAATATATATATATATATATTTTTTATTATTATTTAAGATGGAAAGATAATTTTGGTTTTTTAGGGTTTGATTAATTTTTTATAATATATATATTTTTAACAATTTTTTTATTTTTAGTGAGATTTCATTTGAAATGCTATTTAAATTGGTTTTTTAATTATATATATGAATTCAGTACAGTTACAAATGTGTAGGGTACTTGATTGTGCAGAGATTGCCCATAAAACTTGTGATTTTTGTTGTTTCAATACAAAAATTAAATCAGAAAAAAACCACCTAAAAAATTTCCAAAAAATTACATTAAAAACAACAATTTTAATCACTAACATACACTAGAAACATGGTAATCGGCAAGTAATATTAACCCATTAATATGCTGAGACTGTAAATGCTGGATATGCTTTATTTGTTGCCATAAAAGTTGTGATGGCGACCTATTTCATGGTATTGCACCGTACACATCTTGACAGGACAGATAAAGGACAGGACAGATGACCTGCACGTTGTTTGTTGTGCTTTTCTGTTTTAATTAATTGCTTGACAGTGACGTGATGGCGAAAACAGTAACAGTTGGTGGCTCGTCTCGGCTTTTGATCTGTGAACTCCATCATATTCATGTATACTGTTTTGTCTCAAGGTAGGAGCGTTATGTGTCTGTTTCGTCTGAGATTTTTTAAATGTTTTTTTATTGAGTTTTTTGGTTTAATTTTTTTAAAATTTTAGTGGAATTTATTAAAATTATAAGTTTGATGTTTAATCCGTGCACAATTAAAATAATTTAGGGGACTTTGAAAGTGTTGAATTCATATATAGTCAAAAACCAGTTCAAATAACACAAATTAAGATTTTTTTGACAGAATTCTAGCACAAAATTCACTAAAAACAACTCCCTTATAAAATATATTTTCTAATGTACTATAATACTAACATAATCATATCATATTAATCATTTTATTTGTATTAAAATTAATGATGTTGATATACATTATGCAGTAATTTCATAATTATATTAGATAGATAAATATAAAAATTAAATATAAATTTGAAATCTTATATTTTAAATAAATTTAAAATTTTTATTTTTAATAATTGAAGAGGGATAAGAATATGCAAACATATTTCATTTATGATTATAAGATAATACGAATATGCAAATATATTTCATTTATGATTATAAGATAAAAATTAAGATGAAAATAAATTTAATTTGTTTGAATTAAAAAAATAAAATTTACTTTAGAGAATGTGAATTTTATAAATTTTTAATGAAATCATGTTATGTTTATTTTTAGAAATTTTATAATTATTTAACAAAATTATTTGAAAGGTATAATGAATAAGTGATTAATTATATGAATTTAAGATTTCAGATTTCAGTGTTAGATATAGATATCTTAAAGGAGTATTTTGTAATTTTAATATAAGATAAAAAGATTTAGAATTATTTTGTTTTTCTACAAAATTTTGAAGAAATGGTATGAAATGTAGATGTTTACATAACATAAATAGATTCTTAGAAAAAATTTGCAAATAAATTATATTATAAGAAACCAGGAATTTGAATAATAAGTAAAAAATAAAAGTAACAAACATTACTTTTCTATAATGATAAAAACCATATAATATCCCAACCACATATCCCTTACTTGGTATAATCTCTAAAATTAAAACAAACTTTAAAACGTACTAATAAGAAATTACTCTACTCTCTCACCTTTGTAAATAAAAATCATATCCGAATTTTAAAAAACCAAGATGCCATAATGAATGAATCATCCCAGTGTAAAAATGTGCATGGCTCTAATAGAGTTTCTTCTCAATCAGCAAAGTAAAGGCCAAAGAAATATAAGAGAAAATGAACTATTCTATTTAACCTCAAAAGCACTCTATACCTCCTATATAAAAATGAATGGGCAACTCTGTTTAACCGCGCTAGTTACCTAGACCCCAATCCTTAACTTTGGTTATCTAACAGGGGCCAAGTCACATGTACCATACGTAATAGATGTATGGCCGTTGTGCTGTGGCTTCACCTGTTCTACTCTATTCATTGACGATGTGTAGTTGGGGGCTTTTTACTTGGGTATTAATTGGGGGGCACCCAGGGCGAAGCTTATTTCAGCTGCTATCAGCCCATTAATGCCGTGGCAGATACATTGCTCACCGTTAGATTTAAACAATTTTAAATCTAACGTGGGCAGTGTATCTGCCACCGCATTAATGGGCGGATAGCAGCCGAAATATTGGTTGCTCCGTGGGTGCCGGCAACCAATATTTCGGCTGCTATCCGCCCATTAATGCGGTGGCAGATACACTCATGTCATGTTATGTTTCAGGTTATGATTGGGCATTTGTTTCTGACACAGTGTGTAGTTTAGGACCAAAATAAATATATTTCCTGACAATTCACCGTTCTTTTCATTCATGTTTTTGGATGGGTGGAGATACTCATTATTAATTTGATTTTAACCTTGACATTATATTAATTATGAAATATTTTAATGGTGTTTTTTTAATTGGGATAGATTTTTTTTTTTTTTTTGGAATTTGGGTAAAAATATTGTGGTCAAATATTGATTTGTGTTTAAGTATTGAAGTGTTTTCGCACTCTATTATATTAGATCATTTTTTATTTGAGATTCAACAAGGCTAACTAAGTTATTTATCTATGACCATTTTCTTGAGAGCTAGTAGTAAATGACGAATTTCTCATGATTTTTGAATAGTCTATTTAGCACTCATTGCATCTAGTGGCTACATATATAGATTCTACCCCTCAAAATCCTCTGAGTCACTTCAATTATGAAGAGTTTACCGGTCAAACTTGTGATTTCAATGAATCCATACAAAATTCTAGATACAAAAAAAATTAAAATTAAAACTTTTCAAAAAGTCACACTTAAACACTACTCTTTATATATTAATCTAAACATACACCAAATTTAACAATTTTATTTTTAAATTAGAAAAAAAATATATTTATTTATTTAAAATCTTATTCCAATAATACATTTAATCCAATTACATAATTGTAGTCAATCTCATATGAACTTTCTTGGAAAAATGACAAGTCCCCATCATTGAAGGCACCCTCTCACAAATATATCAAAATTAAAATAATAATATGTATTCTTCTAAGGAATTGTATTCAATGCTATTTTTTGAAAGTTTTTTCAGGTTTAATTTCTCTAAAATCAGGCATGAATTTATTGAGATTTTGGAAATTCTCTAGGGTTTTTTTAGGGTGTTGAATCGCTATATACACTCAAAAAACTGGTTTAAATAACACAAATCAAGATTTCACCTCAAAATTTTCTACTGATTCCAGCACCAAAAAGTCCAAAAAGTCGCACTAAAGACAACTCTCTTTTCCACATAAGAGGTATCTTTAAGTAAAAATCTTTGTATTTGAGTAGTTGGTAAGTAAAATTAATTGTTTTTTATTATTATTTTTATTAACTTGTAATATATATATATATATATATATATATATATATATATATATATATATATATAAGTTTTTGTTAATTTTAATTAAAATTGATAGAGATTTTTAAAAACTTGAGTTTAAATTGTTTAATCTACATAATTCAAGTGACTTAGGGGTTTTTTTAGGGTGTTGAATCCATTATGCATTCAAAAATGTATTTTAAACAACAAAGAATCTTGAAATTGTATTGGTAGATTTTAGTGAATTCATGTGAAAAAGACTATTTCCTCTATAAGTTAGACTATACCCCCTTATTTGTGGGACAAGGAACCCACCTCCCAATAGCAATTTAAAGAATGTTGATAAAGATAGTTGTTATTTAAAAGTATATAATTTTTCCTTTATATGATATATTTGATAAGACTAATGACTCAAAATACATCAAGAAATTTACCTTCTTTAAACTATTAATTAATTATTTTAAATTTGTTTATATATTTTGTATTTTTTTAATGAATTCTATTGTTTTAAAATATAGAAACGAAATTAAAAATTACCATATGTCATATTCATTTATTGCTTGGGAGACTCAATCATATCCAAAATTGTACCCTTCGAAGGGACATAAGAGACAAATATAAACTAACATAACTACACTCAAACAAATATATGCCAGGAATTTTGTTGTTGTTGTTGGTTGTTGAGCTATTCTATTAGTTTCGAAAACATAAAGTTACATATGCTACAGGCAAGGTTGGTTAGTTGTGCTTAACCAATCCCAACCTTTGTTACATTGTTTCTGGGCTACCTCGGGGGAGGAAACTAGCCCAGACAAAACTTATAACCGAGCAGTACATTATGCGCAGTAGTTGACACATCTAAAAAACATAAAGTAAATGATAACAGAAAAGCCCTGAGGGCGAACATGACAAAAAACAAAGGAAAATTGAACAACTGCACAAACATTATTCATCATCTTCATCATTACTGTTGGGGTTCTCCTCTTCAATAGGACAGGCAGGAGCCTGCACAACAGCTGCTTCCACATCGGCTACTGTGCATTTAGGAATGCTCGTAGGATCGCAGAGGATGGGGGAGTCTCGGTCTACGCCATCTGGAATCCACGTCTAAATGCCATCGGATTCCATGACCCAGATGTCCGTGTCCTCATCATCTTTATCCGAAGCCGTCAGAGGGACAGGAGTGCGATGTGGAGAGTGCATTCTAGGAGAGGAGGTGGACCTCCTTGAGCCTCGACCACCTCTCTGCACAGCTTTCCTAGAGGATTTTGCGCGCTACTCAGGATCAGGTCTTTGGCTCGCAAAAGTGCTGGAAGAGGAGTCATCAATCGACTCAAGGTGAGTATATTCTCTGCGATGATATCAACCCGGGAGAGCCCCTCTCTGACCTCCATGGATAGTACGTTGGTGAAGTTTGGGAGCCATTGCGCACTTGGGATGGGGTGAGCAGGTTAGGAGAAACAAAAGCACACAAAGCCAAGGAAGGGAGTTAGGAATCAAACTGGGGCTGAAGGGGCAACAATATATGGGGGGCAGGTTTGCAGGATGGAGAGTGGCAATCCGAAGGAAGCTACACAGCTCCACGCTAGGACAGAGGCTTCGCAGCTGATTGAAGTTGGTGAGAAGCCATAGCAGAGAGAGGGGAGCGAAAGGCGTAGGTAACGGGCTGAGTGAGGAAAGGGGCAGATAACTTGGTGTTATAAAGGGGCTGGGATGATATCTATGAGGATAGCGATGAGTGTCCTTTGCACGGATCTGCGTGTAATTCTTGAGCACCTAAGTAGGCGCGAGGGAAGTGGTATGGCTGCAATTCTAGTTAATCATGACGGACATTAATGGTGATAGAAGCGAGGTGATGTTCAGGGCCAGGTGACACAATACTTGTCCTCTCGTCATCATTTCTGGTTCTGTGAGGATCGTACAAGGGGCTAACGGTAATTGGATCTGCAACATGTGAAGCTCTGTGTTGGAGATCTTCGTTATCTGGGTGGGGTGAGATGTGATTGTCACTTGTGTCTAGTCTGTCACCTGCATCCGGGGAAATATATGCTAGGATATTGGCTTATCTAACCATGCACATAATCATTTACAAAAATAAAATTGTTCACATAGTCCATCAATACTTAGGGAAGCGACTGAAAGTATGATCCTATTACTGAGATAGGGGATGTTGAGTTTTTCGATGGTCTATCAACTATTGGAGGGATGTTGAGATGTTAAATGCTCGCTATCCTATGGTCCATCATATCCAACCTACAATCATAGTGTTTTAAGTGTCCATGCATATGATCCAAGGTTTGTAGCATGTCCCTCTTATACTCATGGTTGTCCATTAACATTCATATCAAGAGGAATTTCATCTGCCAATACAAATATTGCTTGCATGTACTAGTTGGATTTTCCTCGTATATACCCCGTGTTTGGGATCCAATCTGTCCACTCTGTCATCACCTTGGAATATGAGAGGGAATTTCTTTGAGATGAGACTTCCCCTTCAGATTGGGTTAATTCTTCGTGCACATGCATAGGAATATGTTCCATGTAACTCGGTGAAAATCATGCTACTTTGTTTTGTGACTGCAAGTTTCCTCTGTTGGCTCTCTCCTCATAATAGGAAACTCCCCTCCTCTCTTGACCCGACTCCTTTAGAGTAATGAATACAACCCACGAGACCTGAATTAGAAGAAACAAATTGTACTATGCAAACATGGTTTTTTAGGCTAGCAAGACACTCACACGAGAATGGAAAATACATGTTGCCCTAACTTCCTTGCTACTATCCATGCCCACTCACAAACACCAAATTTACACTGGGCTAGTAGCGTTTTTCTCCACCACCTTGAATTCAACCCTTTGCGCAAGGAAGCACAATGAGACCACCATATAGCCCACGTAGATTTGAAGAGACAAAACCACACTCTCCTTTCAACCTACACCACAAAAAGTCTTCAGAATGCCAATCACCCCCGGTGGAAACCTCAATACATGCCTTCGTCCGTCCAATATGTTAAATTTTCATAGGGCTACATTGATCTTTGCTTTGATAGTTGCATTTATTCATTAATAAATTAAGTTCACCCCATATTAGTATATCATTATTCGGATCTACACTATTATCCATCAGCATATGCAATTATATAGAAAGAACAATAACATCATCATCATCTATGCAACGGAACATAAAGGAAAAAAGCAATAAAAACATGCACACATAGAGACAAAAGGATTGGTTCAAAACCAGGGAAAAAACCGCTATGGGGAAAACCCTTGAAAATTATTCTTCTTAGATCGTCATCAAATGATTCAACAAACAAGAGTACAATGATCCATTGATCCATATCTCCATAATGTAATAAAACAACTAGCACATTCATAATATAATCTTAAACATAATTATACTGAAGGATCATGATTTTGAGAAATATAATGCACTGTCACTATCTGTACTGCTGAACAATGTTGTCACTTAGCGAAAACTTTGGAATATGGTATATTCATCTTTGAGTCCCAAACGCATGGAGTAGGAACTTTACCAGCATCTATGATAGTTTTGGACGCTAACATAGGCATCTGTGCCTGCGGCTATGGGTCCCTGGAGACTACCATAGACCTATGTGTCCGCATCTCTAGGTTTCGAAGGCCTGATCTGCCTTTTGAGGACCTGGATGCTACCATAGGCCTCTGTGTCTATGACTATGGGTCCCTGCATGCTACCAAGACACTATGTACCAACTTCTAGGGATGAGCGCAACCCGATCTGCCTCTAAAGCCCTAGCCGAACCCTTGAGCCTTTGTTCCTACGGCTATGGAACCCTGGATGCAAGCATAAGCTTATGTGCCTTTGGCTATGGCTAAAAATTCTCTGTAGGAATACAGCTAAGATCAAGAAAACTTTAGATCAGAGCGAGCCTCCTGCATGTGATTTCAGACCTTGCACGAACTCCTTCCATCAAACCTGTGCGAGCCAAGAAAAAATACGAGAGTAGAATATAGCTAGATCAATGTGTAAGAATGAGCTTGATGTCGTTTCTATTTATAGGATTTCATGAGGGTCCACTTTGGGTTGGGGTCGACTTAACCAATTTCACATGTTCTTAGGACTGACCCATTCTATTATACGTGTATGAATAAAACAATTCTAAAATAAACTTCTGCTTAGCCAAATAGGGTGATCTTTAGATCGATTTTGGTCATCTCAAAAAGAGGAAGAGGAATATATTGCAATTATTATCTTCATCATACGAGCTATCCAAAGTGGAATTTGACCGTAGTTGTATAATTTTAACACTCCCTCTCAACTAGGGAAAATTCCACCTGCCATTGTATATTCATCTATCAATATGCCATTATGGTATGTTCAAACATCATCACGTATCGTCACTGATCATGTAGTTGTCATGCTATGATTTTACTTCATTACAAATCATCAATGTACTTCACATGCTTGTTCCTACTTATCTCTTGATTGTTTCTACTCGTATGCTGACCATTCTCGGATCTAGAAGAATAATTTATCACCGAAGGAGAGCTTAAGCTACCACCCTTTATCCATCAGGCTACTATTCTAAATCTCTGCCAGTGGGCTACTACCCAAAATATCATCATCAACATCATTAAGAGTATATCATCAAGGAGCACATATCGACCTGTAACTACATCGGGGAGCATATCTTGACCCGAAATATCATGGGGGAGCTATACATCTATAACCCTATATAAAGAAATAGGATATCCAACCACGCGGGGGATCCCATATCGACCCTGGGATTACATTAGAGAGCCCAATCTCAACCCAGAACCACATAGGGTTATCTCAACCCATCCTATTTCCTACTGATCTTCCCATCGATGATCTTGAATAGTCATGTGGTAGAACACTAGCATCATAATATTCGACTTGGTTTGTACACCCCAGGTACACTCTCAACCCATTGGCCAAACGAGGAGCAGTATTCCCAACAAGCCCTGCTTATGGGTATGATGCCAACCGAGGTATACTCTGCAAAAATCAGACAGGGGAGCAACTTCTCTAACCCTATGGGTAATAGATAGGGGTCATACCCTATTATCCAGAGTTCCCTCAACCCCAAGAGCCCTCTATCTCAATTCCTCTCCCTGGGAGCTTAGTCACGATGGAAGAGTTTGCTCAATGTCCTCGATCAACGCTGCTCTCATCATACTCAAATATGGTATCTACTTTCCTCAATAACACCTAATTCCTATTCATACATGACATTAAATAAAATATTATGTTAGAACATAAATAATCATATAAAATCACAAAAGGATACAATAATCATCCTCCCTCTCAAGGAGGTGTCAATCACAAGCCTAAGATTGTCTCGAACAGTTGCAATGTCTTAATATATGGAGGTATCTCAATCCCAACTATATATATATATATATATATATATATATATATATATATATATATGAATATGATTCTTTGTCATCACAAAGTATCCATGTCATAACCAGATCATGCTCAGATAGCTCTCAAAGGATGTTTGGGTGAAACTCTATGTGAATGAAGAAGCTCAGTTCAGGTTCTATACACATCGTATACATATGGATGTTCAAAACATAACATCAATGATTCAGTCAACTGTCAGATGCCATGCCAATTTCAACAACATTTTAAATTTAAATCAAAGTGTCCAATGATTTACATTTCCATTACATAAAGACATTTTTCAACAGTTTTGCATTATAGGATTTCTTTCCCAAATTTCAGAAATCGATTCATCATGCCATGATATATTATGTCAAGCTTCAAAAACCTTCTCCCTCTTTCTTAGTTCATCAGAGGCTCATCACCTATCAAGAGTAGACCATCAGTAGGTAATACCAAAACCGTAATCAAAATCAATACCATACCTTGGAACTCATCATCCTGACTTCGTCAGATAATCGTAAAATATGGAAAAATCTGAATCGATGAGCTTGCATCACACAACACCCTCTGCAAGAATAATTCCTTACCAAATCAACATAATCAACCTTACATAAATCAATTTTGTGTCAACAAATTTAGCTCATTAGAGTTTAGAAGCCAAACCAAAACTAGTATCAAAGATATTGATATCATAGTATCAATTCTTTCAACCAGGTGACAGGTAGAGCTCATATCAAGTCTTGACTTAATTTATGGTCAAGGTAACAAGTCTGCCATTTATCATGCCATTACAAGTCATTTGTGTCACTAGATACAAGTGCATACATCAAGGTTAAGTCGTGTAGGTTCCATCTTCATACTGAATCACAATTATCAATACTTCAACCGTTGTGCAAGGAACAAGGAGGCCAATACAAAACTATTTTTCCGAATACCCACATAAGTCACTGAAGGTCACTATGCCCACATAGAATTGACATCAGGGAAAATAAAAAATCATCATAGAGAGACATGTCTCAATAATGTTCTAAGTTATTGTTAAACATCATGTCAACATTCCAAACACAACTCATCTATATCTATTGGCCAAATCATGTCAAAAATTTTGTAGCACAAACTTCAAACATAATGACATATCCATATGAATGTCCCGGTCAATTGAAAATACAATATCATTTCAAACATTAAATCTTTTAATGCTTACATATATTACTGACATCTGCAACCCATATGTAGAACTAACATATTACAGGTGAACATTTGTTTTCGTGTATACAAATTCAATTTTGTGTCTATTAGGCATATTCACACCTATGGGCCTTCCTTTGTGCGAGTGAGGCTTAAATCTCTGTTGTAGATCAACAATTTCAGATACCCATAAATCATACTTCAATAGAACATATAATTTCATCTTCATTCATGTCATCAACATGCCTTTACTAGAGTCACGCAACAACAGATCTGTTAGATCATAAACAAATATCTATCATGATCATCAACACCATGTCATCAATATTTGATCAAGGGTTAGAATACATCAAGTTAGGGCATTTAGTTTCACCATATTCCATAACCACAAACAGTAGGAGATCTAGAATATCAATATGATAGTTATACCTCTATCATCATGGTTACCAATACCATGCTTATCACGATGAATGGGATCAAGTTAGGTTATTCAATAAATATTTATTGAAAGAGTATCAATCTCTCTTTCCATGATATTTCATTATGCTTATCACAATCATTATCAATAATATCATGTAAAGGAATTAATGAGCTATCCGTCTATGCGAAATCCATCATCAATAGTATCATCTACTAGAGTCAAGGCGTTATCCTTCTTCAAAGTATCCAAGAGATAGATGTTAGCCATACTTCAAGTATACCATTATGTCTAATGTAAACAATAAGTAGCTTTCAAGAAGATCATCATGGTCAAAATCTTGAATACCAGGTGCACCATTTCATCATAGGAAAAATAAATCCAAATCACTTTCATATGCATGCATGAGCCATTTTTGAAGGAGACATTATCAACATATCATAGGGCTAACCTAGCCATTAATGTTACTACTGAAATACAACATGCCATGTGTACCTTGTAGTATTCAATTACCCGTGCACCTTCACATAGGAAACTTGTAGTGCTTGTCACCTTTTCATCAAGTACCTCTTTACCTTTTCCAGATCTAGCTTTTCTTTCCTGCATGTCAAATGATCCTTAAGAAGGATCCACGTATCACATCTCACCAAGAA
Organism: Pinus albicaulis; assembly: GCA_034641835.2. Lineage (NCBI taxonomy): Eukaryota > Viridiplantae > Streptophyta > Pinopsida > Pinales > Pinaceae > Pinus > Pinus albicaulis. The sequence continues at coordinate 703,077,118 of CM076579.1, forward strand.
GGTTATAAACATCCAGGTACTCAAAATATACATGCAATAAGTATAAGCAATAATCAACATAATCATATCCATAAGTCTAAACAAGATCAAAGTCACAAAGAAACATCAAGAGTCAAGGAGTACTTATCTTCAATTAGAGGTGATCCTCTCCCTCTTGAACCAGTATTCAAGAACCATCACTATCCATAGCCCACATAAGAATGTTGCCTTCAATCAACTTTATCAACAACCCAGTCATCTAGGGTTCATCAAATCAATCCCATGTACTTGAGCATCTTCACATAGACCATGCTAGGGTTTCATACATCAAATATCAAGTCTTTACCATAAACTCGGGTTTTTTCTGAAACCCTAACCATCAAACCCTTATGCACTAACTACCTAGGGTTTTATTCATACCTTAGAATTATTTTAGGTCTCCACCATCCTCTTATTGCTTCCATCAAAAGTGTCTCCATGGGGGTGATCACCATAGATTTTTGTGAGCCCAACTCTGAAACCATGTTAAATTTTCATAGGGTTGCATTGATCTTTGCTTTGATAGTTGCATTTATTCATTAATACATTAAGTTCACCCCATATTAGTATATAATTATTCATATTTACACTATTATCCATCAATATATGAAACTATGTAGAAAGAACAATAACATCATCGTCATCTATGCAACGGAACATAAAAGAAAAAAAGAAGAAAATCTTGCACACATAGAGACACAAGGATTGGTCCGAGACCAAGGAACAACCCACTATGGGGAAAAACCTTGTAACTTATTCTTCTTAGATCGTCTTTAAATGATTCAACAAACAAGAGTACAATGATCCATTGATCCATATCTTCATAATGCAATAAAACAACTAGCACATTCATAATAGAACCTTAAACATACTTCTACTGAAGGATCCTGATTCTGAGAACTGTAATGCAATGTCACTGACTATAGTTAACTGTTGAAAATTGATGTCACTGAGCGAAAACTTTGGAGTACTATAGATTCATATTTGAGTCCCCGAAGCATGTAGTAGGAGTTGTGTCAGCATCTATGACAGTCCTGGACGCTACCATAGGCCTCTGTGCCTGCGGTTATGGGTCCCTCGACACTACCATAGACCATTGTGCTTGCGTTTATGGGTTATGAAGGCCCAATATTCCTTATGAGGTCATGTACGCTACCATAGGCCTCTGTGCCTATGGCTGTGGGTCCTTGGATGTTACCCCGACACTCTGTACCAATGTCTAGGGATGAGCACAACCCAATCTGTTGCTGAAGCCCTAGCTACAACCTTGAACCTATGTGCATGCAGCTATGGCACCCTGGATGCATGAATAAGCCTTTGTGCCTCTGGCTATGGCCGAAAATTCTCTGTAGCAAGCCTGCGACTAAGATCCACAAAATCCTAGATCAGAGTGACCCTCCCACCTGTGATTTCAGACCCTGTGTGAACTCCTTCCATCAAACTTGTGCAAGCCAAGACAAAATACAAAAGTAGAAGATAACTAGATCAATGTGTGAGAATGAGCTTGAGGTTGCTTCTATTTATAGGCTTTCATGAGGGTCCACTTGGGGTTGGTGCCGAATTAACCAATTTCACATGTGCTTAGGACCGACCCATTTTATTATACATGTATGAATACAATAATTCAAACATCAACTTCCATTTAACCAAATAGCGTGATCGTTAGATCGATTTTGTTCCTCTCAAAAAGAGGAATCTATTGCAATTATTATCTTCATCATATGAGCTATCCAAAGTGGAATTTGACTACAGTTGCATAATTTTAATATAGTAAACACACCAGGAAAATCCACCTCCGCTTGTTCTGAATGAGGTTTTCAACGACATATAGACCACACGAGAATTCAAGGCCAAAATATGCCCAATAGATTATAGCGAAGGTAGAACCATAACTTATCCCCAAAAATCTACTCCTTAACAATGAAATTTTAGACCAAATACAGTTCAAAATCCGTGACTTACTCCACTTCCAACTCAAGAACAAAGAAAAAATACAAATATGGAATTGCACATACAACAACACCAGTAAGATCCAACCAACAATTAGGGTCCGCTTTGGAATTCATTCACATTCAAGATATAGAAAGCAGACCCAAAGGAAAGGTACCAAGCAATATGATAGATAATACCTACAAAGATGGTTGAATCTTTCTCCTTTGTTGTCTGCTATTGCAAGCACAAATTAGGAATATTTCCACCTTCTTTGAATACTAATTTGGAATACTCCCCTTCACATTTGTATGTAGCCAACCAAATCTCATGCATCCTTGGACCTCGATGAGAGTTGAAACTCAAACCTCTAAAACTCCAGGTTTGATTACATTCCTCCACGTTCTTCACATTCCCCTACCTGACCTCCTATACTAGGTCTCGATAACTTAAACTCACATTCTCTCCAACACTCTGGGTTGTTGAGCCTTGCTCAGGAATTAAACTCTCCATGCAGACCATAATTTCCACCTTTGGCTTCACATACACAACGCCACTTCTTACCTTCCCTCATCGTCCTTGCATGAGGGTATAACCGTAAGCCTTAAATGACATGTGATTTAAAGTTTACACCTGTCGAGGGTGTGGTGCCACATCCCTTAACCTATTGGTGTAGAGGAGCGGTGGAAATGCAACCCCTCCTCTCCATACACATCATCCCATCCAGAGTAAATTTGTTTACATATAATATATACATATCAAAATCATTATATAGATATTAACTTTTTAATACTTAAAAATAATCAAAATACTTTCTTTCTAATAATTAATATTAAAACTTATTAAATATTATAATAAACATTTTAAGATATAGAATTTTTTAAAAGATTTTTTTCGAAATTGTAATTTAAATAATGTTTAATCACCTATAAACGAAGTAGTCTTTTTCATCAAAATTAATGATACAATTTCAAGTATGATTGTGAGTTTTTGTTGTTTAAAATATTATTTTGAATGCATAAATGGATTCAACACCCTGAAAAACTCTGAGGACACTCGAATTCTACAAATTAACCATAAAAAATACCCTGAAAAAAACTTTCATCAATAAATTAGACTATGCCTTAAAATAATATATAATTAAATTACACTATACCTTAAAATAATATATAATTAAAATGATAATATTATTAGTTTATTACACTATGCCTTAAAATAATATATAATTAAAATGATAATATTATTAGTTTTGTATGTTTGGGGGTTTAAATCCACGAACACATTTATATTCATGGCTTTGGTTGAGATAGACTACACCATGTTTGGCATTAGCAATTTCGCACCCACATCGCCTGCTTAGTCTTAACCATGCCAGTTTTTTCATAAACTAGCACCCGCACCGTCTGATTAGTCTTAGTCAATGCAACTTTTTCATAAAGTCGAGTGTTTTGTTATTGGTTGTTTGTATATGCTCATTTACTTTTTCTTATAGTGTGGTAGCTTTACATCACATTGTACTAGAGATTATGATATATGGGATAATGTTTATATGATTATATTTTGAAGTTTAAAAAAATATATTATTTCAAACAAATGTTACAGGGTAGTAATTATTATCTGTGGTTTAATTTAAATATAAAAATGTTGTAATTTTGATAAATAAATGATGGGATTTTGAATATATATATATTTTATAAAATATTGTGATTATAACAATAAATTATTATTAAAATTAGGTATTTGGTATTATAAAAATGGTTCTCAATAAGAAGAGAAATCATTTCATTTATTATATTGTTTTGAAATATAGTTAGTAATATATAATTATTATTAGTTATTTCTTTTAATGTTATTAGTTATTTCTTTTAATTTTCCACATTATAAAGTATGATGCTATTTAGTTATATTTATAATGGATAGGTTTTGTTGTGAACATTATATATGTTTAAAGTATTTTACCTAATCACAATTAAAGAGGCAACAAAGGAGAAATCTAAACTTACGCATTAAATTTGTACAAGACGTGTATTTAGAAATCAAATTTGCACCATGTCAGTTATGATACAGATATCAGATATATGTCAGTTTTGGTACAAATGACGATGCAAACAAATGATGGCGCAATAAAACCCCCACCCTGCACCAATCAAAAAAAAAAAAAAAAAAAAAAAAAAAAAATCAAATTTTTACATTATTTTTTAGTCCACCAAAAACAAATGACAGAGTTAAAAAAATGTTAAATAATATTAAATTTTAACATCTTATTTCTCATCCAACCGTACATAGTTCACATCATAGGCAGGGAGTGTGAATGGAATTGAAAGAGGTGCCGTTAAGTGTTGTCAGACGGCTCGAAATAAAAAAATGGTATAGGAGAGCTTTGTCATCCAATCGTACATATTTCACATCATTGGCAGGGAGTGTGAATGGAATTGAAAGAGGCACCGTTAAGTGTTGTCAGACGGCTCGAAATAAAAAATGGTATAGAAGAGCTTTGTGGATTTGTAAAAGCAACGCTATTGGGCCAAATTCAGAGTAAATTGGATAAGGACTATCACAAAGGACTAGTGTTGTACATGTTGTCTTATCTGTATTATATGATCTTATTTAGTGTTTTTTTGAATTACGAAGCATTTGGCAATAAGAAGTGAAAAATATTAACCAATCAGAGATAAGAAAAATAGATTTATATAAATAAATAAATAAATAATAAAAATGACTAAAGTTAAACTATAGAAAAACATAAATTTTTTAAATCAAAGTGAAATTAATGTCAAATCAATAGCAAAGCTAATGCAATATACCTACAATGGCAGGTATAATAAATAATTATATTAATATTTTTATCTTAAGAGGGTATTGACGTAATTATTTAAACGTGTTACTTGTTTATCATTTTGTTATATATGATAGTGCCATTGCAATAAGGTCCTGGTGAATTTATCATTTCTTAATGGGATGTGGCAAAAGGGGTGAGGGATAATGGGCAAGAGTGAAAACTCATGCCCAACCATGTTTGAAATCATGTCTTTTGGTGGAATTTCAATGTATTGGTACAAGTCCCAAATGATCATGAATATGTATTGCAGGTGGGTTTTGAGGTGGTGGAATATATGGTTTTTATTATATTATTGCAGTTGGTCATGCGGAAGCCTGGAATTATGAGCATAATGTTTTTAATATGTCAAATAGTGGTTCTTTCTTTTTTTGTTTCACTAGAAGTATGTGGTAACCCAAGTTAGTTGTTGGTGAAGGGGAAGGAACAAGGTATCTTTAAATTTTGACTAGCCACAAGAATTTCCTTCATTATGTTTCCATGTATCCCAATAATCTCCTTTTTGTTTTATTTTTCTAGTAACTCTAGTTTATACTCGTAGTATCCTAGAGGATTCTCAGCATCTTGCCATGATCATAATGGATCATTTCCAAAAGAAAAATATCATTAGCATAAATGAGAAGAGTTATGACCATACTAGTGAGCATGGGGGCAATACAACACGTATCTTCCAAATACTCTTCTAGCTTATCAATGTATAAACCAAAAAGTGTAGGGGATGACACCCTTGCTTAACTCCAATATTGCATTTAATTTATTTTGAGCAATCCTCAATGGTACTAAGATTAGAAATAACATTCTTGTATAACCTTGTCACAACAACCCTCAACTTGAGAGAAACCATTATCTCTTCTAGCCTTTTCCATAACTTTGTTCTAAAAATGTTGTGAAAAGTTTTTCTAAAGTCAAAAAAACAACATAAGAGATCAGTTTTATATTCTGACATTCCTTTGCAATTATCCTAAGAGTAAAAAGTTGGTTCAGATTTGAATGATATCTCCTAAAACCAACTTGGCCTTTAACTAGTTTATCATGACTTTCAATTCAAAGGATAACCACCTTTTCAAAAATAAGCCTATACAACTTGGATAAAATGTGGCTAATTATTATGGTTCTATAATTGGAGCAAATAGTTTTATCCCCATTCTTAAAGATGGGCACAATAAGGATTTATGTCCAAGTATTAGGGAAGCCTTTATTAATTGTCAAATTAATAGCTTGTGAATATCCTGGACGAGGATAGGTTCTCACATTTTAGAAATTCCAGCTTGGTAGCCTTCAATGTCCTTAATTTTCCCATTAGTGAGCTATTTAACCACAGAATCAATGAATTTCAAAGAAAATATATCATCCTCTATAGGGGCATTCAAAATGGTTTTCCATGGGATTAGGGGACCCATAGATATTTGCTAATGTAAATATTCTAGTTCTTTAAGAGAACTAAATGATTTTATTTAGTCTTACAAATTAGAATTTTCCTCTAAAATTTTCGAGGGTCAAACTTAGAGATATATTTTTTTGAATAAGCGCTTTGTACGTATTTATCTTATCAAGTTTTAAGGTTTTGTTAGGAGCATCCCTAATTTATTTTATAGCAATTTTATAATCATTATCATACCAAGGGTTAATAGTTCTATTATTCTTTTCATATGACACCTTGGTAGAGAACTTGCTAATGGTAGCAAAGAGGGTTGTAGTAAAAATATGATAGAGGTTTTTAATGTTATCCTTATAAGTTAAGAGGTGCAAATCCCTATTTAAATCCTCTATGAAGAGATCCATTTTTTCTCTTGCCAAAAATAGGTGGCTCTGACTCTTATAATTCTTATGCATGTGCCTGTTTTGCATGGAAAGTTTAGAGTTAAGGTTAATGTCTATGATTAGAGTTAGGCTCATGGTAATTTAAGAGGTAAAAGTTTACAATTTGGTTCAAAACATGGATATTAGATATCACATAATCCATGACACAACTTCCAAGCCAATGGATACAAGTTATCTAGTTGGAGTTTAGCACTTGATTATGCCATTGCAAATTATAAGGTCTTGATAACTACAAAGTTTAACTAGCTCAATACCAAAGAAATTCTTAGCTAGGTTCTTAGAGGTTTTTTGAATGTACTTGCTAAATCAAGGTCCTCATCTAGCCAAAGAGGATTGAGCTTTGAATCATCATTTAGAAGAATAACTTGCATAGATGTGGTTTTAGCATTAAAATCTCCTAAAAATAGCATCTAACTTTCATTCTTAGACTATGAATATCCTGCTCTAAGGTATTATAAGGGAAATTATTATCTAGATTGTTTTTCCTATAAAAGGTATAGTTGATAGGTGCATAATAACAAATTGCAATGTAAATCCTCTTAGCAATAATGTCAAATATTTCAATCCAAATGTAGAGATTGAGGGGATCTACATTATGAAGCCGAGTGTGAAGAGTGATAGCCTTTTTCTAATAGAGTATTCCTCTAGTTCCCCTATGAGAGGATTTCTTGTTCCAAGCTAACTACAACATGATTGCATCTATGTGAGGGACCTTAGACTAATCATGCTACCAAGTTTAAAATAAAATGATAATATAAATTTCACTCGAGATCCAACTTGGCATAGGACCTTTATGCTATGGAAAGCCACGATAGTTTCAAAAGAGGATGCAGAGTGTTTCAAATTCTTGTTTATTACTCTCCTTTTGGTCTCTATCCCTAATAATAACTTTCCTATTTCTAATGATTTCCAATTTTCCTTATTTTATGGCTTCCTTTACCCTTTGAACCTCCTTCCTAAATTCATGTTGGTTTGTTGGGATGAGGTACTCATTTATAAAGATTAATGTCATGTTTAGGCTTCGATATTTACCGAGTATGCCAAATTTATGTTCACTGCAACTTACCCTAACTTCGACCAATCTATCATTATGCTCAAGTATCCTTCCCAAACTTATTTCTTATATGAGATAAGTTGTCTCAATTTGTAACTTATATTTTTGTTCTTCTTTTACTATTTTTAATGTGTTGTCAACATTCTTCTCTATTATACTAGAAATTACAAGAGTCAAGGCTCTTTTATTGCACTCATGATCCAACTTAATCAGCTTGTTTAATTCCTCTTTGATGGGTTTGATGTCTAATTTATTATTTGTACTACCTAGGGCTAGATTGTTATATAGTTTTTCTTTTAACTCTTTAATCTCATCTCTCAAGGTGAAATTTTCTTCAACCATTAATTGTCTCTGCTTTTCCATTTCTTGTATCTTATCTTTCATTATTTTTAGGTTAGTTCCGAACCCTAATATTTTATTGTATAATATTTTGAATTTGTTTTCAAGCATTACAACTAATTCTATTCTATTTTGTATTTCTATTTCTTCTTTATTTTTTCTACTAAATCAAAATGGTCTTAAAAACTTTATAAAATGACATTTCTCAACCTCCCCTTGCTAGGTTAAGATTTTAGCATATATGATAAAATACTCATAATTAAAAAATAAAAATAAAAAGGAAAAATATAGATAAAAAACTTATACAATTGGTTATGAGTAATCACAATATCCACCCCTGAGTATTACAATCATTCACCACAAAGTATCCAAATGATATATTTCAATCCATGGAGAAAAATTACGAGCATCCATTCTAGAGTAAAAGAAGTCCACGATAGAGTATTACACGCATTCACCATATAGTATTACGAGCATCAACACCAAAGTAAAAGAAATCCACTAAATATTACAAGCACCTACCACACAAGGAAATAAATCCACTTAAGAGTATTATATAATCGAACCAAAACATTGGCTAGTTTAACATTGGCTATGTTTAATATTTTCTAAATAATATAAAAAAATGTGCATTTTTAATATTATAGTATTATTTGGTTGAATTGTATTAATACAAAATTTATATTAATAAAAAAATTACTTTTATATTAAAATAATAATCGTAACACGTATAATACATAGTATTTAAATGATGGAAAATAAATAAATATTAAACTTCAGATAAAAGAGAATTAAACTCAAAAGAAAAAAAATTTAGTTAAATATAAGAATATCCATCACATTCCAATAATTGGATTTATTCAAACTAAAGGAAATAAAATAGTGGTCTCAGACTTTAAGATAATGTACCGATTATGATGATGATGATGATGATGATTGTGATTAACGTCTATTACGATCAATATGGTATATTGGACCTTAAAAAAGTAAGAGATTATTTGAATTTTTTCAAGATTTGATTTCTATGATTAAAAAGAAGGGAGAGGAGTGTTCCTAGATCATCGTATTTTTGTTGACTTAGCAAGTCAAGAAGGTTGGTAGTCTAGCAAATATTATGGAAATTAGAACAGATGCGAGGAAGAGTCGAGCAATCCAAGAGAAAAGGATTTTCATCTTCAACCCTCTTAATGTCGTAAAGGCGACAAACTCTTTTGTCCCAGGGTGTTTTGGGAAAAAACCAATTCCTGATTTCACTGTAAAGCTCATGAGAATTAGTTATAATCTTAGCAATGTTAATTTTCTTCGTAGCACTGGTTAAGATAGAAAGATAATCCTGGTTTTTGACATTGGGGTTGATCACCTCCTTATAATATCTTAGCTTTGTTTTTCCCTCTAACTCCATATCATCCCATAACTTATCCTTAAATTTGGAAGTACTAATATTTTTAATATTATCCTTATTCTTCAAGGTGATCTCCTCCTTTACCTCCCAATGGTCTAGCCAAGACTAGACATCCTTATGCTAGCCTTGCTTGAGCTGGAGGTGGGGTTTTAGTTTGAGTTAGAAGCAATTTTAGGATACCTATTGGCTTCCATGTTGTATAGCTTCTTCTTATACATGAGATAACTAACCATAGCCATGCTTTTAATGGGGGAGATGATAGCTTCAATCAAGAGGATATGGTAGGGAGTATTTCCTTTATCTTGAGGTTGTAGGCTATAAGTTGCATTTGGATCAATCTTCCTCCATTATTCTTTAGATATATTGCAACCCCCAACATCATAAAATAATAGGGGTGACGAGAGTCTCAAACAGGAGCCTTTTTTACTCCATGCCAAAAGGTTTGTCTACTTACAATTCTTTTCAAGCCCATAATAAGCTTTCCATCCTCCAATTATCATTTTCTCAATGCTATAATTCCAATTGAGCTGATGATGAATATCAATTCCCAAAAAATTGTATGAAGAAACTTTCTCCACGTAGTTATTATCATAAATGGAATTATCATAGTTAATATAAAATATTCAAATGAATTTGGTATTTTATAATAAAGTTAAAGATTTTTGTTTGCATATATAAACTATATTTTTTAATCAAAATTATTTAAATTAAATAAATATATTTTATAATAATGAATATATAAACCTATTATTTTAGAATTATATTGATTAATTTAAATTATAATTTATTTAATTTAAATTATATAATTTTTAAGAAAAAAATTCAATAACTTAATTTTTAAACCATAAATAAAAATATTTATTTTATTTAAAATCTAATTTTAATAATATATTTAGTTTGTTTAAATAATTCCCGTGATGGTGGTGTTATGATGGAGGGATCGAGGATTGGGGCAATGTGCCCACTACCCTCGAACTCATAATTTTGTATTGATGAAGGAAGGACACAACTGGCATCTCACATGCATAAGAATACAATCCTCTAGTTGGCATAGGTGCTATGTAATGGTTGGGATGGGTGGAATATTCATTTGTGAAGATAGGGTTTGGGGAGAGGTGAGTCCCTCGATGCCATGGAATAGTCAGATTGCAAAGCCTACTTATGTTGAGGTTCTGGTGTATTGGGCTACAATGTCATGGCCTGAGAGAAAGGGAATTCATCGAGTTGCTCCAATTTGGAAGTCGGTAGAGAGGGTCGTTTACTTGGCATGGTCTTGCTAGAAGATGATGGCTATCAATTCCAAAGACTTGCTAGAGTCTATAGTTGTTAAGCTCTTTGTGCTATTTCTGGTCTCATCTAGGTTATAATTGAATTTCTTGCATAATTATTTTGAGAGTATTGGTCTTATGGGTTTAGTGTCTTAGCATATGGGTGTGGTCTGTCCTAGGGGATGAGGAAATTGTCGGGTCTGTGAAAGTGGTTTGGCATAGAGTGTTGAGTCAATATCTTCTCTTAGGTGTGGGTAGCTAGAAATATTTGTGAGGGTGGTATGCGTAGTTTTAATTGTGTGGCTGGACAAGTTCAATGGGTTTGGTTTGGTTGATTGTTTGTGGGATCTAGAATGCAGAAGCTTCTTGGTCATAGGGTGGCGTCTTGTGTGCTTAATGGTCAAGGGGGTAGAGTCTCTAACTGAGGAAGTGTTGTCCTCTGCCCTCTCTAGTGGGTCTTCATCTAAGGTCAGGGCATATGTTTGGTTCTTTTGCGATGACATAATCTGTTGATGCCCAAGTTTTTCTAAGGAAGGGCCAAGTCAGTATTTCTGCCCTTTTGTAGGAAGAGGTAACCCCTGTAGATAAATTTAAGAGACCTCACATGACTCAATGATTCCGCCAAGCCAGAGGGGGATGAGCAAGAGGGGAGGAGGCAGTAGATCCTAATTGGGGCAACGCAGGGAAAAACTGTTTGCCCATGATTCTATGGTGACTTATTTCAAAGCAATTCCACTTGAAAATCATTATGAGATCCGAGAGCTTGAGATAAAAGTTGGGGAAGAAAGAAAATATCTCTCAGGCTCAGAGTTGTTGGAGGATATGTCAGTTTGGGTTCCAGACCCTGGGAACACCAGGGGGATGCACAATAAATATCTAAATTTAGTAGCACTCTATTGGAAAATGAAGATGTTACTGGGTTTGGTATGAGAAATAAGTGGGTGGGAAAATATACTATTTTTTCCCTCTTTGGAGTATGTGAAGAGAATGCTACGGAACCTGAGGTTCGGTGTGGATAAAATCGATGCTTGGCTAATGCATGTGGAGAGTCAAATAACATGTGATTTAGATGGTGAAGAGTAGTTGGAGCCAGGGTTGGATCCCCCTGGCTCCAATGCAAGGGTTCTGATGAGTATCTCCTCCCTAGACAATGAACAATGAGCATGAGATGTGGGTGTTGAATTCCAGGTCTTTCTTGAAGCTTTTGGTTTTGTCTTTGAAATTCCCTTCGGTGGTCTTTAATTCTACTGATGACAATGATATAGTAGGGTCGTGGTCGTGTGTTTCTAAGGTTTCCTTACGGTTTTCAACTTCAGTATTTGGAGCTTTCTTTTGTATCTATGGCTATAAGTGTATGGTGCTATGCGAATGCTATGAATTTTGTAGACAAATCGCTGGTTGTTGGGTTGGCATCGATGTTCCCTCCTCTTATTGGTTGATGGTTTTAGTTTCCTATAGTTTGGTGGATCTCCTGTCGCGACATATTTGTCATTTTTATATGTGTTCTTAGGGGACTACGGGTGTGAGCATGAGTTTTAGGCGCCCATATGTGATTTTTGGCTCTTATTTCAAATTTTAATTTGTATGTGGAAGATTCCAGGTATGTTACGACAAAATTTTATATGTATTTAGTTCCAGAAGCTTATGTAAATCTTCATGGCGACAAAAGTTGAGATTTGTGTGTTGTTTCTCCCTCTTTGTGTGAGTTGTCTTCGATGTAATCCAATTTTTTTAAATAATATAAAATATATTAATTCACAAAAATTATATATATATATATATATATATATATATATATATATATATATATATATATATATATATATATATAACATTACAATAAAAAACAAAGAATTAATGAGAAATTTGTTGAAAACATAACCTAACTTGAAAACAAATCTAAACATATCCCAAAAAAATAAAATATTTAAACAACATGAATTATCAAAAAATTTAAAGATCGAGTCGTAAGCATTAACTAAATTAATATTTAGTTTCCTAAAAGCTCAGATTGAGGAACCCAACTCAATTTCCTTTCTTTTATGAGGTACGCTCAATTTTCTTAAACACAAGACATTCCTTCTATTTAAAATTACTAAAGAAACAATTATTAATTTTTAAGAAAAACAAAAATATTATTATTTAATATTTTAAATATAAAAATAAAATAAATTTGGAAGATGACTCGTTTATGTAGCTGGAAGGCGATCTGAAACGGTTATATTAGGTGCACACATTCCTTATATTTTTTCTAATACATATCTACTGCTCATATACTTGTTCACAAGTATGAATAATTCACCACATCTACCAAAGATTGTCAAAGGTAGACCTAGCACAGTTACTCTACAGAGCCTATATGAGTATATAGAGTCTTTAGAGAAACATAGAGAAGAAAGAGAAGTCAAGCTATAAATAGAGTTAGAAGCCATGCTGGAAAATAAATTTACATCTCTTGAAGACAAGATCAACAAACAAATAGAAAATAAAATAAAACTATTAGAGAATAAAATGGAGACAATGGAGATTATATTAGAGGTAATAGAAAAACAAAGCCAAGATACGAACTAAACATCCCAACAAGGAGATGCTGATACTTTAGAAAGTCTTAAAATGAAGAACATGATTAAATAACTAGAAGAAAAAGTTAATAAAAATCTCACCCTAAATAGTGTGGCAGGTAAATTAGATATCAAACCTATTAAAGAAGAAATGAAAAAAATGATAGAATTATACCATGAGTGTAACAAAAGGGCCTTGAACTTTATAATCTCCAGTTTGAAAGAGGAGGTAGACGAGGATGCTTTAGCCATAGCCCAAAAAAAGTTACATAATAGATTAAAAATTGAAACGTGTTTCACAGAAGCAACAAGGTTGGGGAAATTAGCTGAGAATAAAGGAAGGTTGATCCAGATAAAGGTGAGCTCTACTAACCATAAGTATGATATACTTAGTAAAACTTCAAGTTTAAAAGGAATGAGAATATTTATAAATTAAGATCTCATTCCAGAAGATCAAGCATAATTAAGAAATGAGGTTCAAAAGGTAAAATAAGCTAGGAAGGAAGGAAAATGGGAAATAATTAGAAATAGAAAAGCTGTTATTTGAGATAGAAACCAAAAAGATAGTAATGAATAGCAATTCAACATGGTACGGATTATTTCTTGGAACTTTCGGGGCTTTCCATGGAACAAAGGCCCCAAGTTAAGTTGGCTCTCGAATGAAGTTGATATTATATTGCTAGTTGAAACTTGGGAGCACGAAGAATCTAAGGTCCCTAACATAGATGCCTTTGTACTATGGTCAGTCTGGAACAAGCGATCCTACGATAGAGCATTGGGGGTATAACTTGTTACAATAGGAAGAACATATCCCCCCATGCTAGGCTTTATAAAAAATACCCTTACAACCAATATATTTGGATAGAGATTACTGACATTAATGATTAAAAAAAACCTACATAGAAATTTGTTATTTTGCCCCTATCAATTCTAACCTCTATAAGAAATTTTTTTTAGATAAAAATGGTCATTAAAATGGTTTAGAGAATGATATTTCTAGCATAAGGAATGAAGGTAATATCCTCTTAATGGGTGACTTTAATGCTTGAACTTCAAGCAACCAGGCTATTCTTCTAAGCAATTATTCCAACCCTAATCCTTTTTGGTTAGACGAAGACCTTACTCTAGCTAGTTGGTACAAAAGAAGCTCTGAAGATCTAGGGGAAAATTTGTTTGGGTCTGAGCTAGTCAATCTCTGCAGTGCTCAAGATCTCATAATTTGCAACGATCTAAAGAAGTGGCCCAATTCTAGCCAGATGACTTGTATCCATGGGCTTGCATTAGGGGAATTTTGAGGTCTAAAATGGGCCCCCTAAGAAAAATGTACAACCAAAATAAACTTTATGAGAACCAATAGGATTGAAGATGATGATGTCAACAATGGGGGATGATTCACCATATTTGGAGTAAAAAAGTAAAAATATTAAAAAATAATAAAATAATAAAACTACTTTTTCAACTCGTATTTTCAGCTTATCTCTTTAAGGGTTTACTCAAATTTTGAGTGGGAGTACTCGTTGGATGAAAAATTTAATTCTTCATCCAAGGAGAACCCACGTTGCATACTTTTGATGGACCATGCTACACAAAAAATGAGAAATACATGAAAAAACGTGATTGCAATCATGTTTTTCATGTATTCCTCATTTTTCTTTTAGTAGAGTCCATAAAAAATATTCAACATGGATACTCCTTAGATGCAAAATTAAATTCTGCATCCAACGAGTATTCCTACTCGAAATTTGAGTAAAACCTTAGGGAGATAAGTTCAAAATACGAGTTGAAAAAGTAGTTTTTCTTTTTTTCCCTCTAAATTTGATGATGTAATCAAATCTTATTTTATTATTTCCATTGTTATTTTATAATTTCCTTAGGAGGCCCATTTTAAACCTCAAAATTCCCCTAATGATAGAAGCGTGGTAGATTATGTTATTTCCGACATCCCTTTATATAAATGAAATAATAAATATTGACATCTTAAACGACCATGAGCCTGACTCAGATCATAGACCTTTAATTGTAACTCTCAATTTTTTCATACATAGAGATCCCATAGAAGATAATCTTTATAGCCAAAAGAACTTAATCTTTGAGAGAAATAAAAATGGTATCTTTCTAAATGAATAAAAAATTAATTTTCCTTTATCTAGTATAGACAACATAGAAGACCTCTATCATAATTTTACTATAATCATCTCATATTATATTAACAAGTTCTAAATTGAAGTTTCAAGTAATAAAATAAATAGCAAAACCAACCCTTGGTATGATAAATATTGTAAAAGTGCAAGGAGAGAAATTAAAGAAATTGTTGACGAGTCTCTTAAAATTGTCAAGATAAAAATATATGAAGCCCTAACTAAAAGGAAAAAATGAAGTATATTCATAAAAGACAAAATCTCTTACACCTCTCTAAGGTAGCTCCTAAGAAATTCCGGAGGTAGATTCTAACTAGAAAAGCTAAAAATAATAATAGAATTGCTTTACATGACTGGAATTCCTGTCTTAAAAAGCTTTATGAATATCCAAATGTCATAGATAACTTTGAAACCCTGCTCACAACAGAAGAAGTTTTCTCATTAGAAGACATAGATTTTTGGGTTAAGCGCCTGACAAATGGAAAAGCTAAGGACATTGAATGTTACCAGGCAAAAATCTTAAAAATTGGAGGTCCTGTCCTTATCCCTCACATCCACAAGCTTTTCAATTAAGCAGTCAAGCAAGGGTTCCCTAAACCATGGACTCAAAGCCTCATTATTCCTATTTTTAAAAGTGGGGATACAAATAACCCCTCTAATTATCGGAAAATTATGATTAACCCTCTCTTAGCCAAGTGATATGGTATTATTTTGGAAAAGAAGATGAAAATATGACTTGAAAGTGAAGGTAAGCGGAATAAAGGCCAAGAAGGTTTCAGAAGGCAACACTCAATGGCGGACCAACTCATTACACTTAGGATCATTATGGAGGAATCTCGTAATAATAAATCCAATATCTTTTTTTACTTTGTGGACTTTAGAAAGGCTTTCGATACGGTACCTAAAAATAACTTATGGAGTAGATTAGAATAGCTAAAGGTTCCTTTCGAGTTGAGAGCTTCTGCTATAAGGTTATACGAGAATGTAATTGCCAAGTTTAAGAGCAATGAGGGGTGGTTGAAAGATATTAAGTGTAATATCAGAGTTAAAAAAGGTTGCCCCCTCTCCCCTACCCTATTTGGCATTTACATCGACAATCTAGAAGGTTGTTAGAGGAAGCAGGCTGTGCTTGCACGATCTTAGCTGGAATAGTCATCATCCTTCTTCTCTATGCTGATGATATTGTTCTTCTGGCAAGGTGCCCATCTGATCTTGATAAGCAGCTAAGACTTCTTGAGGATTTCTGCTCTACCGTGGGTATGATTGTTAACACTGACAAAACAAAAGTTACGATTATTAAATCCAGGAAGGACACTTATGCTAACTTTGTGTACGACAATAGCAACTCTGAGGAAGTGTCTTCTTACAAGTACCTAGGAATTGATATTCATCACAAGATCAACTAGAACTATAACATTGAGAAAATGATTAATGGAGGGTGGAAAGCTTATTTTGGTCTTGAAAATAATTGTAAAGCAACAAACCTTGTGATGTGGGATAAAAAGAAGCTCCTCTTTGAAACTTTAGTCACTTTTTTTATCTTGTATGGATGTGAGGTTTGGGATTGCAACATCTCTAGAGAATCTCAGAGAAAGATTAAGCAAATCCAGAAGTGTTTTATAACGTATAACCTCAAAATTAAAAGCAATACACCTTATCCTATTCTCCTTATACAAGTGGGTCTTTCCCTTATAGAGAGCCTAGCTATGACTAGGCTCCTGTTGTACAACCACAAAATCAATAACATGGGAGACCATAAACTTCCTAAGCTAGCTTTAAATTCCAGCCAAAACCACCTAAGGCTCAAATGAGGTTGGTATAAAGATACTAGGGCCTTGTTAAACCATTGGGAGATCGATGAAAATGTTGCATTGCAAAATATTAATTACATTAAAAATATTGTTACTTCTAAGTTTAAAGAGAAAATGTGGTGTGAGAAAGATTTAGAGGCTAAAAGAAAAAAATAAGATATTATAAGGAGGTCATCAACCCTACTGTAGAAGATCAAAAGTGTCTCTCTGTTTTAACTAGCTCAAAGAAAAAAATTAATATAGGCAAGATAAGAACAAACTCTCATGAGCTCCATAGTGAAACAGGTCTTTGGGCTGTTCCTAAAACACCATGGGTGGAAAGGATCTTCCATCTCTGTGAGAATATGAACATTGAGGATGAAAATCACTTCCTCTTAGAGTGCCCTGTGTACACCCACATTAGATCTTAGTTTTATAATATTTGTTGCAATACCGACCTTCCTAGCGTGTTAACATGTCAAAATTATAGTGAGCTCAAGACGCTTCTCTCCAAGCCTTTTTAGCATAGGAATACAATTTTAAAACAAACTAAATAATTCATTTCCTTAAGTCCGATAGATCAAAATTGGTCTCACTAAACATTAACCACCATCATCATTATCATTATTATAAATAAAATATTATTAAATATTACATATGTGATTAATATTATATATATATATATATATATATATATATATATATATATATATTATTAAGATTAAATATTATTTTAAATTATATAATTTTAAAATTATAACATTAACCTATTAATACATATTAGTTTTTTTATAATTTACCCTATCATGGACCATGGTGAGATACGAATTTTGGAAAAATAATGGTATAAGATCTATCTCCCAAAAATAGAAATCGATCCCCTTTACGGAACATGGTGCAAGATGCATCTTGGCCTATTTGAAATCTACCCCTTACCCACCATGATGTAAGACACATGTTGCAATGATGGTGGTCCAAGAGGCATCTTATAATTGCATATATGATGTAATGATGGTGGTCCAAGAGGCATCTTATAATTGCATCTTGTAGTTAGATTTTGTTTTCGTATATGATGTAATTGCATATAAAATCAAAATATTTATTGATTTATATGATGTGATTTACAGGATCTCACCAAGTTTGTATCACACTAATCCTTAATATAATTATAATTAAATTTTAAATTGTTTTCTCTTATATATTGGAATTATCATATTGTATTAAGTTTTTTTAAATTTAACTATACTAATTAAATTAAATTTGTTGAAATTTAATTAAGTCTATAAGTATATATATGAAATATTGTAAAATATTTATAATAGTATATACAAATTAAAGATTGAGATTTATCTCTAAAATAGTAATGCATTTTTCTTCTTTTTAATTAATTTGATTAATTAAAAAATATATATTGTATCAACAAGTGTCATATGGAACGAGTTATGGTTTTTTGGGCTTGTGGTATAGATAAGCCATGGGGTTGGCCCATGATATTGTAACACAACATATTTATATATTAAAAATCTCCATGGTAAAGTGGGACTAAATCTTCATGGTTAAGAATGTTGTTCCATATTTTTACAATTATTTGTATATACACATATATTTTTAATTTATATATGAATTTTTATTATAATTTATTAATAATATATAAATTTTTTAAATAAAGTTATAAATTAGTTAGTTTTTATGATTTATTTATTTCTTTTAGTATTATGGGACGTATGATGTCATAATTGTTTTGTTGCTTATTATGATTGATGTCTATGTGGAGTTTATCAACGATTTAATTTATATGACTAAGCTAATAAAATATCATAAAATCCAAATATTTTAATGTTTTTAGATTATAATTAAAATATTATTATTTAGTATTTTAACATTTTTTAAAATTATAATATTAATTAATATTAGGTTTCTACAACCAAAGAAACCTACCATTTACCAACTTAAGCCCACTAGTAGCCCCAAATCCTTTCTGGAAAGAGACTTGGACTCATAATCTCTGGTCAAAAGTGTCCACGTTTACTTTCCTTCTTGCAAAACATCGCATCCTCACATGGGAGAACCTGGACAAAAGAGGATTCTATGGACCGTCCTAGTGTTGCATGTGTAAAAATAAGAAAGAATATATAAACCACCTACTAGAATCCTGTGATGTGGCAAATTGTCTTTGGAACAGGTTGACTCAAGGTTTCCAACATATGATAGGGTAGAAGGAAACAATGTTCAAACAATCAAGACCCGGGAAAAAAACTCCCTTCCAAAGTTCAGTTCTTAATTGACTTTGGACTATGGCTCCAAGCTTCCTATCTTGAGAAATTTGGAAGGAATGAAATGAAATAATATGAAATGGCAAATACAAAACCTAGGATGGCATATGGATGCTCCTTCACAAGCATCTAGAGGTGACCCTATTCCTCTCCAGTTGGGAAGATATAGACTTTTAAGCCCCCCCTAATGAAAAGGATATCCTACCTTGGTGGGAACTTAACGTGCCAAGGAAATACCACTCTTCTTAAAGCCAAAATTCCAAGTCCAGACACTTGGATTCCTCCACAGAGCAACAATATAAACTAAAATTTGACGGAGCCTCCAAGGGAAATCCAGGGGATGTAGGAATAGGTTGAGTCATCATAATTAAGACGGTGGGGAATTCTAAAAATATAAAGGGGATACATATGACAGGAAATAAGCAATGTTGTTGAGCTTGACGCCTTAATTCAAGGTCTTCTCATTATCATAAAGAATGCAATACACCAGATCATAGTTGAGGGAGATTCTTAACTCATAATCCAAGCTACTAAAAAAATCCACAATGGATCTCCACCCTCAAAATGATCTACAAGTTGGAGATTAGATCAAATCATGCAACAATTGGCTCACATTCTCAAGCAACAATAAGCAATGTAGGGACCCTCCTTATGATGCTTAATTTTTTTTTTAAATATAAATTTACAAATCATAGTAGCAACAAGTTACCAGGTATACTGAGAAACTCATATTTAAGTTACAATATTAAAATAATAAACAAATAAGTATTTCGTTGAAACTAGTCAATTGTTAGCCACACACAATATGAAGTCACATATTACTTAAAATTACATCAATACCGTAAACACATAAATTTAAGATACATACGTTAATAACCGCATATTTCCATCCAACCATCATAACATTCCGATGCAGCCAAAGGCTGCAAAAACCCACATTCTCCACTATAGATGCATATAAAAAAATGCATGGTTCATTATCAACCAACATAATTCTCAAATTCGGGCAAACTTTAATGTAGAAGCTTTGCTTCTTTTCAAAACCTATGGTTAAATTCATAGGTTAAAACCCACTTCATGAAATTGAAATCAATATTTCAAATTTGGAATAAAACCCAAAATATAAATCTTCATATGCTACTTCAAACTTTGGTTAAAACCCCAAAGCAAATCTTTGGGCCACAGCGTACCAATTCACCATATATTTGAACCGACGCGAACATTTAATTTATTTGAAAGTGCGACTTTGGGTAAAACCCAAAGCACTACATACATTAATATTCTCTCCACAACTTATCATTTCATTGTATATTCCAGCCCATGCGAACATATATTAAACCCAAAGCACTATTACTATATCTGGGTCCCACACTTACCACTCAACTTTCCGCTACCATAGATCTTTACTTGTGATCCAACGGTAGTCGCAACACACCAACCGATCATGCGTAATCCAATGGATATCGCATTCAAATGGGTTTCAAACTTTAATGACTAAATTGCACGCGAAACAAATGGTTTTGAAATACCATCTAGGCTATGTGTCACTCCTTGGAGTGTATCGCGTTCGAATTCAATACAACTACTTACCATCTGAAGGCCGCGCAAAAACCATTTGTGGTTTTCAAAAACAACCTACATTGTTCCATCGCATGGTTTCACTTCCTCTGCGCCTTTAATTTGTATTTTCCGCCTTCAATTCTTCACTACGGGACTTCTGCATACTTGGTGAATAATTAAACAACCCATCGATTCCTCACTTTGAAGATCCGCTCTCCGTTTGGCACAATTGACTACAATTAAATCCTTTTTCTGTTGTTCCACTGTGATATCATTTCAAAGTTTCGAACAGGGCCAGGGTTCCAACCAACCTGCAAACCCTCTCCGGCATTCATTATCTGTGATTCAAATCCATCTTTATAAATACAATAAACCCTCAATTTTGACCTCAAGCCCTAATCTTGCTACATCGTGTACTCACAACAGAACGCCTAATTTCTCCTTTTAATGCCTTATACGATGTCAACTCCAATTTCAAAATATATCCAAGCCAATTAGAAGTCCAGGTAATTCCTTTAATAACATCGATCCATTCTATGATCGATGCTAATTTCCTCAATCAATTCCACACAATATTCAACATTAAAAACACAGTCTCATACATTCATAATTCCTGTAACCCAATTTCATCTACACACCATATAGCTCAAAAATGAAACATGAACTCAGAAATGAGTTCTCTGTATTAAAACACAGTAATTACATAGGAAATTCTTCCTCTCTGGCCTGATATTCAATCAGTGTCCTTCTTTCTCTACAACCCGTAGGCTTCAAACCCTATCTCTCTCAAACCTTGAATCACTCTCTATCTATTTTATCTCTCTTTTTATGCCTTTAAGGTTTACATTTTATACAAAAGGTTCTGAAACTATTTTTGGTTTCAGTTCCTCCATCTCCTCAACAAAATCCTAAATATCTTCTAAGTCCTCACTTGACTCAACTAATCCCTAAGGATCCTCTTTCATCATAAAATCATGAACCAATTATAAATTAGGATTTATAATTAATTCCTAAATCTCTCAATCCCTATGCACTCTCAAATAGCCTAATTCTCTCATGTTCTCCAACATTTGAGAACATTTACAAAATTCCTCACAATATTTAATTAATTCTCATTAAAATCACTCAAATCATTACATAAGAAACCAACTCCCTTGAAAACACAAAACCCCTAAGTCTATTAAAATACAAGGAATTTTCTTGAGCCTAATGCCCTTGCATTAGACTCCCAAGGTCAAAAATATTCATGATCTCCTGATCACGTGCTTTTAATCTTTGCCTCCTGGATCCCATACTCTGTTTTGCTGCTGTCCATAAGCTGCATTATTCTTCTGTTGTAATTCTCCAGGCTTCCATATCTTATTCTGCATCTCTCCACTAGCTATGCTTTCACATTATGTTCTTGTTTTTTCCTTGCTATTGTTAATTTACTTTCTTGCTGCTGTATTCCTCCGAGACACCTTCATCATCAATCTTCTTATGCTTTCAATCTATATATCCAGTTTATCTTATGTCTGGAAATTACTCTCTCTTTTGTCGCTGCTTTCAATTTATGTTGCTGCATATGTTGTCTTTGTTGTTGCTAAGGATGTTGCTGCCAACATTGTTGCTGTAGCTATGGATGTTGCTGCAGATGTTGTCTCCAAGATTGTTGCTACCTCCCAAAATTCCTGAATATCTCTTAAGATATCTCCCTCTGCAACATTCTTCTTCTGCTCACTACCTACAAATTCACTTTTGAAAAATGAATTATCATTTGATTTTCTACTTGTAGTAACATACTCATTCATTCTTCTTTGTATACTAGTAAGCATAATCAAATTTAAAAAACTAGTATTTTTTCCCGCTTCTTTCACAACTTCAGACATCTTCACTTCAGCGTCTGCAATTTCTTTCTCTGGCATAATTGTTTCCAGCAAACATTTCACCCATTTATTTTGAACTTGTTTCATCTCAAATACGTCATCAATATGCTGCAATTTAGTTTCAACATATCCTTCTTCTTCTTCTTTGACAATCTCCAGTAATTGTCCTTCACTTCCTTGATTGATTCTGGCAATCAATTCAAATTCTTCAAACACTGTATCTTCATCCTTTATCAGAATAGAATTCTGATTCTTCATCACTATGGCAGTTTTAAGAGTCCGTCCCATAGTATTCTCTTGGCCAATCAGACAAGCCAACTCCTCTCTGTCATCAACAGTAACAAGTTCCTTTATATGAGACATGACTGTCTCACCTTCCTTGGAATCTATGAGTTCCTTCTTCTGTAACAGCTCATCTCCATTCAAGAGAACTCCAAGAGATGGATTGTCTTCTGCAACACCTGTAAACACAGTCAAATTGTCAATTTCAAAATTACAAGACCCAATGGTCTTATTTGATGATTCAGTCACCAAATCTTCTTCTTGTAGTTCTAAGTCTCTTCCAAGACTCATAAAATCTTCACTGTTTTTCTTCCCAGCTTCCAAGGTTATCTTTATTGTTCCAATCACCATGATAGAACGATGATCCTCCACTATTTTTTCAGATAACATAGTTTCCTTTTCATTAGATTCTCTGACATTTTTCATTTGTTGTCCCTCTCATCAGTATTAAAAATACAAGGTTTCAATGTCTCTTCCTTCTCTGGCAACATTTCAGTATGATGCTTTGATTTTTTTTCTAAATCCTTTGTTAGCACATCAGTATGCTGATTTAAATCCTCCATCAGACTGTCAGCTAGTCTCTCTCCCATTTCATCTGTTTCATGAATGTTTCCCTGCACTGGCTCACAACAATGAACTTCTTTCTCTGCAATTTCACTTTGTTGAACTCTTACATCCTTATCCTCTGTTTCCGAACTGTCATTCATGAAAATTTTCCTGCCTTGCTTCTTCAGCAGTTTATCATGTGTATAGATCCTCTGATTTTCCAATTATCTTCTTTGAAGATCAAATTTTCTATATAATTCAACAATTTCAATTGGAGTAGAATTTGGAAACTTGACACAACTTTCCATACCTTCATTTTTTCTTTACCAATCATCAGATGGCTCTCCTTCCTCTGTTTCAATATTCTGCTGAATATTCTCATGATACCGCTCTGTCTCCCTTTGTTTATGAGATCTTGCTATCTCAGCATTAATCTGAACAGAGTTCAGATTCAACTCCTTCTCCTCAACAAACTTCAAAGTTTTTTCATCATCCTGTGATGTACCTTCAATCATACACAATTCATTAGTTTTGAAAACACAAGACTTTTCAATCTTGTTTGCTTCTTCAAGCATTTCTCCTTGAACAAATTTGCATGTGAAATCCTCAAATTCCATCTTTGACTCAAAAAATCCGAGTTATTTCTTCCATAAGGCCATATTCTTTTGCCTCCACTTCATTTTCAATGGTTTCCAAATTACTCTTTTTCCCTTCAGTGGAAAGATCCATCCTCCTCTTTGGTTTTCCTCTTCTTGTAGCCATTCCTTTAATACCTGCAGTTGTACTTTCATCGCTGCAATTTCTCTTTCTCTATCCTTCATCTTATCTCTGTGGAATTATTTAGAACCTCTTCTTTGATCCTCCATGATCATCTTCTTCATGAGATTCTCACTCACTATGAGTTGCACTAAGCCTCCATAACAACAAGCTCTCCCTGCTGCCACTTACCTCACCAATCCCCTCTCTAGACTTGGTCTTTTGGCAAGCACTGGTTCACTATCTTTGGAACCTCTTGAGCACTCTCTTCTGATCTTTCTAGGCTTAAATCCTCAACTCACCTTCTCTTGAGAACACTTCAGTTTTTCTCCCTATCCAACCTTTAGCTGGAATATCAGGTTCACTGCCATCATCATCAAAATATTTGTCTTCATCTTATCTGCAACCATAATTCTGCAATCACATTTTCAAACTAGATTAAAATTATCTCACCTTCAAGATCTCTGCATGTCCTTGTCCTCTTCATTGATTTGGACTGTCTTCATTCATTTCTGCAAATGCCTGTTCACTTCAATTCTATGTATCTGCTGCTTTATTAGATTTAATATCTGATCGCCTCTTATTTTCCTTCACACATGCATTAAAAAAATCTTTAATTTTCAAAAGAGCCTTTCCAGCTCTGATACCACTTGATGCAGCCAAAGGCTGCAAAAACCCACATTCTCCACTATAGATGCATATAAAAAAATGCATGGTTCATAATCAACCAACATAATTCTCAAATTCGGCCAAACTTTAATGCAGAAGCTTTGCTTCTTTTCAAAACCTATGGTTAAAACCCACTTCATGAAATTGAAATTAATATTTCAACTTTGGAATAAAACCCAAAATATAAATCTTCATATGCGACTTCAAACTTTGGTTAGAACCCCAAAGCAAATCTTCGGGCCACAGCATACCAATTCACCATATATTTGAACCCACGTGAACATTTCATTTATTTGAAAGTGCGACTTTGGGTAAAACCCAAAGCACTACATACATTAATATTCTCTCCACAGCTTATCATTTCATTGTATATTCCAGCCCATGCGAACATATATTAAACCCAAAGCACTATTACTATATCTGGGTCCCACACTTACCACTCAACTTTCCGCTACCATAGATCTTCACTTGTGATCCAACGACAGTTGCAACACACCAACTGATCATGCGTAATCCAACGAATATCACATTCAAATGGGCTTCGAACTTTAATGACTAATTTTCACGCGAAACAAATGGTTTTGAAATACCGTCCAGGCTACGTGTCACTCCTTGGAGTGTACCGCGTTCGAATTCAATAAAACTACTTACCATCTGAAGGCCGCGCGAAAACCATTTGTGGTTTTCAAAAACCATCTACATTGTTCCATTGCATGGTTCCGCTTCCTCTGCGCCTTTACTTTGTATTTTCTGCCTTCAATTCTTCACTACGAAACTTTTGCATACTTGGTGAATAATTAAACAACCCATCGATTCCTCAGTTTGAAGATTCGCTCTCCGTTTGGTACAATTGACTACAATTAAATCCTTTTTCTTTTGTTCCACTGTGATATCATTTCAAAGTTTCGAATAGGGCTAGGGTTCCAACCAACCTCCAAACCCTCTCCGGCATTCATTATCTGTGATTCAAATCCATCTTTATAAATACAATAAACCCTCAATTTTGACCTCAAACGCTGATCTTGCTACACCGTGTACTCACAATAGAACGCCTAATTTCTCCTTTTAATGCCTTATATGATGTCAACTCCAATTTCAAAATATATCCAGGCCAATTAGAAGTCCAGGTAATTCCTTTAATAGCATCGATCCATTCTGTGATCGATGCTAATTTCCTTAATCAATTCCACACAAGATTCAACATTAAATACACAGTCTCATACATTCATAATTCCTGTAACCCAATTTCATCTACACACCATATAACTCAGAAATGAAACATGAACTCAGAAATGAGTTTTATGTATTAACATATAGTAATTGCATAGGAAATTCTTCCTCTCTAGCCTGATATTCAATCAGTGGCCTTCTTCCTCTACAGCCTATAGGCTTCAAACCCTATCTCTCTCAAACCCTGAATCACTCTCTATCTATTTTCTCTCTCTTTTTATGCCTTTGAGGCTTACATTTTACACAAAAGGTTCTGAAACTATTTTTGGTTTCAGTTCCTCCATCTCCTCAACAAAATCCTAAATATCTTCTAAGTCCTCACTTGACTCAACTAATCCCTAAGGATCCTCTTTCATCATAAAATCATCAACCAATTCTAAATTTGGATTTATAATTAATTCCTAAATCTCTCAATTCCTATGCACTCTCAACTAGCCTAATTCTCTCATGTTCTCCAACATTTGAGAACATTTACAAAATTCCTCACAATATTTAATTAATTCTCATTAAAATCACTCAAATCATTACATAAGAAACCAACTCCCTTGAAAACACAAAACCCCTAAGTCTATTAAAATACAAGGAATTTTCTTGAGCCTAATGCCCCTGCATCACATTCACTTTAACAAATCTGGTCATTATAGATACATTGATAATCATAAAAAAAAATTTGTGAATATAGAATGTACCATTCACCAATGAGTGGAGTTTCAGTTCTCGACCTTGCTGCTTCTTTTTCTCCCTTGTTGTTGTCCCCACTACAACAAAACATGCCATTAGCACCGCAAATAGCATTGGAATCCAGTGTTTTCGAGCGCGTGATTTGGATTCAAGTGATAGCGTAATATCCAATGAAAAAAGAGATGTTCACATCAACACCTTGATTTTTACCTAGAATAACGTCGGGCATATAACTGGGAATAGTGCTAGAAGTTGTTTCTTCCATTCTTGCTTCCACTGTTGCATCCATTTATACTTCTAATTTTTCTCCTAGTTGTGCTTCTTGTGTTGCTTTTGGCATGGCATCGAAAATAACTTATTTTTTGGCTTTCTAATTAATTCCAAGATATGTTTCCACAGTAACATCATGTTTTCTTCCAATATGGTGTCGCTTGTTGCATCTAGCTTTGCTTCCATTAATGGTATATTCTTTAGCTTCTAATATGGCTTCATTAGAGTGTCTTTTGTTGCTTCTAACACTGCTTCCATTATTGCTTCTTGGTTTTATACCTAAATGGCTTCTTTGTTTGCTTCTTTGGGAATGCCAAGTTTGGCTTCTAATATTACTTCTTTGTTTTCTACCTGAATCGCAATATTTTTTGCTTCTCTGGTAATGCCAATTTTTTCCTTCCATAATTACTTTTTTTGGCTACCTGAATTGCTTTTGTTTTTGCTTCTTAGGTAACACCAATTGTTGCTTCCATAATTACTTATTTTTTGGATACCTAAATTTCTTTTGTTTTTGTTTCTTAGGTAACACCCAATTGAGATGCTAGTATTGCTTCCATTATTAATTCTTGGTTTGCTACCTAAATTGCTTCATTTTTTGCTTCTTAGGTAATGCCAAGTTTTGCTTCCAAGATTGTTTCTGGTGCGACTTCTAGTTTGGATTCCATTGTTGCTTCCTTTTTGCCTCCAGAATTGCTTCCCTGTTACCCTCATGGTTTGCTTCTTATTTAGTGCCTGGGTTTTCTTCTTTTTTAGGTCCAACGTTTGCTTCCTTTTAGTGTTGGGATTTTCTTCTTGTTAAGCAACCAATTTAGCTTCCCATTTAGAGCCAATAATAGCTCCAAGTATGGTTTCCTTTTTACAGTCGAATTTTACTTCCATTTTACAGCCACATTCTTCTTCCATTTTAACAACTCATGATGCTTCCATTATAGATTCCATTTATTAATTTAATATTTTTTATTTCAATTAAATTAGGTAAGTATGTCATATCTCTTAAATAATTTATATGATTATAGAGTAGGTCATATTTCATTTAAAATATTTTATAGCATTCCACTTATAAATAATTTTTAGGGAAATGGACATCCATACAAACTAACAACATTTTTTTTAACCATAACTGATATTTTTATATTATTAATAAACAAAATTGTTGGTCCTGACTAGCTACAGATAATGCAGGCCCAAATTCAGGGTATAAGGAGTTAGGGCTTGATCTGGTAGAACCCTTGCAAGATCAGCCTCGCAAACCCCGACGACCTCCCATGGTGGAAGAAAAGAAAGAAGAGGGAGTAGGAGATGCTATCAAATTATTGCTCGAGGAGGCCCTCGAGAAACAAAGGAACACAATGATGGATAAATTTGGCCAGATCCTTCAACGACTGCCCACTGGTGGTGCATATACATCCATAAGTCTCTCTATTTGCACCTCTCCTTTCAAGGTATAGGTCAATTTCGACATTCCTATATTTGAAGGCCAGATAGATGCAAACATCGTAGATAGATGGTTGAATTTGTTGGAAGGGTATTTCTTGATACATGATTTCTCTGACTGTGAAAATATTACTTTTGCACTCCTCAAAGCTGCCCCCATGTCAAAGACTGGTGGGAACCCTCTTTGTTATCGACCGCACCCACTAGGAATTCATTCCGAGACGACATCAAGGAACAATATTACCTTGTGGGGAGCTATGAGGACAAATACATCCAATGGACCATGTTGCGGTAGCAAAGGGATCAAGATGTGCATGAACTGATGAATTTGTTCCATACCCTGCGCACAAAGTTCAGTATTAAAGATTCAAAAAGAAATTTGGTACTTAAGTATCAAATTTTTTTGCATAGATACATTCATGAGGAAATGGAGTTCCTAGACATTACCTCGCTTGGCACAACATATCACTATGCCGCCAAGATCGAACATAAATTTACGCAGAAGAAGAGAGACTTTGGATCTGCGAATTGGAAGCAAGGGAAAGCCGCCCCCGAACCGCAGAAGAAGAAGAAAAGCCAAAGCGGGGTGACTAAGGACAACACCAAAAATCCAAAGAAGGGCATAGGGAACTGGTGTGAATTTCATAACATCCCCACTCACAACACAAAAGAGTGTTGGGCCAAACAATCGCTGGTGGCCGAATTGAAGGCACCCAAATCAGATGCATGTTTTGATCCTGACTTAGATCCAGACAAGGGCGATGACAAAGGGAAGTAGATCATTGATGCGGATCCTGGTGCCATTTTTTCCACCATCAAGCTCCAAAGGGAGTATCCCGAGGATCTAGAGGAGGGGGAGCACCTGTTCCATTCACATATGTGGGTGAATGGTTCTCCATTGCAATTCCTTGTCGATAGCGGAAGCCAAAAGAACCTCATTTCAGAAGAGGTCGTGAAGAGGGTCGACTTACCGACCATAGCACACCTGCAACTGTATACCATCGGGTGGCTTCACCAAGGAAGAGATCTTCGCATCCTCCAGCAGTGCCACCTTCCTTACAACATCAAGCCATTCACAGATGAGGTAATGTGTGATGTTGCTCCTCTTGGTGTGTCTGATGTATTATTGGGCCAACCATACTTGTGGAAGCAAAATGCTGTTTATGAGTCTAGGCCTCATGCCATTGTTATTACTTTGGGAAATAAATTGTATAGGATACCGGAGGTAGTACCACCTCCTGTCATCTCTTTGACTGCTACAAAACAACACAGTAAGCTTGTTTCCAAAACCAGGAAATTTATCTGCATTACAATTCGCCCACAAGGCAAGAAGAATATTGTGGCCAAAACCTCGAAACAGGTCTCCCCTACATGATAGAAGCAGATGGACAGAGTCATGGAGGAATAACAGGACATTTTCTCCTCACCCACAAAGGTTCCTCTACACTATCAGGTCAAGCACTCCATTGATCTGACCCCAGGCATGCTGCCGCTTGATATTGCCATACCTTATGCGACCACACAGATAGAATCCACACATGTACTGTATGAGGCTGATAAAGAAACCAAATTTACTGAACGCATCCAGCATGTTCGCCTGCAGGTCCATGACATCTTCGACAAATCCAATACCAAGTTCAAGAGAATTTGCCTCATCTCATGGAGGAACTCAACGCAATGGGGACCATTACTTCCTAAGGGGGGAGGAATAATCTAGGTGGATATTGGTGGCCACCCACCTATTCCATTTGGATCCCCACCATCGGTTCTTTCAGTTTCAACACAATTTACTATTTTTAGCATTTTTTCGGGTCTTGAACTTCCGAAGCCGTTTTGAGGCCCTAAATGACGTTTTTTGGAAAAACGAGGATCTATATGCCACACTCCAAAGTTGTATTCCTTGGATATATCTTTCTAACGAGGTATTGAATGTGTCCAACAAAGATCATATGCAAAAGTTACATCCTGAGAAATTTGATGTACCAATTTACCCAAACGGGGCCCATAGTTTTGGCGCTTCATCTCCTACGGTTAGGTTTTTGGGTGTTTAGAGTTTTCTATTGTTTCTCAACAATAAATAGGCCTTCAAGCCTCATTGTAACACAGTTCAGACGCTGGTAGCTGCCACATCTTTTCTTAGAGATAAGCTACCAATGCTCTAGATAGTTTATTTCCATTATGTATGTAAGCTTTTTTCTGTTATTTGATATTAATGAAATGAAGTTTTATTTCCACTACATCTTTGTATTTATGGTTATATGTGTATTCTGTTGTGTTCCTGCACAAATATTGATCAATGATGATGATGATTGTGTTTAACATCCACTACAACGTATATGGTCTATTAGACCTTAAGAAAGTAAGAGAATATTTGAAATCTTCTAAGATTTGACCATGATCGAAAAGAAGGGAGAGGAGTGTTCCTAGATCACCATAGTTTTATTGATTTAGAAAGTCAAGAAGGTTGGTAGTCTAGCAAATATTATGGAAATTATAAGATATGCGAGGAAGATTCAGACAATCATGAGAAATTGATTTCATCTTCAACCCTCTTAGTATCGTAAAGGAGAAAAACTCTTTTGTCCCAGGATGTTTTGGGAATAGACCAATTCCTCGTTTCACTGTAAAGCTCATGAGAATTAGTTATAATCTTAGCAACGTTGATTTTCTTCGTAGCGCTTGTTAAGATAGAAAGATAATTCTGGTTTTTGACATTGGGGTTGATCACCTCCTTATAATATCTTACCTTCCTTTTCCCCTCTAACTCCATATCGTCCCACAAATTATGCTTAAATTTGGAAGTAATAATATTTTTAATATTATCCTTATTCTTCAAGGTGATCTTCTCCTTTACCTCCCAATGGTCTAGCCAAGACTAGGCATCCTTAAGCTAGCCTCTCTTGAGCCAGAGGTGGGGTTTTAGCTTGAGTTAGAAGAAATTTTAGGATACCTATTGACTTCCATGTTGTATAGCTTCTTCTTATATATGAGATACCTAACCATAGCCATGATTTTAATGGGGGAAAGGCTAGCTTCAATCAAGACGATAGGGTAGGGAGTATTTCCTTTATCTTGAGGTTGTAGGTTATAAATTTTTTTGGATCAATTTTCTTCCATGATTCTCTAGATATACTACAACCCCAAACCTCATAAAATAATAGGGGTGACGAGAGTCTCAAAGAGGAGCCTTTTTTACTCCATGCCAAAAGGTTTGTCAGCTTACAATTTTTTTCAAGCCCATAATAAGCTTTCCATCCTCCAATTATCATTTTCTCAATGCTATAATTCCAATTGAGCTGATGATGAATATCGATTCCCAAACAATTGTATGAAGAAACTTTCTCCACGTAGTTATTATCATAAATAGAATTATCATAGTTATTATAAAATATTCAATGAAATTGGTATTTTATAATAGAGTTAAAGATTTTTGTTTGCATATATAAACTATATTTTCTAATTAAAATTATTAGAATTAAATAAATATATTTTATAATAATGAATATATAATTATATTATATTAGAATTATATTTATTAATTTAAATTATAATTTATTTCATTTAAATTATATAATTCTTAAGAAAAAAATTCAATAACTTAATTTTAAACGATAAATAAAGTATTATTTTATTTAAAATCTAATTTTAATAATATTTAATTTTATTTATATAATTCCCTTGATGGGGTGTTATGATGGAGGGATCAAGATTTGGGGGAATGTGCCCACTACCCTCAAACTCGTAATTGTGTATTGATGAAGGAAGGACATAACTTGCGTCTCACATGCATAAGCACACAATCCTCTAGTTGTAAGTGGTGCTATGTAATGGTTGGGATAGGTAGAAAATTCATTTGTGAAGATAGTGTTTGGGGAGAGGTGAGTCCCTCAATTCCATGGAATAGTCAGATTGCAAAGGCTACTTGTGCAGAGGTTTTGGTGTAGTGGGCTACAATGTCATGGACTGAGAGAAAAGGTATTCATCGAGTTGCTCCAATTTTGAAGTCGATAGAGATGGTCATTTACTTGGAATGGTATTGCTAGAAGATTATGGCTATCGATTCCAAAGACTTTCTAGCGTCTACGGTTGTTAAGATCTTTGTGCTCTTTTTGGTCTCATCTTGGTTATACTTAAATTTGTTGCGTATTTATTTTGAGAGTATTGGTCATCTGGGTTTAGTGTCTCAACATCTGGGTGTGGTTTGTGTCCTGGGGGATGAGGAAATTATCGGATATGTGAAATTGGTTTGGTATCAGGTGTTGAGTCAGTCTCTTCTCTCAGGTGTGGGTAGATGGAAAACTTTGTGAGGGTGGTATGAGTAGTTTTAATTGTGTGGCTAGACAAGTTCAACGAGTTGGGTTTGGTTAATTGTCTGTGGGATCTAGGATGCAGAAGCTTCTTGGTCCTAGGGTGGCGTCTTATGTGCTTAATGGTTAAGGGGGTAGAGTCTCTAACTGAGGAAGTGTTGTCCTCCACCCTCTCTGGTGGGTCTTAATCTAAGGTTAGGTCATATGTGTGGTTCTTTTGCGATGACATAAAATATTGATGTCTTATTTTTTTCAGAGGAAGGGTCGAGTTAGTCTTAATGCCCTTTTGTAGGAAGAGGTAACCCCTATAGATAAATTGAGGAGACCTCACATGAATCAATGATTCCGCCAAGCCAAAGGGGGAGGAGCAGGAGGGGAGGAGGAAGTAGATCCTAGCTGGGGCAGTGTGGGGAAAACACTTTTCCCATGATTCTATGGAGACTTATTTTATGTAATTCCACCTGAAAGTCGTTAGGAATCCGAGAGCTTGAGATAAAAGTTGGAGAAGAGAGACAATCTCTCTCGGACTCAGAGTTGTTGGAGGATATGTCCGTTTGGGTGCCAGACCCTGGGCATACCAGGGGAAGGCGCAATCAATATCTAAATTTAGTACCGTTCTATTGAAAAATGAAGATGTTACTGGGTTTGTTATGAGAAGTAAGCGGGTGGGAAAATATAATATTTTTTCCCTCTTTGGAGGATGTGAAGAGAATGCTAAGGAACCTGAGGTTCGGTGTGGATAAAATTGATGCTTGGCTAATGCATGTGGATAGTCAAATAACTTGTGATTTATATGGTGGAGAGTAGTTGGATCCCCCTGGCTCCGGTGCAAGAGTTTTGACCAATATCTCCTCCTCAGACAATGAACAATGAGCATGAGTGGCAGGTGTCAAATTCCAGGGCTCTCTTGAAGCTTTTGGTTTTCTATTTGAAATTCCCTTTGGTGGTCTTTAATTCTACGGATGACGATGATATGGTTTTCAACTTTAGTCTTTGGAGCTTTCTTTTGTATCTATGGCTATAAGTCTATGGTGCTATGCGAATGCTATGGATTTTGTAGATGAATGGCTGGTTTTTGGGTTGGCATCGATGTTCCCTCCTCTTATTGGTCAATGGTTTTAGTTTCTTATAGTTTAATGGCTCTCCTATTGCAGTGCATTGGTCATTTTTATATGTGTTCCTAGAGGATTGCGAGTGTGGGCATGAGTTTTAGGCCTCCATATGTGACTTTGGCTCTTATTTTAAATTTTAATCTGTATGTTGAAGATTCTAGGTATATTATGACAATAGTTTATATGTATTTAGTTCCAAAAACTTATATAAATCTTCATAGCGACACAAAATGAGCTTTATGTGTTGTTTCTCCCTCTTTATGTGAATTGTCTTCGATATAATCCATTTTTTTAAAACTAATATAAAATATATTAATTCACAAAAATATAATATATATAATATTATGATAAAAAAAAATTAATGAGAAATTTGTTAAAACATAACCCTATCTTAAAAACGAATCTAAACATATCCCAAAAAAATAAAATATTTAAACAACAAATAAATTATCAAAAAATTAAACATCCAGTCGCAAACATTAACTAAATTAATATTGATTTTTCTACAAGCTCAGATTGAGGAACCCAACTCAATTTCCTTTCTTTTACGAGGTACGTTCAATTTTCTTAAACGCAAGACATTCCTTTTATTTAAAATTATTAAAGAAATCATTATTATTTAACAAAAAAAAAGTTATTATTTAATATTTTAAATATAAAAGTAAAATAAATTTATTTAATTATGTTAGAAATAAAATATTATTAAATATTATAAATACGATTAAAGTTAAATATCTTAAAACTATATATAAAATTAAGATTAAATATTATTTTAAATTATGTAATTTCAAAATTATAACATTACCATATTAATACAAATTATTAATTTTTTTAAAATTTTGTTATTTTTTTTTGTTAATTCCGTAGGACTTGATTTTTCTATTATTTAGAGTAAGTTGCTAAATAAATACAACAAGAAATTTGTGCCTCAACCTGCTCAATGGGAAACCAAGTCTGTTGGCCATCTTAAAAAGTTAAATGCCAACCAAACGCGGTACTGTTTCAGTCTATCAGTAGCGACAAAATATAATATAAAACTATTTTTTTTTGCATGGTTAAGAATTTGTATTCCTTAAAAATTAGAAAATATGTGAATGATCCAAAAACATATTTTTCAAAAATGGTTGTCTAAGATACACTTGGGAAGAATAGCAAGAAAATGGATTAATGGTCCAAAATGGAAATTTACCATAATGTAATATGTATTTTGCTAAGCTGGCTATCCAAGGATGGAAATTTACTCTCTTATGGACCATGGTGCGAGACCATGGTCCATAAGAGGGTAAATCTACCCCTTTATGGAACATGGTGCAATTAAATCTACCCCTTACCCACCATGTTGCAAGGCACATCTTGCAATGATGGTGGTCCAAGAGGCATTTTGAAAGAATGGATCAAGTAGTTAGATTTTTTGTAAGAATATGATGTAATTGCATATAAAAACCATTTTTTTTTTTTTTTTTTGCACAAGTTTGGATCACACCAATCTTTAACATGATTGGATTCTAAGTGTTTTCTCTTAAATATTTTAATCATCATATAATATTAGGTCCTTTAAAACTAATTATACTAATTAAATTAAACTTGTTGAAATTTAATTAGGCCTATAAACATATATATGAAATGTTGTAAAATATTCATAATAGTATACACAAATCAAAGGTTGAGATTTATCTCCAAAGTAGCTATGCCTTTTTTTTCCTTTTAATTAAATTGATTAATTAAAAAAATATATATTGTATCAACAAGTGTCATATGAAATGAGTTATGATTTTTTGGGCATGGTATAGATAAGCCATGGGATTGGCCCATGGTATTGTAACACAACATATTTATATATTAAAAATATCCATGGTAAAGTGAGACTAAATCTTCATGGTTAAGAATGTTGTTCCATATTTTTATAACTATTTATATATATACATATATGTTTAATATATATATATATATGTGTGTGTGTGTCATTTTTTATGATTTTATTTTATTTTAGTAATATGGGATGTATGATGTTGAAAGTGTTTTGTTGCTTATTATGATTGATGTTTATGAGGAGTTTATCAACGATTTAATTTATATGACCAAGCTAATAAAATATCATAAAATACAAATATTTTAATGTTTTTAGATTATAATTAAAAAAGTATTATTTAATATTTTAATATTTTTTAAAATCATTATTTATATTAAATATTAATTAATATTAGATTTCTACAATCAAATAAATGTACCATCTATCAGCTTAAGCCCACCAGTAGCCCCAAATCCATTCTGGAAAGAGCTTTGGACTCATAATCTCTGGCCAAAAAATGTTCACGTTTACTTGGCTTCTTGCAAAAAATTGCATCCTCACATGGGAGAACCTGGATGAAAGAGGATTCTATGGACCCTCCTGGTGTTAAATGTGTAAAAGTAAACAAGAATCTATAAATCACCTACTAGATTCCTGTGATGTGGCAAATTGTCTTTGGAACAAGTTGACTCAAGGTTTCCAACATACTGATAGGGTAGAAGGAAACATTTTTCAAACAATCAAGACCCTGGAAAAACCCCCTTCCAAAGTTCAGTTCTTAATTGACTCAAGACCGTGGCTCCAAGCTTCCTATATTGAGAAATTTGGAAGAAGAGAAATGAAAGAATATGCAATGACAAATAAAAAACCCAAGATGGCATCTGACTCCTCCTTCACAAGCATCTAGAGGCAACGCTATTCCTCTCCAGCTGGGAGGGTTAAGACTTCTAAGCCCCCCCCTAATAAAAAGGATATCCTACCTTGGTGGAAACTTAACACGCCAAGGAAATACCACTATTCCTAAGGCCAAAACACCAAGTCCAGACACTTGGATTACTCCACAAAGAAACAATACAAACTAAAATTTAATGAAGCCTCCAAGGTAAATCCAGGGGATGCACGAATAGGTTGAGTCATTAGAAATAAGATGGTGGGGAATTCTTAGAATCTAAAGGGGATACATATGACAGAAAATAAGCAATGTTGTTGTGCTTGACGCCTTAATTCAAGGTCTTCTCATTATCAGAAAGAATGCACTACAAAAAAACATAGTCGAGGGAGATTCTTAACTCATAATCCAAGCCACTCAAAAACTCCACAATGGATCTCCAACCTCAAAATGATCTACAAGTTGGAGACTAGATCAAAGCATGCAACACTTGGCTCACATTCTTAAGCAACAATAATCAATGCAGGGACCCTCCTTATGATGCTTGATTTTTTTTTTTTAATATAAATTTACAAATCATAGTAGAAACAAGTTACCAGGTATACTGAGAAACTCATATTTAAGTGACAATATTACAATAATAAGCAAACAAGTATATCGTTCAAACTAGTCATTTGTTAGTTTCACCCAATATGAAGTCACATATTACTTAAAATTACATCAATACTGTAAACACGTAAATTTAATATACAAAACTCAATAACCTTATATTTCCATCCAATCATCATAACATTCACTTTAACAATCTGGTCATTATAAATACATTGATAATAATATAATTTTTTTTCGAATACACAATGTACCATTCACTAATGAGTGGAGTTTCGGTTCTCGACCTTGCTGCTGCTTTTGCTCCCATGCTGTTTTCCCCACTACAACAAAATATTCCATTATCACCACAAATAGTGTTGGAATCCAGTGTTTCCGAGCGGGTGAATTGACTTCAAGCGATATCGTAATATCCAAAGAAAAAAATACATGTTGACATCAACACCTTGATTTGCACCCATAACGGTGTCGGGTATATCACTGGGAATAACACTAGAAGTTGTTTCTTCCATTGTTGCATCCATTTGTACTTCTAGTTTTGCTCCCAATTGTGCTTCTTGTGTTGTTTTTGACATGGCATAGAAAATAACTTCTTTTTTGGCTTCCTAATTAACGCCAAGTTATGCTTCCACATTAACGTCATGTTTTGCTTCCAATATGGCGTCGTTTGTTGCGTCTAGCTTTGTTTCCAATATGGTATATTCTTTAGCTTCTAATATGGCTTCCATTAGAGTGTCTTTTGTTGCTTCTAACATTGCTTCCATTATTGCTTTTTGGTTTGCTACCAAAATGGCTTATTTGTTTGCTTCTTTGGGAATGCCAAGTTTGGCTTCTAATATTACTTCTTTCTTTACTACCTGAATTGATTTTGTTTTTTCTTCCCAGGTAACGCCAAATTTTTCTTCCATAATTACTTTTTTTTGGCTACCTGAATTAAATTTTTTTTTTCCTCTCAGGTGACGCCAAGTTTTTCTTCCATAATTACTTCTTTTTTGGCTACCTGGATTTCTTTTATTTTTGTTTCTCAGGTAATGCCCAATTTTTATGCTAGTATTTCTTCCATTATTACTTCTTGGTTTGCTACCTAAATTGCTTCTTTTTTTGCTTCTTAGGTAATGCCAAGTTTTTATTGCAATATTGTTTATGGTGTGCTTCTAGTTTGGATTCCATTGTTGCTTCCTTTTTTGCATCCATAATTGCTTCCATGTTACCCAGTTTGATTCTTGTTTAGTGCACGGGTTTGCTTCTTTTTTAGGTCCAACATTTTTATTCCTTTTAGTGTTGGGATTTGCTTTTGAATTAGCCTCCAATTTTTCTTCTTGTTAAGCAACCAATTGAGCTTCCTATTTAGAGCCAGTAATAGCTCCAAGTATGGCTTCCAATTCAATGTCGAATTTTACTTCCATTTTATAGCCACAATCTTCTTCCATTTTAAAAAATCATGATGCTTCATTTAAAGATTTCGTTTATTAATATAATATTTTTTATTTCAGTTAAATTAGGTAAGCATGTCATACCTGCTAAATAACTTATATGATTTTAAAGAGTAGGTCATATTGCATTTGAAATATTTTATAGCATTCCACTTATAAATAATTTTTAGGGAAATGGACATCCATACAAAATAACAACCTTTTTATTAACCATAACTGATATTTTTATATTATTAATAAACAAAATTGTTGGTTGTGACTAGCTACACATAATGCAGGCCCAAATTCACATCATAGAGATTTCTAGAGCAAATCTCTTTCAGGTTTCTTATAGTTACAAACCACATCACAACATTAGAATATATATATATATATATTTA
The DNA here is from genome assembly GCA_034641835.2 of Pinus albicaulis. NCBI lineage: Eukaryota > Viridiplantae > Streptophyta > Pinopsida > Pinales > Pinaceae > Pinus > Pinus albicaulis. The sequence continues at coordinate 703,116,359 of CM076579.1, forward strand.
TTTTAACTATAACATGTATTTTGATATTATTAATAAAAAAAATTGTTGGTTCATGACTAGCTACACATAATACAGGCCCAAATAATACATGTCCAAATGATATAAGTCAAATTGATACATGTCAAAATGATACAACTCAATATGGTACTGCAGGTGAAAATTATACATATGATAATAAACATGAAAAGACGCATCATACCGATTTATCAGCAATAATACATGATGGAGTCTATATGATCAATGCCACTAGCTACTACCTGCAGGTTGCTCATCATCATCATCATCATGTATATCATGATGATCAACATCATGTATATCATGATGATCAACATCATGATCATCATCACTGTCATCATTGTTGTGGTATGCCTTGGTGTCCTCTATATCTACCTCATCGCCTTTGTTTTGAATGTATGAACCAGACCCAACATAATTTAGATCGACTTTAGGATCAAATGGATCTTCTCTAAGACCCACATTCTGCCAAAAAAACAGTCAAAATGAAAATTTACTATTTATTTCATGCAATACTTAATATTTATATTATATTTCTAATATTACAACATATGAAACAGAACCATAATCATATTACATCATATTTGAGTGCACATATATACCATAATACAATTTCAATTAAGTTACAACTAAGATGTCATTCCAATGATATAAAACATGCTACAATTCTAATAAACGTTAGTAAATTGTGGATGGCTCCATACCTTTTTGTTGACTAGCTTGTGTGTTGTGTAGTGTACAAACCTATACTAGGAAGGAAGGGCCCTCCTTCTGAGTAGTGATTACTGGTTAGGAAGGTATTGTAGTTGTTTGATTTATTTCCTCTCATTTATAATTCATGTGTGATTTTTTTTATTGTTATTATTAGTCTTGTTGATGCTTTAATGATTGTGAAATACTAACCTCTGTATTATATAACAACGTAGATCCTGGACCGATCCCTTTGTTCATGTGAAAATTATTTAATTCCCATTACAGTTTGATGGTGTGTTCATTTCATTTGAATGTGTGTTTCAAAATTTGTTGAGAGAATGGTTTCCACAAGTTGAATAAGAGTTACAGTGTGACATAGTGGTTTTATCCTGCATTGCATGTTTATTTATTTTGAGTGTAATAACTAGAGTGTTGAATTGTTGAGAGTATGATTACAACGATTGAGTTTGAGATTCATTAGCACTAGTCATCATTTTCACTTGCACATATTTTTCATAATAGCCTTGCAATAAAAAAACCTACCTGGATTGACAATTAATCTGAAGAGTTGGAACTATTGCTCTGAATTAAAAGGACAATTGTTCTTCCCAAAAACAGGTTGAAGAAAAACCTATGCACAATTTTCACATAATCCAAGTTGAAGCAAAACTTGGAATGTTGTATGAAATTTGAAGCATAATTGCTTAAGGGTCAAAGTAAACATATAATAATTAAGAAGTGTGTAAAATCATTAAATAAATGGTCTACAATTTGAACTGAATCATATTGGCCAATAACTGAAGTTTGGGCACTCATTTTAGTGAAGCAAGCAATTTTGGCCTATTTCACAAAAATGCATGCCCATAATTCATTTAAAGGCCAAATTGAGTGATTCAACTTTGAGAGTAATATTTTACTCATAATTAACATTGAATTTTCATATAGAAATTTTTGTTGTGCAAGAATATGCCAAATTAGATCGATTTTGCAGGGTTAAAGTCAAGGTTTGTGTGCCTCAAATAAAAGCACACCAAGACTTATACTTAATTTATTGTGTGATAATAATCATTTCAACCTAAATATAGGTCCATTTTACGCAATATAACATAGTCATTTTCATGAAGGAAATGTTATACACTGAAATCCAAGTCCGTAGGAATGGCAATTGATCATATATGGAAATGATCATAGTTGGAACAAATATGCACTCCTTGGCCAAACCAATTACACTCATGGTAATGAAATTTGAAATGGGACATGATTGGACGATTCCTAACTTTAGGATATAACCTTGCATCATGTTTGAAAAATATCCTACATAACTATGTTTTTGACTTATACACAACTTTCACATAAGGCAAGTCGAAGCAAAAGTTAGAATGTTGTGTGAAATACGAAGTATAAATATTTAATCTCAAAGTATATATATAAGAATGCAAAAGTGTGTAGAATAATTAAATAGACAATCTACAATTTGAATCAATGAGATTGGCTAATAAATGAAGCTTGGGCGTGCATTTTAGTGAGCAAGGAAAATTTGGCCTACTTCACAAAAATGCACGCCCAACCTTAATTTCAAGACTAAATTGAATGATTCAACATAGAGAGTACCTTGTTACTAAAAAATAACCTTGATTTTGCACATAGAAATTTATATGGTGCAAGAATATGCCAAATTAGATCGATTTTGTAGGGTTAAAGTGAAGGTTTGTGTGCCTAAAATAAATGCACATCAAGACCTGTACTTAATTGAATGTGTGATAATTATTATTTCAAAATAAATATAAAATCATATTATGCAACATAGCACAGTCATTTTCATAAAGGAAATTTTATACACTAAAATCCAAGTCTACTGGAATAACAATTGATCATATTTGCCAATGATCACACTCAAATATGGACTCCCAAGAAAAACCAATTACACTCTTGGTAATGAAATTTGAAATGGGACATGATTGTAAAAATCCTAACCTTAGGATATAACCTTGCATCATGTTTGACAAATATCCTACATAACTATGTTTCCCACTTATACACAACTTTCACATAAGGCAAGTCGAAGTAAAACTTGGAATGTTGTATGAAATCTGAAGTATAAATATTTAAGCTCAAAGTAAATATATAACAATGAAAAAGTGTGTAAAATCACTATATAAATAATATACAATTTGAATCAATCATACTGGCCAATAAATGAAGGTTGGGCGTGCATTCTAGTGAAGCAAGGAAATTTTGGCCAACTTCACAAAAATGCACAACCAACCTTCATTTCAAGGCCAAATTGAATTATTCAACTTGGAGAGTACTTTTCTACTCATAATTAACATCAATTTTGCACAAAAAAAATTATGTTGTGCAAGAATATGCCAAGTTGGATCCATTTCATAGGGTTAAAGTCAAGGTTTGTGTGCCTCAAGGAAATGCACACAAAGAATTGTACTTAATTGAATGTGCGATAATGATAATTCCAACCTAGAGATAAAACCATTTTATGCAACATAACATAGTAATTTTCATAAAGGAAATGTTATACACTGAAATCCAAGTCTGTCGGAATAGTAATTGAACATATATGCCAATGATCACAGTCAGAACAAATATGCACTCCCAGGCCAAACCAATTACACTCTTGGTAATGAAATTTGAAATGGGACATTATTGGAAAATTCCTAACCTTAGGAGGTAACCTTGCATCATGCCTGACAACTATCCTACATAACTATGTTTCCCACTTATACACAACTTTCACATAAGGCAAGTTGAATCAAAACTTAGAATGTTGTATGAAATATGATGTATAAATATTTAGGCTCAAAATAAATATATAACAATGAAAAAGTGTGTAAGATCATTAAATGGACAATCTACAATTTGAATCAATTGGATTGGCTAATAAATGAAGCCTTAGCGTGCATTTTAGCGAGGCAAGGAAATTTTTGCCTACTTCACAAAAATGCATTCCAAACCTTCATTTCAAGGCCAAATTGAATATTCAACTTGGAGATAATTTTTTTACTCACAATTAACATTAATTTTGCACAAATAAATTTATGTTGTTCAATAATACACCAAATTGGATCGATTTTGTAGGGTTAAATTCAAGGTTTGTGTGTCTCAAATAAATGCACACGTGGAACTGTACTTAATTGATTGCGCGAAAATGATCATTCCAACCTAAATATAAAACCATTTTATGCAACATAGAAAAGTCATTTTCATAAAGAAAATATTATACAATGAAATCCAAGTCTGTCGAAATAATAATAGATCATATCTGCCAATGATCACAGTGGGAAAAAATATGCAATCCCAGGCCAAACCAATTACACTCTTGGTAATGAAATTTGAAATGGGACATGATTGGAAAATTCCTAACCTTAGGATATATCCTTGCATCATGCCTAAAAAATATCCTACATAACTATTTTTCCCACTTATACATAACTTTCACATAAGGCAAGTCAAAGAAAAACTTAGAATGTTGTATGAAATCTAAAGTATAAATATTTAAGCACAAAGTAAATATATCACAATGCACAAGTGTGTAAAATAATTAAATGGAAAATCTACAATTTGAATCAATGAGATTGGCCAATACATGAAGCTTGGGAGTGCATTTTAGTGAAGCAAGGTAATTTTGGCATGCTTCACAAAAATGCATGCTCAACCTTCATTTCAAGGCCAAAATGAACAATTCAACTTGAAGAGTACTTTTTTGCTCATAATTAACATTAATTTTGCACATATAATTTTTTGTTGTGCAAGAATGTGCTAAATTGGATCGATTTTGTAGGGTTAAAGTCAAGGTTTGTGTGCCTCAACTAAATGCACATGAGGACCTGTACTTAATTGATTGTGCGATAATGATCATTCCAACCAAAATATAAAACCATTTTGTGCAACATAGCATAGTGATTTTCATAAAATAACAAATGATCATATATGCCAAAGATCACACTCTGAACAAATATGCACTCCCAGACCAAAACAATTACACTCTTGGTAATGAAATTTGAAATGGGACATGATTGGAAAATTCCTTACCTTAGGATATAACCTTGCATCATGTCTGACAAATATCCTACATAACAATGTTTCCCACTTATACACAACTTTCACATAAGGCAAGTCGTTGCAAAACTTAAAGTGTTATATGAAATTTTAAGTATAAATATTTAAGCTCAAAGTAAATATATAATGTTGTGTAACCAGCTTCAAAAATAGAAGAAAAGAGATATCAACGCCTTAGAAATAAGCCACTTCGAGGGGGAAACCTCCAATACATTACATAAATGCACAATTCTTCGATGATACAAATGAACAAAACCTCCTTCTATATATAGGAGTCCATGGGGCCACAATATAATCCTAGTGGGGCCACAACAAACTTGTATTTACCCATTGAAGCTAATGTACAGGCAACAATAATAACAACATGGGGGTTACATGGGCACACACACAATAATGGGGCTACAATTAACATAATAAGGGGCTACACTATTATATAGGGACTTAACATGCTCCTCTCCTTCAAACAAGTGTTGTCCTCAATGCTTGATTATTTCTTGATGCTTCTGTATAAAATTCTCATCCTCCCATGTGCAAACTTCTGTAGGAAAGTTCTTCCACTTGCTGAGATACTCTGAAATTAATCGTACTTGATGAGTTCTTGTTTCTGTGACTGCTTCATAACTTCCTTCGCTGTGATGTTGATTCTTCTTGTTGTTTCATTAGATTCTCGTACCAAAGTTGGGTTATCTCTTGAGAGTTGAGAACTTGTTGCTGATGCTCACGGTGATCTTCCACTAATTTATCATCCATATTTGATATTATTTTATCCTTCAAACCATCCACCCTAGCTTCCATTTCTACTTTTAAACTATCTATTTTACCTTCAATTGCTCTTCGTAAGATCGAAACTTGTTGCACTTGGTACCGTAATTTGAATATCTCATATCGCAACTCTTCCTGCGCCATAGTATATTCTTTTTGGAGGATTGAAGGGCATGGAATTATTTTTTGGAGGAATTATAGAACCCATTATCGACAAAATTTCTTTCTTAACAGCCTTGGAATCAATTCAACTTGATTCTTCAAACAAGACTTATGCAATTCAGAAAAAGAATACACACCTTTTACTTGCTTTGAGGAGCTCGATATTGAAATTGAATTATCTCTGTAATTGAAAATATTAAATATCTAAAATTTAGCCCTATAGTAGCCCTCTGAAGCTTCTTTCAAATGCCATAGGTCGGATCTAATTTGGATTCCCCAAGACAAAGTTGTGTCCAATCTCCCACAATGACCTAATTCTGGACTGGTTCAGTAGAGCAAACTTGTAGGACTTGCCACGTGTCACTGTTTCGTCCTGTGTCTCTGAAATTTATAGCCAAGAAACTACAGTCCGTGTACTTGTGACCAATTTTTACGGCACTCAAATCCACTGCCCAAAGAGAGAGTTATTGAACTTTTCCCACGATCACCTCTTTGAGATGAAATTCAGGAGCCTAAAAAAGCACTACCTTCCACAGATCATATCTCCAAAAATATTGCGAAGAATTGCTCTAAAATGTTTTGAAGAATATCCTCGTATTTAAGCTTCACACCACAAGAATCTCAGACTGCCTTTGTAATAAAAAATTTACAGCTAAATGCCACGATGACTCGTTTAGGAGCTCGAAAATACCTAACTTGCCGCATGATATCTCTTCAAATATTGCGAAATTCAAGCTCTCCGATTGGTTGGGGTGAATTTAGAAAAGTTTTTAGGATTGCTTCTCACCTAAAATTTTCTTCAGCTTCGAAACTTTAGAAAGTATAGCGCAAATGCGCTACGACCGTTTTTTGCAAATAACCTAGAATCCAAAGCTTCCGATACCAAATGTTGTGAAACCAGCTCCAAAAATAGAAGATAAGAGATATCAACGCCTTAGAAATAAGCCACTTCGAGGGGGCAACCTCCAATACATTACATGAATGAACAATTCTTGGATGATACAAATGAACAAAACCTCCTTCTATATATAGGAGTCCATGGGGCCACAATATAATCCTAGTGGGGCCACAATGTAATCCTAGCCGACCTAACAATAATAATGTGAGGGCACAATAATAACAATATGGGGGTTACATGGGTACAATAATAAAAATAACGGGGCTACACTAACATAATAAGGGGCTACACTATTAATATAGGGACTTAACATATAACAATGCAAAAAAGTGTAAAATCATTAAATAAATAATTTACAGTGAATCAATCAGATTAGCAAATAAATGAAGTATGGGAGCACATTTTAGTGAAGCAAATAAATTTTGGCCCTCTTTACAAAAATTCACACCCAAGCCTCATTTTAAGTCCAAATTGAATTATTCAACTTGGAGAGAACTTTTTTACTCATAATTAACATTAATTTTGCATAGAAAAAATTTCATTGTGTAAGAATATGCCAAACTGGATCGATTTCGAAGGGTTAAAGTCAAGGTTTGTCTGCCTCAAATAAATGCACACCAAGACCTATATTTAATTGACTGTGCAATAATGATCATTCCAACCTAAATAAAAAACCATTTTATCCAACATAACATAGTCATTTTCTTAAAGGAAATGTTATACACTGAAATCCAAGTCTGTCGGGCTAGCAATTGATCACATCTACCAATGATCATAGTGAGAACAAATATGCAATCCTAAGCCAAACCAATTACACTCTTAGTAATGAAATTTGAAATGGGACACTATTGGAAAATACCTAACCTTAGGATATAACCTTGCATCATTCCTAACAAATATCCTATATAACTATGCTTCCCACTTATACACAACTTTCATATAAGGCAAGTTGAAGCAAAACTTATAATGTTGTATGAAATCTGAAATATAAGTATTTAAGCTCAAAGTAAATATATAACAATGAAAAAGTGTGAAAAATTATTAAATAGACAATATAAAATTTGAATCAATCATATTGGACAATAAATTAAGCCTAGGTGTGCATTTTAGTGAAGCAAGGCAATTTTGGCAAACTTCACAAAAATGCACACCCAACCTTCTTTTCATGGCCAAATTGAACAATTCAACTTGGAGAGTATTTTTTACTCATAGGTGACATAATTACTACAGTTATATTTTTTTAATGTTTTGTATATATGTTTGTGTTTTTAAAAAATACTCCAAATTACATGAATTTCAATGTGTAAAAAGCAGGGCTCCTGTGCATAAATAGACACCAGGATTATTTGGAAATAAGGTGATGGACTAAGAAAAATAAAACTTGAATTTTAATAGTTGAAACTTGTTGTTTCTTGGTTGAAACACTATAATTAAAGGTTGGATGAGCTTATTTTAAAAGTAAGTTTTAAATGTTTCCAAAGGATAGATAAAGAGATAACACCTAGGGTTTGCATGGTCTATTTTAGGTTTTTTCTATATTGTACCTTTTTTTAGAGTTTTAAGTTTAAGATTAGGTCAAGTGTCCTAGTTAGGGTTTGAATATAAATAGGTAAGGAGAATGGAGACAATACAATTTATAATAAAAGGGTGGAAATTAGTTCTGCACCTTATATTCATGAAAGTAGACCAGAAATTGAGAAAACACTGGTGCATAAGCATTGGTGTTGTTTCTACCGTGTACAATACTACTTGTAAATTGTGTTTTCAGCATGAAATTTTGATGGTAAAACCCCAGGGAATTATTGTGGTGTAAGTTTGATTCTAAAACATCGGGGTAGTATAATTGTGTTGGACTCTTGCAAGCCATAGCTCATGTAGAAGGTGAGAGCAGGGGAGCATGTTGGCGTATGAGTTGACTCAGAAACCTCGAGGTACAAGCTTGCATATGTCTATGATTAGAGCTAAGAACTGGTGTTAAGTTTATTTAGAGTGCACAATTTTATAATGCTCAAGCCAAAGTTACCACATATTATAAAGAAATGTCAAGAGAAGCAATTTAAAAGTGCTAGTGAGCCGAATTTTTTTTGCAAGTTTTTTGTTACAAAATATTAAATATATATAACAAATTTATAGAAGGCATCCATATAAATTTCTAATGTGCATTCCCACGCCATGGAATTCACATAATAGTAATTTCACAATCCTCGAAGCTTAAGCTTCTATTGGGGATTGTCGGTTGGTTCTCTGGATTTAAATGGACATGGTAAAATATATAATGGTGACATCATTGGAATAGAAGCAAGTTAATTCCTGAGATACATCATTGCAGAAGTGCAGAAGATATGTGACAATAATAAGAACAATTCACTTATAAGGTGGTTCATTGAGTAGGCTAGTGGCAATAAATTGGAAGGGGTTGGCCTAGAGGACAAAAGGTATGAGGGAAATAAAATAGGATGGAATTATTGTTTTTGTTGGATAGATTTTAAGCTATGCTAGTGTAGATGTTGTTGCCGTTGTGCAAGTTGTGCCTTATTTTATTCTTGATCTACTAAAGGTTAATACAAGTGGAGTATTTTAACAATTTCAATTAAGATTTATATTTCCCCATTGTGGTTTTTCCTTGGATATTAGTTATACATTTTTGGAACAGAGAAGTAGAGAATGTCGCATATACACTTATTAGGGCAACATCTATGCTCTTCTACTTCTAATCAAAGGGGCGTTCGGAGTCAATCCCTGGTATCCCAATTGGTATGGTATATTGGTCTGGAATAGGGATCATTTGTTATGAAACCAACTCACAAAATAGAAGAAAAGATAGATCAATGCCTTAGAAATCATTCTCTTCGAGGGGGTAACCTCCTTTACATTACATAAATGAAATATTCGTGGATGATACAAATGAAAAAGCCTCCTTTCTATATATAGGAGTCCATGGGCTCACAATTTAATCCTAGCCGACCTAACAATAATAATGTAAGGGCACAAGAATAACAATAGTGAGATTTTATGGGGCACAATAATAACAATATGGGGACTAAAGGGGTAGAACAATAACAATAAGGGGGTTACACTAACAACAATAAGGGAATATACTAGTAATATAGGGACCTAACATGCCCCTTTCCTTCAAAAAATTGTTGTCCTCAATGCTTGAGTAGTTCTGGATGCTTCTCTATAAAATTCTCATCATCCCATGTGGAATCTTCACTGGGTACTTTCTTCCACTTGATGAGATACTCTGAAATTGATAGATTTCGTAGCTGTTGAGTTCTTGTTTCCATGACTGCTTCAGGTTCCATTATGATTTTTCCTTCCTCACCAAGTTCTGGAAATATTGTTGGAACTAGAAATTTGTCACCTATAACCTTCTTTAAGCATGAAACATGGAAAAATGGGTGCACTCGGGAAGATGTAGGAAGCTTCAATTTGTATGGCATAGTACCAATATTTTGCAACACCTTGTAAGGAAAATAGTACTTTGGCGATAATTTATTATCCTTCTTATATTACTTGAGGGACATTTTTTTGTATGGTTATAGCCGTAAAAATACCCAGTCTCCTACATCAAAACTTCTCTCTCTGCGATGTTGATCTTCCTGTTGTTTCATTCGATTCTGTGCAAAATTTAGGTTATCCTTTAAGAGTTGCAGAACTTTTTCTTGATGCTCGATGTGATCTTCCATTGCTTTAACCTTAGATTTTTCTCTTAAATATGATGTGATGGACGATGGATGATATCCATAAAGTGCCATAAATGGGGTCATTTTTGCTGCAGTGTGGAAGGAAGTGTTATACCACCACTGAGCCAGAGGTAACCACTTGACCCATTGTGTTTATTTAGTAGATAGAAAGAAACGAAGATATCCTTCCAAACATTTGTTAAATATCTCAGTTTTCCCATCATATTGAGGATGATAAGATGAGATATGAGCTAGTTGAGTACTTGAAGAAGAGAATAATTCCATCCAAAAATTTCCAGTGAAAATGGGATCTCTGTCGATTACAATACTCTTTGGGTTTTCATGTAGCTTTTGAATTGTTTCCATAAATGCAGTAGAAAATTTACTTGCTTTAAATGGATGAGATAATGCACAAAAGTGTGCATACTTGGTAAGTCTATCAACTATCACCATGATGACACTCTTTCCTTCGGATTTTGGTAAACCTATGATAAAATCCATTGAAACCTCCTCCCAACGTTGACTTGGAATGGATAAAGGCTATAGCAGATCCGGGGTCTTAATTGTCTCAACTTTATTTTGCCGGCAAACCAAACATTTAGCCACAAACTTTTGAATATCAAATTTAAGGTCATCCCAAAAAAAATCTTTCTTCACCCTATGGTAAGTTTTTAAAAATCCGGAGTGCCCTCTTAAGGGAGAGGTGTCCAATTCCAAAAGAATATTTTGTTTTATTTGGGAATTCTTACAAAGATATAAGCAATATTTGTACCACAAAGAATCATTTTTCCAACTAAATGTATCAGATGTACAAGGATATTGCTACAACTTTTGAATGAGTGTCCACACTCCTTCGTCATTCTTCCATTCCTCCCTTGTTTTAGTTATCCAATCTAGTTGGATAATATAAATGGCACGAAGCAATGCTTCCACATCCTCATCCTTCCTTGAGAGTGCATCTGCAACAACATTTAGCTTCCATTTTTTGTAGATTATTTCAAAGTCATAACCCAACATCTTTGTGACCCATTTTTGCTGCTCTTCTGAAGATAGTCTTTGTTCCAAAAAGTATTTAAGACTATCATGATCAGTTTTTACCTTGAATTATCTTCCCATTAGGTAAGGTCACCGTTTCTTTAGTGCATGTAGTATTGCCAACATTTCCTTCTCATAATTAGCTTTCTATAAATACTTTCCTCTGATTGGATGACTTTCAAAAGAAATGGATATTCCTTCTTGCATTAAAATAACACCAATTCCCTTTCCTTAGGCATCACATTCCACAATAAAGGTTTTTGTGAAGTCTAGCATAACTAAGACCGGTGCTTGGCGCATTGCCTTTTTAAGATGTTCAAAGGTCTTAGTTTCTTTAAGAGTCCATGAAAATGCATATTTATTCAATAATTTTGTTATAGGTGTTGTTATTATCCCATAATTCTTAACAAAATTGCGATAATACCCCGTTAACCCAAGAAATCCTCACAACTTATTTTTGGTTGTGGGGACTTTCCAATCCTTAATGGCTTTAATTATCTTAGGGTATACCTTAACACCCTTCTGAGATATAATATGACCTAGATATTCCACCTCTTGTACTCCAAAGAAAAATTTGGAGTTCTTTGCATATAATTGTTTCTCCTCCAATAGTTTGAGCACCCTGTCAACATGTTGAACATGATCCTTCCAAGACTTGTTGTATATTAATATATCATCAAAAAATACTAACACAAATTTTCTAAGGAATGGTTTGAAAATTGAATTCGTCAACCCTTGAAATGTATAAGGTGCATTGGTAAGGCCAAAATGCATGATCAAAAATTTAGTAAAGACCCTCATGAGTTTGAAATGCTATTTTCAGAATTTCTTCATTCTTCATTCTAATTTGATGATATCCTGAACGAAGATCCAACTTGGTGAAATAAATTGCTCCTTGTAATTCATCCAATAATTCATCAATCACACGAATGGGAAATTTATCTTTAATAGTTATATTATTGAGCTCCCTATAATCCAGACACATGCGCCATGATCCATATTTCTTGTGCACCAATACTATTGGAGCAAAGAAATAACTTTGAATAGGTTGAATTATACCATCCTCTAGCATTTCTGCAATCATACGTTCAATTTCGCTCTTTTGGACATGAGGATATTTGTAAGGCCTGATGTTTTGAGGAACACTTCGTAGAATCAAATGAATAACATGATCATGATCACGAACAGGTGGGAGTCCTTTGGGAGTTTCAAACACCTTGGAATGATTGTCCAAGAGTTTTTGGAGATCTAGAGAAATAGATGATTTTTATGTTGGAACTTCTAGTGAGCATAATTTTGCAATTATGCCTCATTGTTCTTTCTTCAGAAGATTTTTCATGACATTAGAGATTATTATCTTTCCTAGATTCCCTGCGATACCTTGTAATTCAACTTCCCTTCCTTCTGAAAAAAATTTCAAGAAAAGTTCTTCAAAATTAAAATCTACCATCCCTAAAGATTGTAACCATTGTACTCCTAGTACAACATCATCACCACCCATTGGAATGGAAATAATTGGACTATTCAATACATATTCCCCCATGGTTAGCTTGATATTATGGCACTTTCCAGACCAATTTATAGTTCCTCAATTTTCAACCGTCACTTGACACTCTGGTGCTGGGTATAGGAAGAAATTCAATTCCTTGGCTACCTTACAATGAATAAAATTATGGGTACTACCCAAATCAATCAACACTATTACATTTTTATTCTTGATATGTCTTCTATATTAAGAGTTTGAAGAGTGGTAATTCCTTCCAATTCATTACAGGATACAGTCGGATTCATTTATTCTTCCTCTAGGGTTGGTTCCTGGTGTATATCCTCTTCTTTTGAAGTTTCTTCCTTTTCTTCCTCCTCTTCATAGTCTATGTAAAACAATTTCTTCTTAGCACACTTATGACCTTTAGTGTATTTTCTATCACAACTGTAGAAAAACCCTTTTTCTCCTTTTTCTTCCAATTGTTGTGGTGTTAACCTTGTATGTTATGGAAGTCTAGGAGTAGCAACACTTCCATCTTTATAGTTGTGAGTGGTATGCTTCGTTGTCGCCATAATTTTGGTTTCAATTTTTCTTGCCAACCTGAATGTCTTCTCTAATGAATCAAGTTCCCAAAGGTGAACCTCATGTTGGATGTTACCCTTTAAAGTCCCTACGAAGACATCAATCCTGTGTTCCTCTGGAATATCAGTTACCCTTATATTCAATTTTTGGAAGTCCTCAATGTGCTCCACCATTTAAACCTTTTGTTTGAGATTTATCAATTGGCTAAAGAAGGTGTTTCTCTTTTTATCCTCATAATGTGCTATCATTTCCTCCGTAAAAATTGACCAAGTGAATTTTTTTTTACGAGAGAAAAGCCATGGATACCATACAAATGTATTTTGTTCTAAATATAAAGTTGCAATGCATACCTTTTGTGTGTTTTGCACATTATGGAGATCAAATTATTGCTCCATCTATAATATCCATGTTACAACATCCTTGCCATCAAACTTCCTCATATCGATCTTTGGAATATGGTGGGTCTTCAATCCAACATTAGAGTCTATGAAATCATGATTAAAATTTATTTTTTTCTCATCATGAGTTTCCTCTACTACCTTTACGCCATTAGGAATATTTTCTTGTAGCAACTTTGCCAAACCTTCATTTAAACCTTCCATGTATTTTTTCAAATCTTCCATGTTGCCTTCTATACCATCGATCTTAGCTTCCATGCCATTATTCAAACCATCGATCTTAGCTTCCATGCCATTATTCAAACCATCCATCTTAGCTTCCATACCATTATTCAAACCATCCATCTTACCTTCCACGCCATTCATTTTAGCTTCCATGTCTTCCTTCAAACCATCCATTTTAGCTTCCATTTCATTTTTGGTTACTTTTTGTGAGAGCGAAATTTGTTGCACTTGGTCTCGTAATTTTGATATATCATGTTGCACTCTTCATCTTAATGCATCATAGGAGAGATTTTTGAGGAATTAACGAGTGTAGAATTATTTTTGGGAGGAATTATAGAACCCAAAATTGCTATCTATGCTTCAATATTCCCTTGGAATCACTTCAAACTGGTTTTTGAAACAAAATATATGCAATTTAAAAAACAAATACACACCTTTTTCTTGCTTTTGAGAAGCTCGATATTGAAACTGATGTATCTTTGTGATTTTAGATCCCCAATATTTTAAATTCGGATTTGTAGTATCTCTTTGAGTCTTCTTTCCAATGGCACATGTTAAACCTAATTTGAAGTATTCAAGACCAAGTGATGTCCAATATCCCACAATGACCTTATTATGGACTGGTTCAGTAGAGAAAATTTTTATGGTGTGCCACGTGTCAGGGTTTCCTCCTTGCACTCTGAAATTGATACAACAATAACTAGAGTCTGTTCACATTCGACCACATTTTACAAAATTCCAATCCAATGTCTGAAACGAAAGTTATGAAAAGTTCCCCTCAGCCACCTGTTTGAGATGAAAATTTGTAGCATGCAAAAGCCCTAAATCCCTCAGATCATACCTCCGACAATTTAGTGAACCAAGGTCTGAAATTGTTAAATGATGTTCCTCAGGATTTCAGATCAAATGGGTTTTTTTTGTAGCTTCTGAAACTTAGTAGAAATTTTTTTATAGAGAAAATTCCACGATGACCTATTTGCAACAGTGAAACTATAGAATCCAAAGCTCTGATACCAAATGTTATGAAACTAGCTCACAAAATAGAAGAAAAGATAAATCAACACCTTAGAAATGAGGCTCTTCGAGGGGGAAACCTCCTTTACATTAAATAAATGAACAATCCTTGGATGATACAAATGAAAAAACCTCCTTTCTATATATAGGAGTCCATGTGGTGACAATATAATCCTAGCGGACCTAACAATAATAACGTAAGGGCACAACAATAACAATAGTGGGATTTTATGGGGCACACTAATAACAATATGGGGACTAAAGGGGTACAAAAACGACAATAATGGGACTACACTAACAACAATAAGGGACTATAATATAATATAGGGACCTAACATCATTTGCATGGGGAGTAGGTTGGTACTATGAAGGAAAAAAATGCAATTGTTATGGTTGGTAACCAACTAGGAATTTTAATTTGGTAAATTTATGGATATTGGAATGTGTACAAGTAAGACATATATGTGGAATATTATTTCAGATTGAGTCTAATATTCTTGGGGAACCCTCCCAGTGTTTGTAGTGTCGCCATTATTATCGAATGTGGAAGATAATACTAGTTGGCCTATAGAATATTCAGTTGGAGAAATTGAATGTCATGATCCATACAAGACAAGTACATATTTCCCCTGTCAAAAATTACATTGAGGATATATTTTGGGATCATCATACACTGCTTCCTAGATATTGCTTCAGCCAGTGGTTAGGAAGTATTACTCCACTGTCAGATTAGCAGTGTTGTCATAAATATGATTTTCCCAACGGGTCAAATCATGTAGTGGGCTCCATTTTATGTTCTTAGGCATTATATTTCTCACGATGACCACCAAACTCATAGTCTGGTCTCTTTCGATCTCTTACTCCTTTCCTACTACCATTTTTACCTCCATGCCCATTGTTCATCCCAGTGACTTGAGCTATTGCAACATGAGTAGAGAAAGGGGTAGGGGTCGCTGTAGTGGGAATGATAGAGGCAAAGGTCACCTTTCCACCTCCCCTATCGTAGAGTAAGTATGAATAATTCATGATCACACTATCCCTTCCCACATCCATCATCAAGTTTTCAATTTGGAAGTTGAAGAATCTCGCTAAGCTCACAAGACTATCTGGTTTCTCCACATTATTTTGGTTCATCGTCTCCAGGCTCTGGAAAAGGATAAATCTCAGGCCACCTATTGGATAGATAATCTTGTTGCTAAACATTCCAATGCAACTACCTTATTTCAGTATCTACTCCATGACCTTGACATCAAATTACCTCTCAACGTCCCCTCCTCCCCTGGACCATCCACTTCCATCTATGTGTCCATCAAAGTCGCACCTCCCCCAACTAGTTTAGCTACTAGTAGTTGCCCTTCCCCAATTCATGGGAATCAAGTAGATGTGGCATCTCCAGAGCACACTTAGGCAAAGGATGCACTGCTCTCCCCTTCTCATCCAAGTGCACATGGGTGTTACATTATCAAGGAGACTCTTGCTGAAGTAGAAATGCCTGAACATCTTGAGCATGGTCGCAAGTAGCCACAACAAGTCAATGCACCCATGGATCACAAATCCAGCTCAAAACTCCCAGTTTTTCTCCTGTAATGATTATTTTTTAATGTTTTATCTTCTCTTCAAGGTCTGTCTCTCAGTGACTCTATCCCACCATAGAACTAGGGTTCTAAATTTTGTAAGGTTTAGCTTAATTAAGAATTGTTCTAATGATGCATTTCACAAGACTTGATTTGAAAATTCTGGAAAGGTTCTCTGGTTTCCATCTCTAAGGGTAAATAAAATTAATGGGTGATGGGAAAAGATCTTCGAATATTTTTTGCATGTAATCTATCTATATTTCCATGTTAATATAATGTGAATCCTCTTGCAATGACTTTTTTTGGAGTTTTGTACTCTTCAAAGTATGTCTCTCGTTGGTTCAGTCCCACCACAAAACGAGGATTCTGAATTTTTTAATTCTTAACTTAAACATTGTTTTGATGATGCATTTCAAAAAAAATTATTTGCAAATTCTAGAAAGGTTCTCTAGTTTCTCTCTCTAAGGGAAGAAAACCTCAATGGGTGAGGGGCAAAGACCTCCGAAGAATTTTTGCATGTACTCTATGTATATTTCCCTTTTAATATAATGTGAATATTTTCCAAAAAAATAATAGCACCCTTATGGACCTCAGTCTTTTGGTATAACAATGCCCTAATGGGCCTCAGTTCTTGGGTTTGAAAACGACCTCTTTGGGCCTTCGTATCTATGATATGACAAAATATTATGGCAGATATACGAAGGAGATATGTTGAGACTTATGACAAATATATCATGACATACCTATGATTGTTTCAACAAATTGTTATTTCTAATGTTCTCTCTATATAATTTCCTAATATGATGAGATGGGGTGAATGCAATATGAAAATGTTGAAATTGTTTTAAAATGCAATTATATACAACAAATACTTATGGCCCTGATAAAATTAACACTATTACTACTCTACTTGTTAGTAAATATATAACAATGTAAAAGTGTGTAAAATAGTAAAATAAACAATCTACAATCTAAATCAATCAGATTGGCCAATAAATGAAGCCTGCGTGTACATTTAATTGAAGCAACTCAATTTTGACTTGGTTCACAAAAATGCACTCCCATTCTTTATTTTAAGGCCAAATTGAATGATTCAACTTGGAGAGTATATTTTTACTCATAAGTAACATTAATACAATTACATATTTTTATTTTTCACATACATATTTTTGTTGTTCAAGAATACTACAAATTGCATGGATTTCATAGGGTAAAATGTAGGGCTTATGTGTCTCAAATAAATGCACAACAGGACCTGTACTTAATTGGAAGTGATATAATGGTCATTCCATCTTATGGGTCTTTGAAATTTTTCATGGTGTAATAGTGCCCTAATGGGCCTCAATATTGTGGTGTAACAATTCCATAATGGGCCTCAATCTTGTGGTGTAGTAGTATCCTAAGGGGACTCAGTTCTTGGGTATGCCAACGACTTGTTTGGGCTTTCTTATCTATGATATAATAAAATATTATAATATATATATGAAGGAACTATATGTCGAGGCATATGACAGAGACATCATGTCAAACCTATGACATATATATCATGACATACCTACGATAGAGATAACATGAAAGTCCTATGAGTGTTCTACTCATGTTCTTGCTAATGCTCTTTCTACATAATTACTTATGATGATATGGGGTGAACGCAATTGAAAAATATTGAAAATGTTTTAAAATGCAATTATCTACAACAAAGAGTTCCATCCATAAGAAAATTAACATTGTCACTATTCTACTAGTTAGTAAAGATATAACAATGTAAAACTTGTAAACTAGTAAAATAAATAATCTACAATTTGAAACAATTCGGGAATGAAGCCCGAGTGTGCATTTTAGTGAAGAAAGGAAATTTTGGCCTGCAACAAAAAAATTCACTCCAAACCTTCATTTCAAGGCCAAGTTGAATGATTATACTCGAAGAGTATTTTTTTACTCATAAGTAACATTAATACAATTAAATATTTTTAAATTTTCACATATAGATTTCCATTGTTCAAGAATACTCCTAATGGCATGGATTTCATAGGGTAAAAAGAAGGGTTTGTGTGCCTCAAATAAATGCACACCGAGACAACACTGTTACCAATGAAACGAGAAAATTTACCTCAAAACGGGAAATCTAGCCCAAAAAGACTCCAAAAACATGAAAAAATGCCCCAAAAACAAAAAGTGTGTATTCCAGAACACATTTGTTTTTTTCTCAAGGTCAAATTTCAACATTTTATAAAATTGTGCTAAAAACGAAATTGTTTCTTGAAAAAAGGATTGAAAAAACACCCTCAAAACAAAACGAGTTGATGCTGGAATAACAAAAAAAAACATTGTGTCACACTTTTGACACATTGTAACAACGGAATTAAAGACAACATATTAGGACATTGAAAAATCGTAAAATTCTAAATTTTTTGATAGATGATGTTAAATATAAACAAAATCATGTCTGAAGGGCTTATCATTTCGAACAATTTTTATCCATGTTGTTAAACATAAAATATCTTGACTCTAAACAACACTAAAATTGTAATTATTTTCAACCTTAACATTAAAGATAAAATTTTGTAGCACATAAAAACCTTAATGACAAGTTGTAAATCTCAAGTTTTTAAATCTTAAGTTTTCAAGATACTTGAACCATGAAATTATGGAGAAATTATATGACTTAAATTTTTTTTAAAAATGAACAAGTAAATGAAAAATTTATTATTCATATATTTGTTTGTTTATATATTAAAACATATTTTTTTTTATTGTTTTTCTATATTTTAAATTATAACTGTTTTACTTATAAGAAAATAAAAATTAAATATTAAAATCTTCTTATATATGTTTGTTTATATTTTAAAACATATTTTAATTTTTTTTTTAATTGTTTTTTATATTTTAAATAAGAATTGTTTTAATTTTAAAAAAATTAAAATTAAAAATTAATTTTTTTTAATATTTGTTTGTTTATTTTTTAAAACATATTTTTTAATTTGTTTTTATTGTTTTTTTATATTTTAAAATTTTAATTGAATAGTTTTATTATTATTATTATTATTTTTTATATTAAACAATACATTTTTTTTTTAATATAAAAGTTTTTGTTTAAAAAAAAAATTTAAAAAATTTTAAATTTTTTATATAGTTTGTTTTTGAAAAAATAAAATAAAATAAAAATTAATTTTCCGCCCGTCGGGGGCCGAAGGCAAGCTGGGCAGCCCTTAACGGCGCCGCCCGACCCCCGTCTAAGCGGCGGCGGGCCCGACGACACCGTTGAGGGCTACCCAGCCTGCCTCCGGCCCCTGGCTGGGCAGAGGACGATTCGCAGAATCACCCTCGCCAATGAGGCAACGGCCCAGCGCGGCCTCCAACGAGCGCGCCCGACGACATCGGCCCCCGGCTAGGTGGAGGGTGATTCTCGAAATCACCTTCGCCCGACGGCGGATGTTGGTGGCGACGCGCCGTCGAGCTACCCGGCCCACCTCTGCCCCCCCGTAGGCGGAGGCGTTCGTGGCCATCACGCGGCCGGAGGTAGGCGAGATAGCCCTCGATGGCGCTGCCCAACTTACCTCCGAACCCCAGTTGGGCGGAGGGCGATTCTGAGAATTGCCCTCCACTTAGCTAGGGGTCGGAGGCCGGCCGGGCAGCACCGTCGAGGGCTTCCTAGCCTGCCTCCCACCCTCGGCTAGGTGGAGGGTGATTCCGAGAATCGCCCTCTGCCCAGCCGAGGGTGATTCTCGGAATCACCCTCCTCTCAGCAGGGGGCAATTCTCGGAATCGCCCTCTGCCCAATCGGGGGCGATTCTTAGAATTTTCGTTCGCCTAGACGGGGGCCGGACACAGGCTAGGCAGCCCTCGACGGTGCCACCCGGCCAGCCTTAGGCACTCGGCTGGGCAAAGGGCTATTCTCGGAATCACCCTCCGCCCAGCCGGAGCTCGGCTGGGCGGCATCGTCGAGGGATGCCTAGCCTGTTTCGGCCCTCGGCTGGAATCGCCCTCCACCCAACCAGAGGTCGGCCGGGCGGCATCGTTGAGGGCTGTCGACCCTGCCTCGGCCCTTGGCTGGGTGGAGGGCGATTCCAAGAATCACCCTCTGCCAAGTTGGGGACCAGAGGCAGGCTGGGCAGCCCTCAACGACATTGCCCGACCTGCTTCTAGCCCCCGACTGGCAGAGGGAAATTCCGAGAATTTCCCTCGGTTGGGCAGAGGGTGATTCCGAGAATCACCCCGCCCAGTTGGAGGCCGGAGGCAGGCTGGGCGGCGCCATCGAGGGCTGCCCAGCTTGCCTCTGGCCCGCGGCCGGGTGGAGGGCGATTCTCAGAATCGCCCTCTGCCAAACCGAGGGCGATTCTCAGAATTTCCCTCCACCCAGCAGGGGTCCGGAGGCAGGCTGGGCAGCCCTTGATTGTGCCTCCCGGCTGGTCTCTAGCCCCCGACTGGGCGGAGGGTGATTCAGAGAATATCCCATCCTCTGCCCAGCTATGGGCTAGAGGCCGCCCTGGTGGCACCATTGAGGGATGGCCAGCCTGCCTCCATCCACTAGTTGGGCGGAGGCAGGTTGGGCAGCCCTCGACCACGCCACCCGGCCTACCTTTGGCCCTCAGCTGGGCAGAGGGTGATTCACAGAATCGCCCCCAACTGGGCGGAGGGCAATTACGAGAATCGCCCCTGGCTGGGTGGAGGGAAATTTCGAGAATCACCCCTGACTAGGCGAAGGGTGATTCTGAGAATCGCCCTCTGCCTAACCGGGGGCCAGAGGCCGGTCGGGCGGCGTCATCGAGGGATGCCTAGTCTGCCTCCGCCTAGCCGAGGGCCAGAGGTAGGCCAAGCGGCGCCGTCAAATGAAGGAGATTGGGTTTTGGATCTATTCTTAGGTTCAGGTAAGTTTTATTATACAAATTTAAATTTAAATATTTTATTTTTTACTTTTTATGTCTTTATACTAATTTTCATACTTATTTATTTTGTACTTGATGATTATGTACAACACTAGCATGTTGCCTACCAAAAGGAATAAATTGCATTGCCATTGAGAAAGACCCAGTGCAATGAAAATTTATTCAACAAAGAATTAATGCTCTTGAATTCCTTCCAGATGCGAAGCAAGAAGTTGGTTTGAGGAAAGAGGATTTTAATGAATCATGTGTGGCAAAAAAAGGAAAGGAAACTCAACCACTATTATATGGAATGATTGGAAAGAGACACTTTGGAAGATTTGTAGACATGAAAGATCCATTAGAAGATGAAAATGACCAAAATGAAGCAGAAAATGTTGTGGAAGAAGCCATCAATGATGTTCTAGATGATGTTGAACATGTATTAGTTGATATTGTTGATGATCTTTAAGTTATGCTTGCAAACAAAACTCATTTTTGAGATCTATTAATCGGTTTTACTTGTAATGTTTAGACTTTGATATTTTATGAGAAGAATCCTTATTTTTTGCAAAAAACATGTGATTACTATTTTTTGACATAAAATTCAATAAAAATGCTATTTTCTTAAGGTTTTTTGCTAATATTTTCCCAAAAAATTAGTTTTTTTAACATGATTTTTTAGCAAAAAGTCTCTAAAAGTGTATTTTTTTCATTCTATTTATATTGAAAATTTGTATTTTTTGGTCATATCGTTCAAAATATTGATTTTTTTAGCGACAATTATTTGATGTGCATTGAAAAATTAATTAGCAATACATAAACTTGTAGAAAATATAAACTTTATAATATTTACCCTTTTTTCATTTTTTATCTATGTGAAAAGGTGAAGATATCATTACAAATTTTTATTTAAAAAAAAAAAAATCTCTTTAAAACACATGTACATAAATGCACTTAAAAATAAACATCTCACAAAAGAAGAAGACATTAGAAAATGTATAGTGTCAAAATCAATCCTCTAAAAAGACGTTGGTGATGATACGCCACCACCATTCAAAATCGACATAAAAAGCATCATAGAAAAAATAGAAAAAAAAAATTAAAAAAATTAAATAAATTTAAAGTGCCAAAAGCATGCTAAAAAAAAAAAATGATTCTACATCACAACTTTTCAAAATCGGGCATTTTTCTTGCTACGTCAAAAAGTAGGTACCAGTGCAGTTATCTATTTCATCGGTAACAATGTTAGACTTCTAACCAATTGGTAGTGATATAATTACCATTCCATCCTATGGGTTTGTGAATTGTACCTTAGTCTTGTGGTGTAATAGTGACCTAATGGGTCTCAACCTTATGGTGTAATGACTACCTATTGGGCCTTAGCTCTTGTGTGATAGCCCCAACCCAGGTTTCCTCATGAAAATGCAATGTAAATATTTTACCAAAAATATAAAAAAGGGCTAATTCAAAAGGGATATGGATTCTAGAGATGAGGAGGTGGGGATAGGTAAAGTTTCCTTATGCAGGAAATCTGGACTGTTTGGACAATTAAACATGTGTTTGAATTTCTGGATTGAAATGGTGTGTATACGTGTAGTAAACATGTGTTTTCATTTCTAGATTGAAATGGTGTGTATATGTGTAATGAACATGTAATTCATTTCTGGATTAAAATGATGTTTATGAAACTAAAGAACATGTCACATTTCTGGGTTGAAATGATGTGGTTATGAAATACCTGAATGTTTTCTAATATGACAAATGAATAACATACACTGCAAGCCTTGAAGTCATTGAAAATATCTGTAGGTATCAGAACTAAACTATAAAAATACTTAATATAAGTACTCTTTCCATTAATGTGTAATGGTGACATTGGAGACAACCTATTTTGACAGGGTTGGTGTACATGTGTTGGCTAAAAGCTTCCATATTACAATTATGTGGCATTTTATTGATGTCGAGAATGACTTCCTCTCTTAACCATATAACTTGTGAGATTTACATAAGGGCTTATCAACCTTGGATTTTTAGTAGTATGTTCCCTTTCCCTAAGGGAACTAGTGTTGATGACAACACATCCCCGCTAATAGCCAAATGCCCCTGAAGCTCTTGAATGGTGCCATGGAGATGATTGCAGTATTTCTTTAATGAAGCAAGGATCTCCTAGTGTGTGGTAGAAGAGGTGGGAGAATTTCAAGATTTCAATGCAAGTCCTTAGCTAAGGGTTGCAAAAATATCACCAGTGCGAGCATGCCTGAAATTCCTTGTCCCTATATGAGGAATAATTGAAGGATGGGAACGTTGGAGTGGCTTTGCAGTATGATCATGAGGATAACACCTGTGTGTGCTTCAGAAATCATTTATTGACATGATGGAGTTTTGGCATAGGTCCAAGTGTTTTCTAATCCATTGCAACCAAGCCATGGATGAATCCATGCTTGAAGGGAAAAGTCCTACATAGTGTGTGTTGCGAAAAGTTTGGGTGTAGCCTTAGTATTATAGTTTATTTGGATAAACTTATGAGATAGGTGTAATGGAATACCTAGTCACGAAGGCCCTGGATTGGTTGTTGAGATTATTCCTTACCATGATTGGGTGATGGTGGGATGACTTGTCAACAACACCACTAGCAGTCGTGGGAAACCAATAAACGCTTATTTTGAGGGGTGCCCCTCGAGGTTTTAAAAATGGGCTTGACCCTGTCAAAATGAATATAGGCCATCGATCTGGTGATCGGTGGTTTTCGATTTCAATTGATTTATAGGGGCTACCTCCTCATAAATGTCATGTAGTTTACCATATCATAATTTCTTTTGATGACTTCACCATTCAAATAAGTATGGATCTGCCGATAACTTATGCATCTTTTAAGAGACAAGGCAATGGAGAGAGGTGGTAGTAGATATAGAGTAGGTGGCATGGAAATTTATCATTAGCCAAGAATTAATGTATGGTGGGACCCTTTGAAGGAAGGTACATGACATATATTATGCCTCCGTAAGGGGATTCCAGCCATGTAATAATGATAAACACACACACACACACACACACACACACACACACACACACTACGATTTTGAGACCCGGTTAAGTGAATCCCTTCCGTATTAGGAGAGATAAGAAGAATATACTAAATAACACAAAAAAATTATTATCCCATTCCTTTACTTGAGGAGTTGGGTAAGAATATCGAGAACCTACTAGTAACTAAGTTGGGTGGTGTTGTTACATCTTGGGTATGACAATGGCCTCCTTCACCCTTCGTCTCTGTGATATGAGACAATATTATGACAAGTATATGAAGGATATATGTTGAGCCCTATGAAAGAGATATCATGACAGACATATGGTTGTTCCATTGCATTGTTGTTGCTAATGCTATTTATACATAATTGCTTATGATGATGTGGGGTGAATATATTGTGAAAATGTTTTAAAATGCAATTATCTACAACATATACTTCTAGCCTTAAGAAAATTAACATTGTTACTACTCTACTGGTTAGAAAATAAATAACAATGTAAAAGTGTATATAATAGTAAAATAATCAATCAATTTGAATCAATTAGATTGGCCAAGAAATGAAGCATGGGCGTGCATTTTAGTGAAGCAAGGGAACTTTGGTCTGCTACACAAAACTGCATGTCCAACCTTCATTTCAAGGCCAAATTGAATGATTCTACTTGGAGAGTTTTTTTCTCATAAGTAGCATTAATGCAATTAAATATTTTTAATTTTCAAATATATATTTGTATTGGTCAAGAATACTACAAATTGCATGGATTTCATAGGGTAAAAGGTAGGGTTTTTTTGCCTCAAATAAATGCACACCATGACTTGTAATTATAATGATAATTTCATCCTATGGGTCTGTGAAGCTGTATCTTAGCCTTATGGTGTAACAACACCCTAATGGGCCTCAGTCTTGTTGTGTAGTAATTCTCTAATGGACCTCAGTCTTGTCGTGTAATAATTACCTAATGGGCTTCAGTTTTTGGGAATGACAACGACCTCTTTGGGTCTTCTTATTTGTGATATGAGAAAAGATTACGATAGAGATATCAAGGATTTGTGCTAAGCCCTATGAAAAATCCATCATGAAATATTTATGACAGATATATCATGATAGGCATATGATAGATATATCATGACAGACCTATGAAAGTTTCGCTGCATTGTTATTGCTCATGTTCTTTATACATAATTACTTATGATGATATGGGGTGAATGAAATGTGAAAATGTTGAAATGTTTTAAAATGAAATTATCTACAACATAAACTTCTAGCCCTAATAAAATTAAAATTATTACTACTCTACTAGTTAGTATAGATATAAAAATGTAAGAGTGTGTAGAATAGTAAAATAAAAAATATGCAATTTGAATCAATTAGATTGGTCAAGAAATGAACGATTCTACTTGGAGATTATTTTTTTACTCATAAGTAACATTAATATAATAAAATATTTTTAAATTTTCACATATATATTTATGTTGTTCAAGAATACTCCAAATGGAATGGATTTCATAGGTTAAAAGGTAGTGTTGTGTGCCTCAAATATATACACACCAGGACCTGTAACTAATTGGTACTGATATAATGATAATTCCATCCTATGGGTATGCGAAATTGTACCTCATTATTGTGGTGTAAGAGTGCCCCAATGGGCCTCAATCTTGTTGTGTAACAACTACCTAATGGGCCTCAGTTCTTGGGTATGACAATGACCTCTTTCGACCTTATTACCTGTGATATGAGAAAATATTATGATAGAGATATGTAGAAGATATGTTGAGCCCTATGACATAGATATCATGACAGGCATATGATTATTCTGCTAAACTTTTATTGCTAACATTATTTATACATAATTTATTATGATGATATTGGGTTAATGCAATGTGAAAATGTTTTAAAATATAATTGTCTACAAAAGAGACTTCTAGCCCTAAGAAATGAACATTATTACTACTCTACTAGATAGTAAAGATATAAAAATGTAAAAGTGTGTAAAATATCAAAATAAAAAATCTACAATTTGGATCAATCAGATTAAAGAAGAAATGAAGCCTAGGTGTGCATTTTAGTGAATAAAGGCAATTTTGGTTTGCTACACAAAAATGCACTCTCAACCTTCAATTCAAGACCAAATTGAATGATTATACTTGGAGAATATTTTTTACCCACAAGTAACATTAATACAATTAAATATTTTTAAATTTTCACATATATTTTTATGTTGTTCAAGATTAGTCCAAATGGCATGGATTTCATAGGGTAAAAGGCAGTGTTTGTGTGCCTCAAATAAATGCACACCAGGAATTGTAATTAATTGGCTTTTATATAATGATCATTTCATCTTATGGATCTATGAAATTGTACCTCAGTCTTGTAGTGTAAAAATTCCCTAATGGGCCTCAGTCTTATGGTGTAACAACTATGTAATGGGCCTTATTTCTTGGGTATTACATCGACCTCTTTCAGTCTTCTTATCTGTGATATGATAAAATATTATGACAGAGATATGAAGGAGATATGTTGAGTCCTATGACAGGGATATATTTATAGACCAGTGACATAAATATCATGGCATACTTATGACTATTTTGTTGCATTGTTATTTCTAATTTTGTTTCTACATAATTACTTATGATGATATGTGGTAAATGCAGTGTGAAAATGTTGAAAATGTTTTAAAATGAAATTATCTACAGTAGAGACTTCTAACCCCAAGAAAATTAACACTGTTACTACTCTACTAGTTAGTAAAGATATACAAATTTATAAGTGTGTAAAATAGTAAAATAACAATCTACAATTTGAATCAATTAGATTGGCCAAGAAATGAAGCACGGGCATGTATTTTAGTGAAGTAAGGCAATTTTGGTCCCCTACACAAAAATGCACGCCCGATCTTCATTTCAAGGCCAAATTGAATGATTGTATTTGGAGAGTATTTTTTTACTCATAAGAAACATTAATAGAATTAAATATATTTAAATTTTCACATATATATTTATGTTGTTGAAAAATACTCCAAATGGCATGGATTTCATAGGGTGAAAGACAGGGTTTATGTGCCTCAAATAAATGCATACCAATACTTGTAACTAACAGTGATATAATGATCATTCCATCCTATGGGTCTATGAAATTGTACCTCATTCTTGTGGTGTAACAACCCCTAATGTGCCTAAGTCTTGTGGTGTAACAACCCCTAATGTGCCTAAGTCTTGTGGTGTAACAACTACCTAATGAGCCTCAGTTCTTGGGTATGATAGTGGCCTCTTTCGGCCTTCTTATATGTGATATGAGAAAAAAATATTCCAAAGATATGTTGAGCCCTATGACAGATATATGAAGGAGATATGTTGAGCCTACCCTTCATTTCAAGGCCAATTTTAATGATTGTACTTGAAGCGTATTTTTTACTCATAACATCAATACAATTAAATATTTTTATTTTTTCAAATATATATTTCTGTTGTTTATGAATAATCCAAATGGCATGGATTTCATATTGAAATCAAAGGTCACTATTCATTCATACATGTCCTCTCAACCTTTCACAAACCATCATGGGGACCCCTTGGAAGTGGTTAAATGTTTTTATGAAAATCAACATCGGAACTTGGTGAAAATCATGTGCCCATTAGGCAAGCGAGGAAAGCAAGCGGACCCTTACACGTCATCAATACACCTCACCCATCCATGTCATTTCATGTACATACATGTTACCCTTTCGTAGCCCTTACATCATTAATATTTTTCACTATTCATGCTTAGTAGCACCATAGAAGTTTCCAATATTTTTTCCTATGAACATATTTTATCTTGAATTCATAAGATAGAGTCTAAATGTTAACCAAGTTCATTTTTTTCATGCGTGCAAAGGGTATATTTTTAAGTTATAAAGAATTGTTGGGCCATTCATCCTGAATAGTAGACAAGCCCTCCCAAAAGTTGAAGAAATGATGAAGAAGTTTGGCATTGATCAAGGAGGGAAGTGGAAATATGATCATCATCATATAATTTCAAATAAAAAAGGGGATATCAGTTATGCACCTTATATTCATGAAAGAAAGCCAAAAATTGAGAAAATGGAAAATCAAGAAACATCGCCAGGAAGTAAAATGTAGCAACGAATATATGTTCAAACCCCTATAGTGAGGGAGAAGAGCTTGAAGAGAAATATATCCAAAATTTTTTACGTTGAGATAAAATATTCACAATTGCAAAAGAGAGCAAAGCTTCAAAGAGAAGAAGAAAAGGTACAAATTAGATTAATGGAGGGACCCTCAAGAATCAAATCAACCAAGTTTTCAAATGAAATTGGGAAACCCACAATGCTCTAACTCCTTTGTTTCCACTGATTTGGTAGCATTGTCAATTGAAGAAACCCCCTCCCCCACAAAATTGTTACATAGGAATTATGAACAGATTGATGAAAGAAGTCATAAGGTGAGAAGAAACATGGAAAATTATCTAGCAACACAAGCAACTTCAACTTATCAAGAAATACTACTCTTTGGTATGGATTTAGAAAGGAATTGATTAAAATTGTCCCTCATGCATCCAATTGTATAGTCTCTTCCTTCAAGACCTAATTTTAAAGCATTAGATCTATCCATTAATGTAGCTGACATCCCACTGTTTGAAAAGATTAATTTGCATAGACAAGAAGGGAAATGATCTATAGTGACCTAAGAAAAATCTCTTTAATATTAAGTAAAGCAAAAAAGGTTTTCGAGAAAGTTTCAAATCAATTTAAGCAAGAAAAGGAAAATTCTAGTGCATTTTATGTTCAAAATGAGGAGTTTAAAAAGACAATTGTTAAATTGGGAATAGTTCTAGAAAACATGGAAGTTATTAAAACCCTACTGCAAAGCACAAAATTTGAGGTGCAGTCATTAAGGAAGAACTTGAAAATTCCTGGGACTGAACACACTCAAACAACTGAACTAGCTCAAGTTGAGAAAGAGAAGGAAGTGTTGATGAGAGAGTTAGTGGATAGAAACAAAGAAATTTTCATTTTGTAGGAACATGTGCAAAGCATAGGACAATTAATTTAAATCCATGTTTGCACTATTGTGGTCCTAAGGGAGTCAAATTACCTCTAAGATAATCTTACACAAGTAATGGCAGAACTTAGAATTTCAGAGGTTGAACTAAAGAAAATTCAGGATAACCTAACTCAGCTAAAGGAACAACTTGATATTAAAGAGAGGAAGCTAAATATAGAAAAACAAAATACTGATCATTTGACCACCAAGAACAAGGAAGCATAAGATGAGATCAAGGAGTTAAAAACAAACTTGAAAGGAAATATGTGTCTAATTTTATCTAGACAAATTTTTTGGGACGATATCATCTGGGAGGTCCATTCTTTATGGGAGTATATTCATATAATTTCTCAACATAAGACTATGACGCATGGGTGTGATTTAATAATTGTTGCATGCAAGAAAAATGTACAAAAAGAAGCAATGAAGGCCGAAAATACTCATACAAAATATTTAAATGGAAAATATTCAACTGAATTAAGGGCATTAGATATCATAGACAAAGTTGGACTAATTATGGAAATCAATAAAATGAATGAGAAAAACTACTTTGTATTCAAGCCGAGAAAAAATTAAAGAAGTTTTAGAATTTAGTATCTTTGTTTGATTTCAAATTTGTCGAGAGGACTAGAACTGGTCTACATAATTGTTGGGACCAATAAGGAAATAATGTTTCTTGGGAACTATATGAAAAGGAACTAGTGGTTGTCAAAAGCAGAGCAGGTGCAACACATGAAAATATTGCAATTCTAAAGGGACGAACTATAGTGAATTATTTGTTGAGGGAGTTTAAACTTATTTGGCTAATGAAGCCTACTCTTTGTTACAAAACCTGATTATACAAAGCTTTCAAATTTTAAAATTGCATTTCAGAAAATTATCCAGTGTTAGTTCCCAGATGAAGCACTTTTGAAGAAGTGTGAAATCTTGATTACTCCTATTGAAGGATAAGTTAAAATGGTAGAACCAAGCACCATTCGTCAAAGTAAATTTTCCACTAGTCATAACACTCCTAAAAAATGAGAAAATGCCACTTTGTAACATTGTAAAATAATTTTTCGTTACAAATAGTTAAGTAGTTATATATTTTTTCACAGTTACCTTTGTAACTGATTTTGATGTTGTTGGGTGTGGAGCCTAATTATCTTCTTGATTTTTTAGAGTTTTTTCTTGTTTCAATTGTGTTGGATCCCTATTCCTAACGGGGTGAAAATGTTGCCCATTTAATCATCGTTAGAGGGGTTCAGGGGGGCGACAATGACTTTTATGGGCCCCCCTAGAAGGGGTTCAAGGGAAATTCCCCCGAAGCTAAAAATAGATGAAAATTTTCCTTTTAAAATATTGTAATTTTGTAGTCAATCTAGGTTGTTCATTAGGAAGATGATCTGATGATAGACGTTATGTTAATTTAGGGTTTGTTTCCTTAAAAGGCAACCCTCGGTTTATATGAGGGAATTTTATTGCAGTTGTGTATTATGATTCTGAGTGAGAAATATAGAGGAGGCTGTGTGAGAGCGAAGAGGAAATTATAGTGGATTTGTTGTAGGTTGTATCTCTTCATTTTGTTGGATAATATAAAAGGAAGTATTGGCTGTGCCACCGTGGACGTAGCAAAAATTATGTGAACCACATATATCTATGTCTCTCTTGTTTTATGTGTTTATGTATTTGTGTGTCCGTAATATTTTGTAGATTTCATTGCTCCGTTAATTAATATCAAACAAATGGTATAAGATCCGAAGGTCAATTTGGCTAACAAAAACGCAGGAGAGAAGGGTTCCTGGTTCAAGTGGGAGCAATGGCAGAAGATGTTAGGTTTAGGGTCGATAAATTTAACCACCAAAACTACCATCTGTGGAAGATGCATATGGAAGGTTATATATATTAGAAAGATATTCACCTACCATTGAGCGAAAAACAAAATAAGCCGAAAAGTATGCCAGGCAGAGAATGGGATCTTCGTGAGAGAAAGGCACTAGGAACAATACGACTCTGTCTGGTAGCGTTGGTGGCTTTTAACCTTTCAAAACAAACAACAATAGAAGGTTTAATATAAAATTGGCCAAACTATATGAAAAACCCTTGGACTCAAATAAGGTATTTATTATGAAACATATATTTAATATAAATATGTCATAACGTGGATATGTTGCTAATCATTTAAATGAATTTAACACGGTTACTAGTCAGTTAAATTATATAGGGATAAATTTTGATGATGAAGTTAGGGCTCTATTATTTCTGTTCTCATTGCCAAAAAGTTGGAAGGGATAGTTATGGATATTAGTAACTCTATCTCTGGATCTAGTACGTTAAAGTTTGATGATGTTTTTGGTGCCATCCTTAGCAAGGAAATGCGACAGAAAAGCTTCGGCGAGACATCAGGTAATGCTTTGACTATAGAGGCTAAGGGAAGAAAAATGGAAAGAGGAAGAAGCCCAGGAAATCAAAGTAAGTCAAGAAAAGGCATATCCAAATACATATTAGGGATAGTGTGCTGGAAATGCATGAATAAAGGACGCCTGAAGAAGGACTACAAGTGTCGGAAGGGAAGAGAAGGAGACGGAAAATAATAGAACAATCATGAAGCGAATGTGATAGGTGATGTGTTGCAAGACGTTTTGATTATTTCATTAGAGAATATTATTTATGCCTAGGTGGTAGATTCAGGGTCTTCATTCCATGCCACATCTGATATCAAACATTTTCATGACTGTGTTCAAGAATATTTTGGACAGGTTCATTTGGGTGATGATAAACTCTGTAAAATCGTTAGAATGGGTAAGGTTTTTATAAATAAATAGAATGGAAACCAATGTCTATTAAAGGAGTGAAGGCATTTTCCATATCTAAAGAAAAATATAATTCCAATAGGGAAATTGGGAGGTGAAGATAGTGTAGCTAATTTTACAGGCAAAACCTGCAAGGTCACAAAAGGAGTCATGGTAGTAGCGAAAGGAGAAAATGTTGGTACATTTTATTTATTAAATGGCATTTCTATTTTTGTTAATGATTTAACCTCAACAGGAGAAGGTACGACATTGTGGAATCATAAGCTCAGGCACATGAGTGAGAAAGGGATGCAGATTCTTCACTCAAGAAATTTTTTGCCAGGTTTGAAACATGTTGATTTGCATTTTTGTGAGAATTGTGTTTATGGAAAGCAGAAGAGATTCAAATTTATTAGAGTTGGGAAAGAAAAGAAGTGTAAAAAATTAGAGCTTGTGCATATAGATGTATGGTGACTTTCTCAGGTATCATCTCTCGATGGCTCTCACTATGAGGTTACTTTTATTGATGATGAAACTAGGAAAACCTGGATTTATTGTATTTGGAATAAATTTGATGTATTTGATACTTTCAAGAAATGGAAATATTTGGTTGAGAATGAGATAGGAAAAAAGTTGAAGTGTCTCAAATCAGACAATGGAGGTGAATACCGCAACAAAGAGTTTGATAACTATTGTTCAGAGCATGGAATTTGCAGAGAGAATATAGTTCTAAGAGCACCACAAGAAAATGGTGTGTTAGAAAGGATGAACATGACCATCATGGAGCATGGAAGGTTCATGAGATTGCATGCAGGATTTCACTTAGAATTTGTTTCATATGATGTAGATACTTTTGTTTATCTAATAAAGAAAGGGCCTTCAAGTTCCTTGGATGGTGGTATTACAAAGGAGGCATCAACAGGTAAAAAGGTAAACCAATCATTTTAAAGACATTTAGTTGTGAAGCCTTTGTCCACATCAATAAAGAAAATAGAACAAAGCTTGAGGAAAATCAAAGAAATATACCTTTATTAGATATTGTGTTAATGATTTTATTTATTGCTTATATGTTTATGAAAGTCACAAAATCATTAGGAGAAGAGATGTCATATTCAATGAAAAGGCCTTGTATAAGGACCAGATGCAGGAAAAGAAATATGACAAGGATAAAAAACAATACACAGTGCTTGATGAGATCACAAAAAAAGTAAAGGTGCATGGAAATTATAATGATTAGTAGCCACAACAAAAACAACAATCACAACAATGACATGCACCTCAAACACCGAAAAGTGGTGTTAGAAGATCTAAAAGGATAAGTAGACCCCTTGAATGATACTCTGCTCCATTATATTATGTATTGATGATTGATTCTGGTGAACCAAAAAGATATGAAGAATCAATGCTGGTAGAAACCAGGAAGAAGTGGGAGCAAGACATGGAAGAAGAGATGGACTCCAGACTTGGGACTTAGTCTCTTTTCTTGTAGCTAAAACAACATTTCAGAATAAATGTGTTTACAGGTTGAAGGAAGAATATGGAGGTAAAAAAAGGCCCATAAGGCTAGAATTTTGGTGAAGGGGTCTGCAAAAAATAATGGTATATAATTTGATGAAATTTTTTTTCTTTTTTTTGAAATGACTTCAATCAGAACTATTTTAAGTCTAGTGGCAACAAAATATTTGCATCTTGAGTAGTTAGATGTAAAGACAACCTTTCTCCATGGGGATTTCGAGGAAGAAATATATATGCAGTATCCACAAGGGTATGAGGTCAAAGGAAAGGATAAATTAGTGTGAAAATTGAAGAATAGATTATATGGCTTAAAACATGCTCAAAGGAAGTGTATCTAAAATTTGATAGGTTTATGTCTGAACAAGGTTATACTAGATGTCACTCTGACCATTGTGTTTATCTTAAAAACAAAAATGATAGAATATTTATTATATTTCTATTGTATGTAAATGACATGCTTGTTGTAGGGTATAACATTCTTGAAATAAATGTGCCCAAAATAAAATTGGAAAATTCATTTGCAATGAAGGATTTGGGTGCTAAAAAATAAATCCTTGGAATGAGAATAACTAGAGATGAGAAAAATCACAAATTAACATTGTCTCGGAGTGAGTACATAGAAAAGGTTTTGGAAAGATTTAATATCAAGAATGAAAAACCAGTGAGTACACCTTTGGCTAGCTATTTCAAACTAAGTAAGGAGATGCGTCCCAAGACCCAAGAAAATATGGATTATATGTGCAAAGTTCCATATGCATAAGTAGTTGGAAGCTTAATGTATGCAATGGTCTTCAAAAGGCATGATATTGAACATGCATTGGGAGTTGTAAGCATTATCGGGTATTTGATAGGTACCATAAATCAAGCATTATGCTTTGGTGGTTCAAACATTGATTTACATGGATATGTTGATGCAGATATGGTAGGTGATAGAGATAACAGGAGGAGCACCATAGGGTATGTGTTTACTGTAGGTGGAACATCTATCAGTTGGGTTTAAAAGTTTCAAAACATTGTTGCACTTTTAACAATGGAAGCAAAGTATGTTGCTGCTATAGAGGCTAGTAAAGAAATGATTTGGTTACAAAGGTCTATGGATGAGTTGAGCAAGAAGCAAGAGATGGGAAGGTTATATAGTGATAACCAAAGTGCCATTCATCTTGCAAAGAACTAAACATTTCATTCCAAGACTAAACATATAAAAGTCAAGTACCATTTCATATGGTGAGTGTTGGAATATTGGTAGTTGAAGTTGGAAAAGATAGACATTAGCCAAAATCCTGCAGATATGTTAACAAAAGTTGTAACCAGAGAGAAACTAAGATCCTACTTAGTTTAAATTAGTATTCAAGTATGATGATGAAGATTAGAAAAAACTAGGTCCAAAGTAGAAGCATTTTCCAACAAGGGAAGTAAAGGTGGAGTTGTTATTATTAGTCTCTAAGTGGGATATTGTGGGTGTGGAGCCTAATTATCTTCCTAATTATTCAAAGTTTTTATTTTATTGATTTATTTATTTTATTTTTCTAGTTGCATTAGATCCCTATTCCTAACAGGGTAGAAATTACACACGTTTAATCATTATCAGCGGGTATGGGGGGGCGACGAATTTTTTGAGCCTCCCACTCCCCACCCCGCAATGTGGGGGTTTTGGGGCAGTGCCCCCGAAGCTAAAAAAATATTAAAATTTTTCTTGTAAAATATTGTAATTTCATAGTCAATCTAGGTCATTCATTAGGAGGATGAACTGACAATAGAACTTATGTTAATTTAGGGTTTTTTACCCAAAAGGAAACCCTCAGTTTATATGAGGGAATTATACGGCGGCTTTGTATTATGATTATGAGTGAGAAACATAGAGGAGGCTATGTGAGAGTGAAGAGGAAATTATAGTGGATTTGTTGTAGGTTGTATCTCTTCATTTTGCTGGCTAATATAAAAGGAAGGACTGGTTGTTTCTCCATGGACGTAGCCCAAATTGGGTGAACCACATAAATTAGTGTCTTCCTTGTTTTATGTGTTTATGTATTTGTCTTTTCATAATATTTGTGTATTTCATTGCTCTGTTAATTAATCTCTAACAAATGTAATATTTAAAAGACATGTGAACAAGTGGAAAAGGGCTTGAAGTTTTGGAATTTTGAGTACTTGTGTAATCATTTTGGCTTCCTTGGAAAGAATAATAAAAGTCAGCAAGTTGATTCCAATATATGGTGGTACATTGTAGTATGTGTTGTTTCACTTATGTGTTTTCTATATTCATTTCCCTTCTTTGAAGTGCGTGTATGATCATAGCAGATTTATTTCTATTGTGTCATTTGATCTCTACTCCCTAAGCCAGTTGTATGTCCCCTCACCATCTGTTGAAAGAATGTGTTTGAAGGTGGGAAATTCAATCCTAAAGGTATCTTTTTCATTGTGCAATTGGGTGCTTAACCTTGTTTCTCCTTGGGCACTTTTGGCATGGATTATTGGGTGACATGGAATAAGGAAGGGTTTTGACTATACACTTGTTCCTTGACCTTAAATGGGGGGTTAATACTTAATCCTAGTCACATGGGGTCTCCCCTAATGACTTATAGCTCTAGGAAGGGAATTACTTGGGAAAAATTGATTTTGGTAGTGCGGTCCTAGGACTTCTCCCATCAGTGAAACTTTGTAAATAACATGGGACCTTTACTAAAGCAATTATGGGTCATTTTCCCATTTTTTTCACTTACTCTAGTAGTTTTCCCTTCCTTAGGGTACTGCTAGATTCTGTGGTAACATGCACCATTCCATCAATATGGTGGGAAACATTCTACCATTTAACCTAGGAGGATGCCATTTATCCTATAATGTTCCAACCATATTCCAACCAATTTTATAATTAGAATGTACAAATATTTTCATTGGCTAAATATGGAAAACAAGGGTATGTTGCCTCTACTCTATGTTGCAAGAAATGAAAATTGACATATCAACAGAACAATATCCAACTAAATTATTGAAATTCAACTACTAGTACCTTGATCTCCATCCAGATAAAAAAGTAGGTCCACTTTATATTTTGTAACATTTCCTTTTCAAATTTTGTTGAATGACAATTATGTTTGTCCTCCTATCAAAACATGGCACATGGAATAGTTAAAATAATTAATATGCAATCATTTACTTTTTTCTAGGAAATAAAAATATATAATTTGACATATTAAATATACTTACAAAGGTACAAATCAAGGACCGTAGACCTTTCTGGCCACTGTGATGCATGGAACTTCATTTTTCAAACCGATCCTTGAAGTCCTTGCCTTGAAACATATAGTAATTGAATTTAACCATGCAAAAGTAAAATGTAGAAATCATTTAAGAAAATTGATATAATCTTATGAGAAAAATAAAATATTTGGATACTCTCCTCACTGAAATTCCTCTCTTCATACAACTTCTCGTATTTTTTTATACAAGTTATTTCCATAATTTTATGCTTACATCAACTGGCCTTCTTTTGAGCCTTTGATCAGGTGGGAGTTTTTTTTTATCTTCTTTATTTGATTGCACCTAAATATCTTGCAATTTTGATACTTTTTGTAATTTAACCTTTTTTACGGACCAACCTATTCCAAATTGAGTCTCCATGTCATGAATTATTGCTTTGTATAGGTGCAACGACATCTTTGAGAATGGAAAATGGAGATGTTCTTTGAACCGTTGAAGGCATGACTACTTCAACCTATCGACAAAAACTTTCCTAGCATATGGTCTATGAATTTTTCCTGAAACCACGCCATAGTCTATCCTTATATCATAGCTACCAATGCAAGATTTATAACATGGCATGGTGGAAGTAGAAATTTGTGTCCCAGGAGTTGATTAGGCATTGGAAGTCTTTTTTCCCTGTTCCAAATTAGTAGTGTTTATGCTTAGTGATTTCCTCTTGATGTTTTTCTCAATTTAGGAGTAATTAGGGAATCAATTGATTCCTTTTGAGCTAGTTGATGTGCTTGTAATGTTTCATTGGTTTTAGTTTATCATTTTTATTTGTATATGGCAAGAATTTTCAAGTCCACACTATCAATTTTGTTAACTTCCTCCATCCCCAATATCGAAGCTAAGGCCTCTTTCTCCTAGCCAGTCTCATGTCCCTAGATAAAATACACATCTAACCATTACATACACATAATATTCCTAAAATTTCATCAAAAATTTATGATATCAAACCATTTTGCACCAATATAGTTTCTATGGAAACCAAATCAGGGTCCATATAAATGACATGCCCAAAAATTACAAATTCCTTCGACTCATGATAAAAAAATAAAAATAGTTGCATCTATCTCTTCAATTCTAAAAGTAAATTCTCAAAAAACAAGCTTATACATGTCTTCTCTTAAGAGTATATCGAGCATACCGTTTGGCCACTTTCTTCTATCATTCCATTCATCAGCGTTATATTGGACCTTTTTCACTGCGAAAATATCAAGTTGGAAACCCTTTTTGTTAGTTGATGGCATGGCAGAGAAGGCCCCTATTTCCATTTTTGATGGTGTATTTGAATAATATTTGAATGCACGTTGACAATGGAAGTTGAGAATGCAAACTGAGGATGTAAGTTGAGGGTGTAGGTTGAGGATGCACACTGAGGATGAGTGCAGAGAGTGCACATTGGGAATACACTTGGAGGATAGAAGTTCAAGATGCACACCAGGATGCACATCAAGGATTCCAAAAAACTAGGTTTTTATACATTTATATATGAATAATAAACTTTGTATAATAAATTTTATATAAAATAAACTTTATGTTGTAAATTTTATATAATAAGCTTTATAATCAACATTTAATATACGAAGAGTGCACTTTTAACAATTTTTACTATGTAGAACATTTGGTGTAAAATGCAAGCCATAAACATTAAAATGCATGCAAATATTCCACGATCATATTTGAATGAATAATTTATTTAAACTTGTGCTGCACAATTTGTAGGTCTCTTAGTCAAAATAGTAAACTAATGACTTAAGTTCTTGAATTGTTCTATCAAGAACATAGTGCAAGTGTACAAAACTTGGCTTAGAAAAATGCTCGTTAAAGTTTTTAAAAATTTAATTAATTTAATATAAGCCTGTGGGTATGAATATAGATGTATTTTTGACCAAAAACTATTTCACATTCCTCAGATTCTATGTATGTTTCTTGCAATTGATTCGACAAAATGTCATTTTTTCAGTTTTAACCCAATTTCACCAAGCTCGGAAAAATGTCTGCCATACCCTAATTATTCCTTCTTTGTGAGTGATTTCATTTGGAATTTTTGTGTTCTACTATTTTCCACCTCACTATACACCTGGTTTTTCAATCTAGGCTAAAAAGGAGCTTGTTGAGAAAAAACACCTAAGGATTGTCATGTATTCATGAGATGTCCCCTTAGTTTAATAAAAATGCAAGCCAACCCTTATTATAAAATTATTATTGTAAATGAATTTGGGAATGGTATATGTACACATATTGGAAAATAACATTACTTTGTTGGATTTTTATAACCTTCCCTCATCTACTCACCACGAATATATGAAAAGTGCAATTTTAACATTTTTTACTATGATGGGAGTTTGGTTTAATATGGAAACCACAAACATACAAATGCACACAAAGATTGTACGACCATATTTGAATGAAAAATTTATTAAAAATTGTGAACAATTTGTAATTCTCTTGGTCAAAATTCAAAACTAGTGACTTAATTTATTGAATTGTTCAGTCAAGAACATAGTGCAAATGTACAAAATTGGGCCTATAAAAATGTCTGCCTAAGACTAGTGAAAAATGTCATTAATTGGAAATAATCCCATGGGGCTAAAGAAAAATGAATTTATGATAAAAACCTCTTTCACATTCCTTATATTTTGTGTTAGTTTCTTGTAATTGATTTGACAAATATGACAATTTCTTAGTTTTTAAACCAATTCTAAACAACTCAAAAAAATGTCTGGCATACCCTCATTCTTCCTTATTTCTAAGTGATTTAAGATGAAAATGGTGTATTCGACTATTTTCCACCTCACTATACACATGGTTTGATCAAATTATTTAATTTCAGTTGTCAACATTTAAACTTTGAAAAGGAAATGTTACAAATCAAAAAGTGGACCGACTTTGTTATCTAGATGGAGAACGAGATATCAATAGTTGACTTTCAATAATTTAGTTGGATGTTGTTATCTTTATATGTCAATTTTCATTTCCTGCAACATAGAGTAGAGGAAACATACCCTTTTTCCCCATGTTTATCCAATGAAATTTTTTGTAGATTCTAATTGTAAAATTGGTTGGAACATGATAGCATAAATGACATCCTCCTAGGGTAAACGGTGGAATATTTCCCACCATATTTAATAGTGTTAATGTTACCTATGATGAAATGAATACTCTCCAAGTTGAATCATTCAATTTGGCCTTGAAATGAAAGTTGGGCGTTTTTTTTTGTGAAGCATGCCAAAATTGCCTTGCTTCACTAAAATGCATGCCTTAGATTCATTTATTAGCCAATATGATTGATTCAAATTGTATATTTTTATTTAATAATTTTACACACTTTTGAATTATTATATGTTTAATTTGACCCTTAAATAATTATGCTTTAGATTTCATACAACATTCCAAATTTTTCTTCAACTTGCATTATGTCAAAGTTGTGTATACGTTTTGCTTCAGCTTGCCATTGTGAAGAAAAATTGTCCTTTTAATTCAGATCAATAGTTACAACTCTTCAAATTAATTTTAAATCTGGGTAGGTTTTGTTATTGCAAGGCTATTACCAAAAATAAATGCAAGTAAAAATAATGACTAGTGCTAATGAATGTCAAAATCAATTGTTGTAATCACACTCCCAACAACTCAACACTCTAGTATTACACTCTCAAACCTTGTTCACACTCTTAAGAAATAAAAACCCAATGCAGAATAAAATGACTTTGTCACACTATCACTCTTATTCAGAAAATAAGAGCACTCCTGAAAACCATTCTCTTAACAAATTATAAAACACACATTCAAATGAAATGAACACACCATCAAATTGTAACAATAATCAAGTAATGTTCACACTAACTGTCAGACGAAACAATTGTTCCTTTAAATTGAGAAATAATTCCACTCTTGCATTAATTATCTATTCGAGTAGGCTTAATTTTAAAGGATATCACACAAAGTCTATGCAAGTGAAATGATAACTAGAATAATGAATCTCAAACCAAGGTCATTACAAAACTCACTATTAACATACATTCCAGCTATTACACTCTTCAACATAATCAGAAGAGTCACATAGTTATAGAATAAATAACCTTGTTACATAACCACTTTCATCCATAAAAAACACTAATTCAACCCTTGATCACCTAATCAAATTTTGAACACAAACAGTCAAGGAAAATGAAATACAATCTGTAACATGAAAGTAAATAAATCGTTGCTACACTATAAGGGACCGGTCCAAGACTTATGTTGTCACACTATAAAAAAAATTCTTCTACAATCAATGGCTAGTAAATAAAATTGTTAGTAACCAAAATTACACAATTGAGAAGAATTAATACAAATAATTATTGTGTTATATTTAACCACTGAACCCTGCTAAGAAGGAGGGCCCTTCCTTCTCAGCAGGGGCTAGTGCACTAAAAAGTGCACAGGATACTTAGAGAAAGATATGATACCACAAGGTTAAGATTTTTATTAATAAAACATCATGATTACAGATAATGATGCTTTCTCCTTCAAATCCTATCTATATGAGTTCCTTCGATGTCCTTGCGGGTAGAAAAATCTCTTGATATTTATCATTTTCAAATACAAACATAAGATTATCATGAGAATATTTCGATTCTCATGTGATCTTAAAATAAAAATACATTTTGATAATTCATACAATATTTTCCATGATACGGGTAAAGTTGTAATAACTTTCCTTTAATTACAATAACTTTATAGAAAATATTAACTAAATGATATGTTCGATCCATGAATATATCCTAGTAGTTGAATTGACTTTGACTTGATATGCTCCATATTTGATCCATGTGAGAAAAAGGCATCATGAACCAAGAAAATTATTCGTGTATTAACAACATTTCTCGGAGCCTTTGTCCTATAACAAGGGAACTCAGGGGTGTAATCCTATCAAAAAAAATTCAAGAGACCACTTAAACTTGAAAAAACCCATATTATCATTTTTAATAATAAAAATCACCCAAGGTAATAGTTGCAATGCCAAATTATAAGCGTAATTAGTCTAAGAAGGTGACATTTAGAAAATGACATACTTAGATAAATAGTGGGTGTTAAGTTGTTGTTATGGCTAGTTGGTGTTATGGTTAGTTGGGTGGTTCCATACAATGGAGGAGAATTAGGAAAATTATTATGTTTTTATTGCATTTGCTTTTGTTCCTTTTTAGTTTGAGGTGCGGCCAAAGGAATAATTTGTTCGTGTAGATGAATGTGGGAATTCTAAGGAATTGGTGTCATCCATTGACCTTGACAACCAACCGTAACCTGCTCTGCACAATGATTCCAATAATGATGTTGCGATGTATGACATGCCTAGAAATAACAAGTCCAACAAGGTGTTTATCGAGGGTGAAGGTGCGGAAAAAAATGCAGAAGCATCCCCATCTTCATTTCAATTCAATGATCAACTTGAAGTTAGCTATTAGATCTTTGTTGGCCTAAATGACTATTTTTCTTTGTTGTTTTCCGAAGGACTATCTTCCTTTGTTTTTTTATTCCATTTTTAGTGTCCATGTTAGATTAAATTCTATCTTTTCTTAATGTCTGTAGACCTAGAGAATTCAAAGGTCTCTCCTACAAGCAGTAAGCTGTAAAATCCAACATTAAATCTTCAAGAAAATACTGCCATACCTTGGGAAAGTTGATATCTCAGCATCTTTAGGTGAGGTTTGCGAGTTTCTAGTCAATTTTAAAGAAATAGTATCTTTCATCCATTGAGGATTAAATTTTAAGAAGACGACTTTGAAAGTTTCTTCACTTTGGCAAATAAATAAGACCAATAGTTTTGTAATGGTACAATGGTCATAAAAAATAGAATAGAGTGTTTTTAACACAACATAAATTCCACACGCCGACTTTCACTAGAGTTATATAATGAATTGCACATTAGTGATGTCCAACATATCATAACTGAGATTTTTTTAGCTGGTTATAATAAGAATTCTTCCAATGAATTCGAGGGTTTAATTTTTGTTAATGATGATATTTCTCACACCTCCACAGCAAATTACTTGTGGTCATATTCAAATGTTTTTTATTGGTTTATTTTTGCAACAACCTTGGACAAACTTCCATGTAAACAAAGTTAATAAAGGAAAAAATAATAACCAAATTCATGGGACACATATTCCAAGCTGAATGTTGGGAAAAAAAATACTAGTGTGGGTGTTCATTTGGTTTATTATGGCTAAGGAAATTGGCAAAGGAAATGACAAAATATTTTTAAAGGAAAAATGGTATTTTTGGAAATTTATTTACGAAAATAATTGAAATTAAGAGAAATTGAGGGTGAAAGGTCACACGTTTCATGTAAGGAGGAAAATGAAGGAAAATAATGAAAATATGAAGAAAATATAGGCCTCATTAATAAAAAGTCTTATGAGGATCAGTCGGTACCTTTTTTTAGTTCAGTTTTGGAGCTCTCTCCCTATTCTCTCTCTCTCAGTCACTCTTGGACACTTAGAGAAATGTTGGAGAACTCTAGTATTGGATCAAGGAAATAAAAGTAAGGACAAAGAAGGAAAAGGGAAGCAAATATTAGGCAAGGAAAAGCAAGATCAAGCAACTACAACGAGATTACTTGCAGGTATCAATTTATGTGTGTGATTTCCTTGCTAGATGTTGCATGCATGGTACATGCAAGGGTGTTCTTGGTTCTCTTGTTTTCATTTGCATGGGTTTTGCTAGATGTGATAGTTTTATTTAGCATTTCCTTTCCATTTCCAGATAGCCATGGT
This sequence comes from Pinus albicaulis, assembly GCA_034641835.2. Lineage (NCBI taxonomy): Eukaryota > Viridiplantae > Streptophyta > Pinopsida > Pinales > Pinaceae > Pinus > Pinus albicaulis. The sequence goes on from CM076579.1 coordinate 703,160,183, forward strand.
GTGTTGGGTTCTCTTGTATTTGGTTGATTTTGATTTCTAGATGGACTTGAAGCTAGGTGGGGTGGTATTAGGATTATACACAGGCCTAGGAATCTTGGGATGGGATACATCGTAAATCTTGGTTGTGAATACCTTGATTGAGCCTAAGAATCCTGAGATGGGATACACTGTAAAGCTCAAAGGTGGATACCCTTGATTGAGCCTAGGAATCCTAGTATGGGATATATGATAAAAATCATAGGGGAATACCCTTAATTGGGCCTAGGAATCCCTTGACTAGTGATGGTGGGATACATGGTAAATCCTAGAGCATGGAGACCTCATAGGCCTAGGAATCCCTTAACTAGTAATGGAAGGATACATGGTAAATTGGAGAGGTTGAGATAGAAAAATTACTCACGGTTTAGGTGGGTAGATCCATAGGCATCCATGCTTGTTTATGGCCTAGTGATACAGTGGGGATTGCAATAAATCCTGGTTGTATTAATGAGGGTTCAAGCCTAGTTATTTGGTGGGGATTGCTATAAAGCGTGAGGAAGCCCTGATAGGTTTTGTTATGAGTCCCACATTCATTCTTGGAATATGGCATAGGGGTTATTTTCTGGAAGAAATATTTTTTCAGACCAATCTATGGTCGGGTGGTTCGTGGAAGTCCCTGAACTCGTTGGCTTTTGCATTCATTAATAAGAGCTCCTTCTCCTTGGTATTTCATGTGTAAATGTACTTGTTCATATGTGATTTTATGGCTATTATATCCTTATTTTTTTATGTTGGCTATATGTTGGTTATTAGAATTTTTTATGACAAACTTGATGTATGGCTCTCATCATGTTTTGATTATAAATTGAATGTACAATGAATATATGGCCTAATAGATGACAATGAAACTAATGTGATAAGGAAAAAATGATTCTTTATGAATATGAGATAAGTATGAGACTCCTATGATCATATTTATTGTTATGACTTGTAGATTAGATATTTGTGACATGTTTGACGAAATTTTTGTCATGGTTAGTAGGGGTTAGATAAATTACATATACTAGTTATTAAATTAGTAGCCTTATTCCATTGTTATTATTCATTTCTGAAAGTTTCATGAAGTTTTGGGCAGTGGTATGGGACCTAGCCCTGAAAACGTGGCTCAGAATCTGGGGTCATTGGCTCAGAACTATTAGGAAAATTCCATAGTTGATGGCATGCCTTGTTATGGGAGCGATTGGAAGGCATAAGTCACATGCATGGATTGTCATGGGAGTGGCTGAGGGTCTATACCAGAAAAATGTCAAATTGTCTTAGGGTTGATCACCTGGAAGGGTTGGTTGGCTCCTGAAGGTTCTATGTGGAAGGCCAATTTGGTTTCGTTATGTCGGTTCCACTTCCTTAACTATACACGGGGAGTTGAATAACATCATAGTATCCTATCATCACATGTTTACCCCATTGGAATGGTTAGCTTGTGTAAATTTGGGAGGAGGGTGTTACAGAGTGGTATCAGAGCATGATTCACCCATTGGACTAGATGGGTGGTGTATTGGTCATGCATGCATGTCAGTTTCATATGTGTTATTTATAATTGAGGTCAATTGTGCATGCAAATTGTGTGTGCATGGTAGTGGTCACAGTTGCAGTTGTGTCACCATGTGAAAGTTGATTGTGTTGTTGTTGGATGTGGTTGTCACGAGTGTATGTTAGTTACACATTGGTTATGCATGTTAATGTTTATATGTTGTTATGCATACATTGACATGGTGATAGTTTTCGTGCATGAGGTCGTGCTATGTGGGTGGTATGGTCATGCATTGATAACTAGATAATGGTTGAAATGATGTTTGTATACTTATATGATTATGTTTATACATGTATTACAATAATCTGGTTGATCTTGTAGATGAGATATCTACCCCTGAACTATACTAAGGTATGTTGATTATATTATTTTTTGGTTTAGTTGACATGGTATACTTATAGGAAGAATATCAAAGATGACTAGGAATATGACTAGGAAGAATCGTCTGCCTACATCAACACATTTGAATGTATTCCCATTGGGATCATATAATATGCTTTTGGGTATGGACTAGTTGTATCTTCACAGGAATAAGGTAGAATTATATGATAAGGTTATTGAATGCTTGAATGAAAATGGAGAATAGAGAACCTTGTAGGGTAAGAAGAAAGCTACATTTGTTATGATGGTGACAGTTATGCAGGAAAAGTGCAGTCGCATAAAAGAGTGTGTTATTTGCAGTGCATTTTTCTAGTGATAAAGTTAAGAAGCATGAGGATGTAGAGATATTAAGCATGTACCCAATCTTGCAATAGTTTCAGGATGTGTTTCTAGCAGATATTTTAGAGTCGTCGCCTCATAGAGAAGTGGATTTTTCTATTGAGTTGGTACTAGGGGCATAACCAGCATCAAAGGCACCTTAGAGGATAAGCACTCAAGAGTTAGTAGAGTTGAAGTTGCAGTTGAAGGAAATGCTTGATAAGGGATACATTAGGCCAAGTATATCACCTTGGGGTGCACCAATTTTGTTTGTAAATAAGAAGGATGGTACTCTTAGCTTATGCATTGATTAAAATAAGTTGAATAAGGTTACCATCAAGAACATATATTCATTTCCAAGGATTGATGAATCGTTTGATCAGTTGAAGGGAGAAACATTATTCTTGAATATTGACTTAAGATCAAGATACCATCAGGTATATATTAAAGAAGAGGATGTATACAAGACAACTTTATGAACCAGGTATGGGAATTATGAGTTTGTTGTAGTCCCGTTATTATTATTATTAATTATCCAGCTACTTTATGTGCTTGATGAATAGTGCAATGTGTCCTTATCTGAACTATTTTGTAATTATATTCATTGATGACATCTTGATATATTCTAAGAATGAGGAAGAGAACCATGAACACTTAGAAGTAGTATTGACATTACTGAGAGAACATCAATTGTATGTTAATATCAGTAAATGCAGTTTATTTTAGAGAGAGGTACATTACTTGGGACATGTTGTTTCCAACGAAGGCATAACAGTGGATCCGAAAAAGATAAGGGCTATCATGGAGTGGGAAACTCTTAAAGATGTGGATGAGGTAAGATCATTCATAGGGCTAGTAGGTTAGTATAGGAGGTTCATCATGAAATTCTATCAGATTTCATATCCCATTACATCACTACAAAGACAAGGTAAGAAATTTTAATGGACAGAGGAATGTGCAACAAGTTTTGAGCAATTGAAGTAGTTGTTGACGAATGCTCCAGTGTTAAATATTTCACATCTGGAAATTTTTTTTGTGGTGTGTACAAATTATTGCAAAATAGGACTTGGTGGATTCCTTATGCAGGAAGGACAAGTGGCAAGACATGAGTCACAAAAACTAAATGAGAATGAAAGGAATTATCCAACACATGATCTTGAGTTGGAAAAAATCATCCATGAATTAAAGACGTGGAGGCACTATCTTCTTGGCAGGAGGTTTGTATTGATGAGTGATCACAGTGGTTTACAGTATCTAGTTGACCAACCGAATATGAATGATAGGAAAGCCATATTAATTCCTAAATTTTTGTGGTTATTCCAATGGACAATTCATCACAACAGATCTAATAATATTATATTAAAAATTATAAACTATTAGAGTTTATTAAACTTTAATATCTATGGATTTAACTGTAATTAGTGCATGCATGCGAATGGAAATTATGAATAAAAGTAGAGAAAAAAAAAAGCACACACACACACACACACAAAAGACACAAGATATGGTCTTTGGGAAACCCTTTCAGGAGAAAACCCAGCTGGAAGGTGAGGCTGCTTCGCTCCCTTTCTTTTTCTGGAAATATGGTTGCAGGTACAAAGAAGTAATGTTTGTGGCCCGTGGGATACTATGATGTACATATCCTCTCTATGTGCTCTACCTCCTATCAATATTATCTATATTTTCTCATATATGGAACGAAATTCTCTCGAAATAATGGAATGCCTCTTCCTCCTAGTGGCCCAATCATAACACAACTTGATAGCCTACTAGTGGTTAATTTTAACTACATAAACTCTTAACTAGAGTTATAATATATAATATTCTAGATTATTTGACATCACAAACATGTGGCTAGTCCCTTTTCCATAAATAATGGGGGCTAACGCGACATATTCATGAACTATAGGTGTGAAAACAAGAAGGTCAACTTCTTAGTGGCATAAATTTTGCATACAAAATTCGATTGATGCGCTTTTGGCACCATTGGAAATATATTTGTGTGTAAAATAGCATGAAAAGGTGCCTCAAAAATCTCTAGGAAGGTTTCAAACCCTGTTTCGCCAAACTGGCTCCTACCGATAAAAATGGTCCTATATGTTGATTCCTCCACTTTTTCCACTACAAATGCATCGAGATGGATGAAAAACAATATAAAAATCCAATTCGGATCACACCTCCCCATTTTGGGAGGATTTTGTCCCCAAAATTTTTTACTGAATGAGGTGAGGAAATTTTTCCTCCACCTTCTCTCTAGTGTACCATTTATCTTTTCCCGGACGTTGTCCCTTCAACCTAATCTGCAAAAGTTCATACTACCCATGTCTTATAGTTCTAGACCTCTTCTGCAAAAATGTATCTTCTGTCAAATCTGCATGAGCATCTGGTGCCAAATACTCCACAAAATTAGGTAGGACACATTCATCTTCCTGATCTAACATGGAAGGCTCACATAGTTTCAAATTCTCTACATTCACAACTGAGTAAATGTGCACATATGGTGGTAAAACTGAGTCGATAACCATTATCACACACGTTTTCCAGTATCTCAAAGGGACCATACCTTAGAGCCTTAATTTTCTTACCAGGCCCTTGCAGCCTCTCCTTGATCAAATATAGCCATAATTTGTCTCCCACCTTCAATTATTTCTCTGTTTTGTGTTGATCATGCATGTCATTATACTTCTCATGTGACTAGTATAATGTTTCTTGTACCTGTAGATGGATATGCCTGATCTTCTCTAAAAAAATTTTAGTCCTCAAAACATCTCCTATAAGATATTCCCTCACTCCTCCTTGCTGCCCATATACAATATCCAAAGATGAAGGTGGAAAATATCCAAAAAAAGTCTCAAATGGGGACTTTCCTGTAGAAGTGTGGACTACTATGTTATAATAATGTTATATATATATACCATATTTTCATCCTAGGTATTTGGATACTTCTTGTTGTATCCCCTCAGAAGCTGCACCAAAATCCTATTGACTACTTCCGTTTGACCATATCTCTATGGAAGGAATGTTGTAGATATCTTCAAATTTGTGTCCATATCCTCCCACAATGTAGTCTAGAATGCACTGAGCATTCTTGTGTCCCTGTCTAAAATGATGCTCCTTGGTATCCCAAAGTGCACCTCAACCTGTCCAAAGAAAAATTTTGATGCTTCTTGTCTATTGATGGTATTTTTATAGGGCATCAGAACACACATCTTGTTGAACCTATCAACTACCACGAATGGGTAGTTATGTTCCTTCCTAATTTTTGGTAAACCTCCCACAAAGTCCATGAAAATTCTTTCCCAAGGACGAGTAGTACAGATAAGGGATGATATAGACCATATTTCTTGTTGCTAGGCTTGCTGGTACAACAAAACATGTATCGTCTTATGAACCTAGCTACCTGCTCTTTCATCTTGGGCTAATACACATACCTCTATAAGTTAGCCACATTATTCGCTACACCAAAGTGCCTTGCAACATTGGAGGCGTGAGCCTCTCTAATCGGCTGCAAACACTCACCTTTAGGAACACATAGATTATCTAGCATGTAGAGTAGCCCATCTTAGAGATGGTAGTCAACAATGTCATCACCATCGTGCACGTGACTCTCACTCTGCAACTATTGATACACCTCCTTGAAGTCCTCATCATCTAAATATGTGTTTATGTATCTGTTAGTGTCAGTCTAGTCATACTGCCATCAGTGATCAAAACTGCTCTTTTTTTCATTTGCATATTAGGTGTCTCATACTGAATAAATTTCACCATTCCGTTAGGTCATGGATTCATTGATGGTAGTAATTTTTTATCAGTTGTCCCTCATGAGGTACTTGCTGATTTTACTTTCTATGGTCTTTAGTAATTAGTCACTTTCATTCTCAAAATCATATCAGTAGGTCATAGGATGGGTCTCATTAGTTTCTGGGGTCTCACCATGGTCAAATTAATGAGTCAAATGTCAATAATATCAGCAAGGTCATGAGGAAGCCAATAAGCTCAAAGTCACAGCACCAAGAAGAATCAGAGAGACGTTTTATTTATATTGGTGTAATTTTCACCTCAAAACCATGTTTTGAGGTGAAATGTAATATTTTCCCTTTATTATCATTCATTATGTAATTTTATACCATCATATGTAATAAGCCACAATTCAGAAGCTGTTATCTCCACAAAGTGTTGTTCCTGCCTTCAGAGAAGTTTTCTGTAGCATGATCAGTGCCAAATCATCCTCCAAGTAGATCCATCAGAAAGAGCCTGGAAAGAGCTTTCCAACGGTATACTACACTCTCAAAACTGACTCCTGGATTGAATTTTATGCTTGAGTGAAGTAAAATTCCCTAAACCTCCCCTATTTCCCATGTTCCCCTTTAACTTTATGTTTAAAGTTTCATATTTCTTTAATAAAAACCCCTTTACCCCCTTTCCAATTACAAAATCACGTTTTAATTATAAACCACTTCCTTGACCATACCCACTAGAACTTTATAATAAAAAAATATCAAAGTTTATTATAAGTCCCGCCGTTCCTAACCACTTCCCCACCATACGTTGGAACTTTATAATAAAACTTCATTATAAAGTGTTATATTATATATAACCCACATTACAATCACAATCACAAAACTTTTTCAATCGCAACATTTATTTGAAGTTCTCTGATCGGCTCATCGAAAATATTTCTGATGCGATTGATTGCATCGCAAGTCTCGTGCCCCTCTTTCGATCGCAAAGATCTCCCGATCACATCCCTCCTCCCGATCACCCGATCACACCTTCTCCTTCCGATCCCCCGATCGCACAAAACTTCGATTGCGATTGTAATGATGGTCCCGCCTCCTCTCCCTTTCTTCCTATTCATGGTTTTTCCCTTCACGAACGCATAAATTCAATTTATGTTATTACAACGACATTTTATTAAAAAGTTAGAGAATAAAAAATAAATGGAAAGAAAAGGAGACAGTCAAAGGCCGAGAGCTTAAAATAAAGTGGAGATATCTACAGCAGCAAAGAAATAGGAAATCTGTTCATCGGATTACCTATTTTCGTTCGTACATCCTAAACAACAAATCTCCTAGCACTCAAATGCAATGCTGTCCCTTATTTTTAGGGGCAGATTGTTGTATTTCTTTCTATGATTGTATTTCAGTTCTCCAGCTGTTAGAACAACTCCCTTTTTTGTGGATTTGTGTTCCCACATTTCAGCCTATTTATTGTAATTGTAAATCATTTGTAAGCAGTTTGAGTTGGAGAAAGTAGGGGAATAGTGTGGAAGAAACATCTATGCGCTTCATTGTATAGTTTGACAGGAAATAATAAGAGATGCAGCTCTGATTTGTGGGATCCATGTGGTATGAGAGTTAGCATTTGTTTTTCTTCTTTGTTTCATATGTGAATTGTTATGTGTTTCATTCATCCATAAACATTTCCTTTTGAATTATTTCAATATAGAAAGGTAGAATCTATCTTTATATGCTTTGCCTTGGGAAATCATTCATACTCTTTATTTTTCTTCTGTTTGAAAAGGATCCATTCGCTGTGCCATTTTCAGCTTCGCACCAGTCTTTCCATCCCATCCTCATTAAACTTTAATTGCTAATTTTCCTGCCTATCTTGCCCCATGAAATATCCTGTGTCCTGATTTAATTCCCGCTTTCAACTGCCCCTTTATATCCCACACATCCCTGAAATTCATTCATTCATTCATTCATTTTATTTAAACCTTTTATCCCTATCATTTTACCTAGCCTAATATCAGTCCATTTATTGTGTTCCATTGAATATTCTTTCACGGAGAGAGCCCTCTCCTGTCCTTGTAGGGCTAGCTACAAGGCTAAGTGTGGTTTAGTTGTTACCCTGAGTTTCCTTTTGTAGCCTGGGCTCCAATTCAGGTGCTAACAATATCCATCATGGGTGAAAGGTTCCATGTGCATAAGAGTCCCCAAAGTTATAATCTTTGATGTGGGTGGCCTTTAAATTATATCAACCAATTTGTTTGTGTTTCCCTTTTTATACTTAATTACCAAAGGAAAATGTTGTAAAAACTCCATCCACTTGTAATGCTTGGTATGCTATAGCTTACTCTGGGCTTGCAAGTACTGTAACGACTAGTGATTTGTGTAGAGTATTGTTTCCTTTTCCATCAGATAGTTCTTCCACTTCTTCACATATTCACTAGTACATTTGGCCCAATTTCTGACAGCCAAAATGTCGCTCTTGCAACACATAGGCGTCCCAAGAGCGACACTTTGAGGTGGGGAAAAAATTCGTTTCTAATCGCGTCGCAATTCTAACACTTGAGTTAACTATTGGTAGAGCGACACTAATTTCGATGTTTTTTCAGTAGTTTCGCAATTCTGATGTTTCAAAGTGGTCGTTGTTCTTCCGACGTTTCACATTTCGTCACTCTTCCGACGTTGCAAACTTCATCACTATTCTGAAGTTTCAACCTTTATCGCTCTACCGATAGTTTACGATTTTTCATTTTTCTGATGATTAACAACACCAAAACCGACGTTTATAAGTGTTTCCCTTCAGATGAGAAAAAGCGTCGCTAGTTCGACGATAAAAAAGACCCCACCTGACGCTTCTAAGTGTCGCAATTCTGATGCTAACGACAGGTTTACCCGACCCGATGTTTAGAAATGGTCGCCACTATTCCAACGTGCCCAAATGGTCATTGCACATCCGATGTTTCCCCGTAAGTGGACAGTAGCGTCGGAATACCGATGAAGACAAAAGAATATTGAAAAAAAAACGTCGGAGGATTAAGCGAAATAATTGCATACAGTTTCAGTGCCCGAGGTCTAAAGTAGTGGAGAGTCTAAGGACTAGGGATTCATATTCGACTATGTTGTTAGAGGCAGCCAAATATAAAGGTCAAGTACATGCTATCCATTTTATAAAATGTACTCACGATTTCTATGCTTGCCCTTGCCCCTTAATTCTTTCTTTCTCCATGTAAAAAATGAGAAGGTTTTATTTGTTGTTCCACCAAATCAATAAGAATTCTTAGGCCCTACTGCTAGGATTCTATGTTCGAAAATACCAGGCAGGTCTTATTACTATTTCCAAATCAATATTGTATGAAAAAAACAAGTGCAGTTCCCGATCCGTTTGTATTTGATTGTTATTTCATTGATTGATTGAATTCATGTGTATCATATGTGATTTAATGAATGAATGTATGGAGACCCTCTCAAGAGCCTCTCAAGAGTTGGAATTGGTGAACAGATATAAAGGCACAGATGACTGTGAGGAAAAATTCCTTCAATACAACTCATTCCCTTCTACTTTGGTTTGTCCTTGGAGAGGGCTTAGGTGTAGTCACCCTTCATTGTGCACTTTCTAAGACTAGTTGGACCTTTCACACAAAAAATATTTTCACCTTTGATATAGCCTATTTATTAAAAAACCAAGAGTATTCTTATTATTCCTTATTCCAACATCCTTAGCACATAGAACTATCTCAGCCTCTCTCAAAACTAGCATACATAACTTGTCCTCTAGCACATAGAACTGGTCTATAACTCGACCTATAACTAGGTCTCAAACTCAACCTCAATAAGGCTCAAGCTTCAAATAGAACAAGCTTACAACTCACCTTCTAACCAAGATTGTAATTTGGACTCAATAAGGCTTGGAATTGAACCAAATAATTATACAACCTACCTTCTAACCAAGACTGAAATTTGGCCTTAACATGGCCCAACCTTCAACTATAATACATCTGCAAATTTTCCTACAAAATATAGATAACCCTTCCCAAAAGTATGTCAAAAATCCTCACACATAAAACTTCTCCAACTTAGCTTCCTTCCTCTAAATCAGTCTACCCACTACTCCAACTAAACCTTGACTCAATTCAATCTTTTCTTCTCTTAGCTCAAATCTTGTGTTAGACTTGAAATTCCTCCTTTAGTTAAAATATATGGTCTATATTATACCTCATTCCTCACACACACACACGTTGATTTCTAAATCAGCCACATGAATGGCCTTATGTATACTAAACAAGTGAGGGTTCAAGTTGTCTTGGGGCTAACCTATCCACTAGCAGGGTTGACTTGTAGAAATCCAAAATAATTAAAATGAATATATTCAAAAAATCAATTTCTTGTCAACCTTGAGGAGTTATAAGGTGTGCCATATATCTTAGAAAGGTCTCAATATGTTATTTTATTATGTAATTTCCTAGTTCACTTGGAAAAACTTTTGTTGAGCCACTTACATGAAACAAATTGTGCAATTCATTACACCTCATCATGATTCCTCCTAAAAATAATTTAAAATAATTTCTCTAAAATAGCTAAGATTATAATTCTTAGTAGGTGGGTACCCATAGATAACTAAAGGGTATCTACATGACACCATTTTGCAATTCATATTTTTTAATGCTAGTACATAGTCTTACAGGAATTTATACATTGTGTGATATACATTTCATATATGGTTCAAAAGTTTTTATTATATTAATAGTATCAATACACTTACAATATTGACAACAACAATTTCATTGTGGGCATTGTTTCATCACAATTTCATGATCAACCTTCGTTGGAAAAATATGCTTCGCAATGTGATTATATTTCAGGTGCATAGTATAAATTGAGTTTCAAGCCAACAATTTATTGTTCTAGTCATAAATTGTATATATGTATATCAAATTATTAAATCATGTTGTTGAATATTTTCCATTAAGGTATAAACCCACTGTTGTTAGTTTATCACAAAATTTGTGCCCCCTCTCGCCCTCAAGCACTAAAAGTATATATAGAATAACCTAGGCCATATAATTTATAGTGTTGGGGGAAGCATGGTTGTAAATGTTGGTTGTTAAAATATTAAACATATCATTTGGTGTTGTGTCATGGCCCTCACCATGGGCATAAGCACATTCTCTCACATGAACTTTTAAGTATGGCCTAGCCTTTCCAAAGTTAACCAATACATAAAATATGACCAATAATAAAATGGTGAAAGCTTACTCATCCCTTTGGATCTTTAAACCCTATGTAAGCTGCCAATGCTCTATGTCACATACTCAGAGTGGTGCATGGTGTAAATTAAGCCACACAAGGATCATCTATGCCATGCATGTAGCATTAATTATAAACAAAATCAAAAGAGCCATATAAGGATTTACAATTGTAAAATGGATATGCCCCTACCAGCAAAGGATAACATGTATACAGCATGATAAAATATTGTCAACCACATCATCGTAAATTTTTATTACGTGGATGATATTGGTGATGTATACATCCTTTGTAAATAATCCTTATGAAGTCGTAAGTGTTTGGTCTGTGGCAGTATTAACTCGAATAATATAGAATAATATTTGGTTACTGGATGAAGTTATTAGACGTGACATGATTTTATCTCACAAATCCCTGGAGAACACATCTTGATTTGCATCTGATGGGTGGTATTTGGCATATGCTATAGCTCTTGAGGAGAAACTTAGCTCAAAGACTCACTATAACTCTTGTCTAGTGCTTACAATGATTGAAAGGAATCGAAAAAAACTAGTTCTAGAATAGATAAAACACATTGGTCATAGGTACATGGATTATTTCATCTCAACTTCCATTGTTAGCGATTATTTTGCAAAATATTGAACTATTTGATCCATTGAACCTCATGCCACGAGTTAATCCCAAATACACTTTTATTTTCATTGCTACCATTTGTTTTTTTTTCCTATTATGCATTCCTATTATAAACTCCTAAAATAACCCTACTCACCTTCACATTCAGGTTGTCGTACTTAGCTTTCATTGTTTTCCTCAACTCAAAATATTCTTACACCACCTGGATCTCACTATAGTTTTTAAAATTATGGATTCAACCACTCTATAACCCCCACACAAAACACTTATCAACATAGTCCACGGTCCTATAAGTTTATTTTTCTATCTTTTTTCTTTATGTACAACCAGAAACCAAGCTTGTGGCCTTAACTTACCTAATACAATAGTTTACGTATACTCTCACCTTGTTGTCCCAAAGCTTGATGCAACTATTTTCAAAAGGGATTAGTCTTCTATATGGTCAACTAGCACATGACAAGCACAACCTACAAATATATTAAACAAATTTTTGAACAAATTATATCAGACCCTTTTCCTCTCTTAGGCTATGTATATTCTCAGTGAAGGGGCATTCCGAGTCATGGCTTAACCCAAGCTAAATATCCTAAAAATGGTAAATCCCCAACTCATGCTCAACTTTGCAACAATATGATGCCGGAGACACCTCAAATAAAGAAATTTAAATAAAATGATCACTAAGGACAACCCACCACTGAAGCTATCCTTTAAAATTTTTTCTTCTTTCAAACAAAACTATACATACATAAGAACTCAAGGCAATGCCGATTTAATTGAAAGTGGGTCACTAATAAAATAATAATATGGTCAACTCATTGACCCATCTAATCTCGTCCTTCACACATCATCAACGAAGAAACAAACCTTCCTCAATCTAACAGTCATTTCACTCCACATTTATTTATTGTTCGATCTGACGGTGATCACATTCAAAATAACCAAACCTTTAAAGTTTTTAAAGACGTGCAATAAAAATGGTTTTGTACATCCACCCTTCAACACGTGTCGCTCACTGGGGTGTATCGCACAGGTTCAAACATTACCATATACCACCAGAAAGCTGTGTGATAAACTATTCGTGGGTTTTCAAGACCACTTTTCAAAATTAATACCCAATTTCTATATGAAATGAGGTTTAATTATACACCAGTTTAGCTCTTTTGATAAATCGGGCATAACAAATTAAAATGCACGTTCTCAGTAATGAACCTGTAAGGTATTACTACAAACAAATTTACAATTCCTTACTGTTTAACGCAATCCCAAACTCAGAAAAATGGAAACCCAGTACCAACATATATAAAAACTGATTTTCAATGATTTGCAATGAAATGTAACACACAGAAAAACGATTTTCACAACAAACTCAATCAATTTCTATTAAAATTGAAATCACCGGCCTTCGCCCTCTCTGGCCTGATTATATCAGTCTTTGACCCCTCTCCTCAATTTTCTTTAAAAACCCACTATATATATATATATATATATATATATATATATATTGTCTCACTCCCTCGCTACCTATATTTGTCATTACATTTGTTTCCTTCTTTTATGGATCAAATCTAATGATATAACAACTCAATATTTATTCTTATCATCTTAAATCCCTATTCTAAAGTCTCGATGCACACCTATGATAACACTCATCTTCTATTCTAACTGTAACACAACTATATGGATTATTACAATATTTAAATAAATGAAAATTCGAGAGATCCAACCCTCTCAGTAAACTTTGGTTTGACCACTTAGGAAATGAAATTTATCTTATGTTAGCCACAACATGTGAAAATACATTCACATTTCTGGCTAAGTCCGGATGCTCCTGCATCAGACTCCCTGGGAAGAAAAAAAATCATTTATCAAACTTTTAGGATTTACTCCATACTTTTGTAATTCTTCCAGTGTCAACCAACCGACATCCTCCATTGGTTGTCCCTTCCATTTGACTTGATACTGAGAATAAATTTGTCCTCTGGTTTTTCTTGATACTCTTTTCTCCAGAACAACTTCTACTTCTTTCTTGACATTCTTTGGCATCTGGTCTTCCCAATTTAAAGTTTGGTTTTCCTCTACTGTAGAATCTTCTTGTAGCTCCTCCTCCGTTCCTCTGTATGGGTACAAATCTGCAACATTAAAGATGGGTGATATTCCAATCCCTTCTGGAAATTCTATTTCATATGCATTTGAAGAAAATTTTCTCAAAATTTTACATGGTCCTATCTTCTTCATCTTTAATTTATTGTAAGTCTTAACAGGAAATATTTCTTTTCTCAGATAAACCAAGACTAGATCTCCTACTTGGAATTCCTTCTCTTCCTTCTTCATATAAACTCTCTATTTATATTTTCCATTGCTTTCCTGCAATCTGTTTTTAACATCTTCCTGTAGTTGTTGCATCTAATTTGCAAATTCTCCAGCCTTTGCACTTCTTACCTCTTGTTCGCCCAAATTTATAAGCTCATACACATCTCTTAGATTCATCCCAAAAACAATCTGGAATGGGCTCATCCTAGTACTCCGATTTGGAGTATCATTATAAGAAAACTTAGCCTGAGCAAGTGCTAAATCCCAATGCTCAGGATTTTTACACACTAAACTCCTCAATATATTTCCCAGGCTTTTGTTTACTACTTCTGTCTACCCATCCGTTTGAGGGTGATATGATGAGCTAAAAATAAGGTCGGTACCTAGTTTCTTCCAAAGAGTTCTCTAGAAATGTCCAACAAACTTTGTATCCCTGTCAGACACAGTACTTATAGGCAATCCATGTAACCTTACAACTTATAAAAAAACAAATTAGCAATATGTGTTGCATCACTAGTCTTTTTAAAAGCAATGAAACGATCTATTTTAGAAAACCTATCCACCACAACATAAATGGAATCATTTCCTCTTTGATTTTTTGGCAACCCCCAAAAAAAATCCATATTAACTGCATCCCATGGTCGATTTGGTATTGGTAATAGCTGGTATAATCCTGTATTTTGGCTTCTCCCCTTGGCATGCTGACAAATCCTGCACTTCTCAACAAATTTCTTAACATTAGTTTGCATCTTTGGCCAGTAATAAAAGGAATTTACCCGAGCAAAAGTCTTGTCTTGTCCAAAGTGTCGAGACAAGCCTCCACTTTGTTTCTCTTTAATTATGTTTTCCCTCATAGAACACTTAGGAATACATAATTTGTTACTTTTTAATAGCAAACCCCCTTGGATAAGATAATCCAACCATTTTCTTATGTTATGAACTGCTGGATTTTGTACAGCTGCATAAATATCTTTGAATTTTGCATCATTTTTATACATGTCAACCATTTCTTCAAATCCCACAACACCAAATTTTAATTTCTGCACAATAAAATTTACCCTGCTCAAAGCATCAACGACTTTGTTCAACTTACCACTTGTATGCTTAATTACAAAGGAAAAACTCTGTAAAAACTCTACCCACTTGGCATGCTTCTGGTTCAATTTTGGCTAGTTATTTATGAACTGTAATGCATGATTGTAAGAATACAATACAAACTCTTTGGGTAGTAAATAATGTCTCAATTTTTTTAAAGCTTGCACAATAACATAAAATTATTTATCATAAGAGGAATATTTATTCTTAGCTTCATTCAATTTCTCACTGAAATATGCTATTTGTCTCTGTTCCTGACTTAAAATTTCTCCAATTGCAACTCCACTAGCATCAATTTCAACTAGAATTTTTTTTTCAAAATCAGGCAAAGATAAAACTGGTTTTTCTGTAATTTTCTTCTTCAGTAACTTAAAATTTCAGTCTTATGCTTCTATCCACTTATATGGTTGATTTGTCTCTTTGATTGTTTCAATAATCAGTGCACAAATCAGACTAAAACTTCTGATAAATTTTCTATAAAAACTTGCAAGATTGTGAAAGCTTCTTACCTCAAATATGTTTCTAGGAGTTGGCTAGTTCCAAATGGCTTGGAATTTCTCTGGATCCATTTTCAGACCTTCTTTAGAAACTACAAACCCCAAATAAATTAACTCTTCTTTCATAAAACTGCATTTATTCAGATTTATTAGTAGTTTCTCTTTCTACAAAGTTTTCAAAACCAATTTAAGATGTTCTAGATGCTCTCGTTTACTTCGATTGAAAATTAAAATATCATCAAGATAAACAATTACAAACTTGCCTGCATATTCTTTCAATACTTCATTCATCAATCTCATGAATGTGCTTGGTCCATTAGTGAGTCCAAAAGGCATCACTAACCACTCATACAACCCACTGTTGGTTTTGAATGCAGTATTCCATTCATCCCCTTCTCTAATTCTTATCCGATGATAACCACTCTTAAAATCTATCTTAGTAAAATATCTTGATCCACTCAAACAATCCATAAATCATCCATTCGTGGTAAAGGAAAACGATACCTGATGGTGATTTTAATTATGGCTCTGTAATTTGTGCAGATGCGCAATTATCCTCCTTTCTTTGGACTGAGTACTATTGGTACAACACATGGACTAAGGCTTTCTCTCACCAACCCTTTATCCATCAACTCCTGCACTTGTCTTCCAAATTCTGCATTTTCTTGAGGGGTTAATCTATATGCTTCTTTATTCGGAAAATTTGCTCCAGGTATTAGATCAATGTGATGACTAATACTCATGATTGGTGATAATGCATTTGGAAACTCATCCACAATAATATTAGCAAAATCATCCAAAAAAGTTTTGATTTCCTTAGATAAATCATCTAAGTTTGTGGAAGTCAAAATTACCTTAGGTTTCCCTATGACAGCAAAATGCATTTCTTCATCTTTTTCGATTTCTTGAAACAACTCTTTTCCACTCATCAACATAACAATATTTCTTGATGTTCCTTTGTCAGCTTCATCCTTCAATGGTAGAAGTATGTGTTTGTTTCCATCCTTCTCCAAGGTATACATGTTTCTTCTACCATCATGTATGGCTTTTCGATCAAATTGCCAAGGTCTTCCCAACAATATGTGACATACATCCATTGGCATTACATCACATAATATAACATCCTTGTAAGTGCCTATCTGGATCGCTACCTTACATTGTTTTGTCACAATAATCTGATGGAATTTTGCAACCATGATACCTTATATGGAGTAGGGTGTACTGTCTTTTCTAATCCCAATTTTTCTACCATTTCTATAGAAACAAGGTTGTCAGTGCTACCACTGTCAATTACCACTTTGCAACATTTATCTTTAGACTTTCATATTGTTATAAATAGATTCTTTCTCTGAGCTGGCTCTCCTACTTCTTTTTCTACTTTAAGCAATACCATTTTCAATAAAAAAGATTCTCCTGCTTCAGGTGGTTCTTCTTTTCCTTTATCCTGAGGAATTTCCTCATTTATTTCAACAACATTTACATTTATTTGATTTGTAAATTTATTATGAGGACAATCCCACGACCTATGTCCCCATTCACCACATGTATAACACCGAATTTCTCTTCCTTGGCCTCTACCTCTGGGTACAAACCTTCCTCGACCAAAGTCTCCTCTGTGTGGTGATCTGCTACTTGAGCCTCCTGCTTCATTCCGGGAGTTCTGAAATCTAGGTTTAAATGCTCCCCTGCCTCTCACGGAACCCTTACCTCGGTTCTTCTGGTTTTTCCTCCTCTGTATCTTCTTTTCTGCTTTCAAGGCTGCCTGATAAGTATCCTCAACTGTCTTTAGATTTAATAAACTGATTTCATCCTGAATATCATACCTCAGACCATTTATATACCTGCCTACTTTCTCCACATCATCCTCTATATGTCCAGCTCTAATATTCAGTTTATATAACTCCTCTGTATATTATTTCACTGTCATTCCATTTTGCTTTAAATTTTTCAATTTCTTAAAAAGATTTAATTGATAATCCTTGGGAATGAATTTACCTTTTAATTTTCTCACCATCTTGTCCCATTTTTTTATTATGGGTTTTCCTTTTCTTTGTTTGGATAGCTGTAATTCTTCCCACCAAATAGCTGGATGGCCTTTTAATATGGTAGCTGCAATATTCACTTTCCTTTTGACTTCAACTTCTTTAAAGTCAAAGTACGTACCTAATAAATTGATCCAGTCCATTAATGCTTCTACATTGAGATTTCCCTCATACATAGGTATATCCACCATTGGTCTTCCAGTTGCCTTCACCAAAATCTTCAACACTTTAGCTACTTCATTATCTTGTTCCTCTTCTTCTTCAGACAATTCCTCAACATCGCCAGCGCCTCCTTCATCAGGTGCTCGTCTCTGGGCTGTTTCCATATCTTCCATCCGTGTTCGAAGTTGTCGTACCTCTTCCAGCAAAACTGCATTTGCTGCAGGTTGTCCCCGGTCTATTCCTACACCTCTTCTTGGTGGCATTTTGTAAAACAACACAACCTGCAATCTGGCTCTAATACCAAATGATGCTAGAGACACCTGAAATAAATTAATTTAAATAAAATGATCACTAAAGAGAACCCACCACTGAAGCTATTGTTTAAAATTTTTTCTTCTTTCAAACAAAACTATACATACATAAGAACTCAAGGCAATGCCAATTTAATTAAAAATGGGTCACTAATAAAATAATTCAATATGGTCGATTCGTTGACCCATCTAATCCTGTCCTTCACACATCATCATTGAAGAAACAAACCTTCCTCAATCTAACGGTCATCACACTCCACATTTATTTACTGTTCGATCTGACGGTGATCGCATTCAAACTAACCCAACCTTAAAGTTTTTAAAGACGTGCAATAAAAATGGTTTTGTACATCCACCCTTCAACACGTGTCACTCACTGGGGTGTATCGCAAAGGTTCAAACATTACCATATACCACCAGAAATATGTGCGATAAACTGTTCGTGGGTTTTCAAGACCTAATTTCAGAATTAATACCCAATTTATATATGAAATGCGGTTTAATTATATAAGAGTTTAGCTCTTTTGATAAATCGAGCATAAAAAATTAAAATGCACGTTCTCAGTAATGAACTTGTAAAGTATTACTGCAAACAAATTTACAATTCCTTGCTGTTTAACACAATACAAAACTCAGAAAAATGGAAACCCAGTACGAACATATATAAAAACTGATTTTCAATGATTTGTGATGAAATGTAACACACAGAAAGATGGTTTTCACAATGAACTCAATCAATTTCTATTAAAATTGATGTCACAGGTCTTCGCCCTCTCTGGCCTGATTATATCAGTCTTTGACCTCTCTCCTCAATTTTCTTTTAAAAACCATATATATATATATATATATATATATATATATATATCTTGTCTCACTCTCTCGCTGTCTATATTTGTCATTACATTCGTTTCCTTCTTTTATGGATCCAATCTAATGATATAACAACTCAATCTCTATTCTTATCATTTTAAATCCCTATTCTAAAATCTTGATGCACACCTATGCTAACACTCATCTTCTATTCTAACCGTAACACAACTATATGGATTATTACAATATTTAAATAAATGAAGATTCAATTGATCCAAACCTCTTGGTAAACTTTGGTTTGACCACTTAGGAAATGAAATTTACCTCACGTTAGCCACAACATGTGAAAATCCATTCACATTGCTGGCTAAGTCTGGATGCCCCTGCATCACAATAGGTCTATGTCTCCTTTGTGGGAAATTGTATGGAAGCCTACCATGCGAATCTAACTCACTGTATCATATTATACATTACCCGTGATTTCATAATACTAATGGGTTGGAATTTTTATGATTTACTATGATTGAATAGCCTTCCATTTGCATTATGCTTTTTCAACAAAACCTGCTACTCATGGCCTTGCCACCATGGTTGTTGCTTGAACACATTGGGTGACTCATCTTTTAAAAAAGTGTTATATTTTGTTTGGTTTGATTGGAAAATCAAGCCCAACTCGCAGTGAAAAAGAAAATAATAACTTCATTCTTGACCTTTCCCCAACCACATTCCACCATGCATATGTAGCCATAGAGTTCTTGGAGGACATCTAGTTCATGCGCCTCAACTTTGCCTTTTTCTAAGGATCTCCAAACCACAGTGGGGATATATTAATGAGACTATTCACATTCAATCTTTGGGAGATCTTGATAAGTGTTGGAGAGCATAGCATTGTATCTTCAATGAACTTTACAAGATGCCATAAAATAATGGAGACTGTTGCAACAAAATGAAGACAACACAAAAACCAGAAGAGTCAAAAATTCTCCCATAAGAGGAAAATAGACTCCAACCATGGGAAATTGACTTTGTAAACTTAATTTCTATGCATAATCGTTCAACAATAATTTGGAACTCTGCGTGGCTTAGAATCCTCCAAATTTTCCCTTATACAAGCTTGATTTTAATGAAGCTTCTAAAGGTTATGTCGGAAAGATGGAATTAGAAGTACCATGAAAAATAGCTAGAGAGACGGTTTTTTTTTTTGAAATGTGGGAGTAGCTTCTAACAATTTTTTAATTTTTCAAAGGCACTTGCAGAAGAAGGCTTTAAGATAACCTTGAGATTAAATTTACTAGTATTTATTTTGGAAAGTGATATTAACTAAAGTTATGAAACTTTGTAATGAGAAATTAGACAACATGATTGGAAGTTGAACCATTTGTTTCAAGGGAACAAACAATTAATAAATCCTCCAATCACTGTGTTCACCCACAAGGGCCAAATTATTAATAAATCAAGCCCAAATCACATTGATATATTACTCAAAAGGTACATGTATTTCTGCTCATTTTAATTTACCTACCTCAACATGGTTGACCTTACTACAAAAATATTCATACTATCCTCTTTATTTAGTTTTACAATGTAAATGAGTGACTTTCCATACCTTTCTGAAATACAACTCTTCTGCATATATTTTCTTTAGCTACAGTCATCCTCAAGAAACATTTGAAAGGATTCGAGAAGCATTTTTGCAGAAAATCACTCAACAAAAATAATATTTTATTAAAATTTGAGGCAGGAAAGCATAAACATATATTATAATTTATATGAGAATAATCTAAGGCATGGTCCAAATGTTCCATGTTTTTTCCCTTTATCAGGCATATTTGTGGATGAGTTTTTCCCAAAATCCAGCCAAAAATTGTAAGAAGCACAAACTTGAGTTGTGAAATCTGTGCAGACTGAGTGCCTCAAGTATCTTTCAGGGCTCCAAATCCATTTATATATTTAAAAATGCATTTGAAACAATTAAAAACAACCATTCACCAAATATTGTATCATCAAATTCCAACAAAAAGTCAAATATACACAACAATTAACTTCGTTGTGCCAAACTTTCAAGAACTTTTAAGGTCCATGTTATTAAGAGAGTTAATTTGTGACTTATAAACAAACATATGATATTGTATTTTTTTCAGGAAAAAATAAAATATATTGGAACCACAATATATAGATAAAATGTACCACAACTCGTATTAGACGATAATATCAGCTTGATCAGAAGAGGTCAATGGTAATGAAGAAGCTTTCTCAATCAAGCTAATGTGATCAAATATAATAGAAGAATACCTGTCATCTAACTTTTACAGTACATATCTTTAGCATGTGCCAGTAGAAAGCATGGATCAATGTTCGATGATGGTCAAATAAAAATCTATGTAGCAATATAAACTTGAGGTTGACAAGGGAATTGACAGGTGGTCTTTACAGGTCACTTGTTGATCTCATGGCATTCTATATTCCAATGAGAAACTATATGACGCATATAGAGTTGAGGAGGCACATACATGGCAATATGCCAAGTGACAGGTTCAAAAGCAATTGCAGAATCAAGGGTTGGTTCCAAGCTTGCAACTGATGGGGGTGTTGCAGAGTACACTGACATGGTCGTTCTCCCAAACAGGAGGAGTTCACCTCGATGATACTCTTGCTTCAATTATTTCAAAAATAGGAAGTTAACCTATTTTAGGTTGGTTCTACAGTAGCTAGTATTTTTTAGATGTATAAGAGGAATTCTAATGTTCACATGTCGTTGATAGCCCTGGACAACATCAGGTAACTTGTATATTTACATAGAGGTACGAAGTCAACTTGGGGACACAGGTTGCAACAATGTTCATGCAAAGGAAGTGGACCTAGTGGAGCATTTCTTAGGAGAAGCAATGCAGTCCTAAAAGGCTTGGATGCGTGTAGGACACATATCATGGTGCGCACCTGCATGGAGCCTTTAGACCTTGAAATGTGTATATCCTTGGAGTGTATCACTTAGCATGTACAAGACTACATGTGGCTTTGTAATTTGGGCTTAGGCCCACATATGCATTGTTGACTCCCTTACCTCTCACATATCTATAGGAAGAAGAGATTTTTTCATCATCCTTGTACTCTTTTCTTTCTCTTTACATTGTTGAATGCACTATGGTCCATTATGATTCTTGAATGCACTATGGTTCAATAAATGGCACCTACAGAAAGGTATAGGGTCATGCACACATAATCAAGTTATTTCATACAGGTGGTAAACATACAATTTCCTAAATGGAACCCAAAGGAAAATGTATGGCATAAACAACTAATCAAAACTACCGATACTGATAAGATTACACAAGACTCGAGAGCCTATGCCACTAAACTAAAATGAAGAATTTCCCTCTTGTGGTAGCCAATAACCACAAAGATATAATAAGAGAATATTTTTTATTAACATGCAGATAAAGGTAAAAATTAATCTCATGTTCGTTGGAGTCCCATTCATGCATTAAAAAAAACAAGAGATTACTCAACTAACTAGAATCAACTAATGGTCTTCAACCATTATACCTAACATTTTGCTGATCAACATCAGGGAAACAACATTTCTCACTAAACCATACAAATCTTCCAGTAAACAACAAATAGAGAAATATCACAATAAGTAGGCATGATAAAGCACACCTTCATCTCGCTTATCACTATATATGTCAATCTTTTCACCCTTTCTATGTACATTCAAGTCATGCGATAATTTTCACATAAAACCCTTGCCACATTTCCCAGCGTTAAAGAATTCACATATTATAGATTTGGGATAAACACCTTCATATTTAAAAGCATATAGTCCAAATCAGAGAAGTTACCACAATGATCAGTTCAAGGGATTAGAATCATAAGATCATAGCAAGACTACTTTAATTTTTGTATGTATTAAAGAACTTGGGGAAAAATAAACTTTTCTATATGTGTTTCTGTGTCTAACTTCCTATTACAAACAAATATGCTCAAGAAAAGTGAGAAAACTAGTGGTACTCACATTTATAACAATATATTTAGTATTTGAGGGAAGCCATTGAGTTATGTTGTAATAAGAATACCCTTGACAGAATGTTATAGAAAATTATACCACTTTTACATTTGATGCCATCTCTAAGGGAAACCCTGGAATTGCAGGAATAGGAGAAAATTACAAAATCATCAAAGAATAAAAATAAATAAATCGGTTGTGCCTTATTCCATCGGTTTGAGTAATGAGACTTTAATTGTAGCTTTAATGCATAGATAGTGGTTATTTGCGGATTTCAATATCGTAATAATTGAAAAAATAAATATTTATGTAATATGGTCATTTTATGAGTTCAAAAGTGCGTAGCCCAAGGGATGCATAGATTAGAAAAAATGGAATAATTGTAGCATTTAAAAATTAATGAAAATTATGTGATGAAGATGTACTCAAGTTATCCATCTAGAGAAGCAACAAGCATCACAACTGGTTAAATATTTGACTTGACCAATAAAGGTGAATCCATATACAGTTCCCATCATAAACAACAATAAATATTTTTGTAATATTGTCACTTTATAGTTTGGTAACATGTTATGTGATGTTCCAAAATTTTGTGGAACATTAAAATTTTTTGTTTTTGCTTTAGGAGAAGAAAAAATGGGTAGGAAAACTCATTGATAATAAAAATCTGAATAAGGAACCCTTGTAATGTGAAAAGGGGTCAATAAAGAACTAGATTTCACACCCCATGTGTGAAAAGAGACAAATTGCAGGTGGATAATTCTAGAAGAGGCCAAGTTGACTGTGCAGATAGAGAAGATAAAGACTCACTTGGTGGGCCAATGCAGTTTGCATGAGGAGGAGATAATTCTAGAGAAGAAACCCTCAGGTGTGGGGCCTGTTAGAGTCGGTCTGTTCATCCCTCCGTCAAAGATCAAAACTCTCTTTTGTTGAATTTCATTTTTAGGTGTCTCATTCAGTTCGATCATCTGCATTCCATTAGGAGCATCTATCTTCTGACGGAAGGGTCTTGTCACTGATGCCCCTCGTGTCTTGTACCTTCTGGCTCAGGTCTATTCATCGAAGTTCATCAAAATCAATTTTAAAGTCATCCACAGTCCTGTTGGGTCTTTTGGTGGGCAAAGAGTCTTTTTAGGGTTTTTCAGTCATTAGGTCTAGGGTTCAGTCTTCAAAATGTTTAATAATGCCAGCAGGCCAGAGGGAGGATCAAAATAAGTTTTCATCTCAAGAAGTTTCATCGTTATAATGATTGATCACGACTTTTCTTCAAAACTCTGTTTTGAAGAAAATCGTCATTTTGTCCTTTGTAATAAATGCTATGTATATTTTCCAAGTTTTTCAGTTGTTAAAATATTCAGGCGTGGCCCTGGTCGCCTTTGCCAAAACATGCCAGTCATCCCTGCAAAAAATAGACAAGAGTTTCATCATTCGGGTCAAAAAGTCAAAGTGGAAACAAAAAAAAGAGTTTGTATTAAAAATGTGAAAGTGCCAAAATTGTAACATTACAAAGGTGGGTTTGTAAGAAACAAAAATCAAATCCATGACTATATAAGATATTTCCCACATTTATCAATTCATTTGCACTCAAGAAAACATCAGAGAAATCGAGTTCAATTGTGGAGAGGCGAAATCATGTGTTAAAGTTGGACTGTTTGTTGAAGACCAGTGCGTGACACATTGGGAGAAGGCGCGACGCACATAGCAGTCACGACGCATAGAGCCGCCCCTTCCTGTGTATTATTTTAACCCGCGTGGCGCACATACTGGTCACGGGGCACTGGGTTTGCGCGCGACGCACAGGGCTGACATCCGATTTTTATCACTCCCTCCAACGAAACTTCAAATTTTTCGCTCCCATTTGCTCAAGTAAGTGCTCTTGCTGGTGTTCGGTGTTATTTCAAAGATTGGTTGGAGAATTTGTAATATCAAAACATAAACCCTATCCTCTTATTAAAGCTACTCCTTAGGGTTTTAAAATTGGTGGTTTAAAAACAATTTTGTGCCAAACATTACATTCCCCATTGGTTTACTCCCTTCACTATTTTGCAATTATCACAGTCCCTCCCCTATTCCCCTCCGTCCCAAAACCACTTATATCCCTTGTTCCCATTTTCCCTATCCCTAAACTCTACTATTCCTTATCACTCTCCCTCTCTCATTTCACTTATAAATTCCCAAAATCCCTAATTCCCAACAGTCAAGTGACTGTTAGCACACCTTAATTTCACTTAACAAACTCCACTATACCCACTGTCCCTTTTTTCCCACAGTCCCTTCCTACTTGGCATACATTTGGAAATTGGAGGCAATAAACACCAAGTCCTCACTTATCATTTTCAACAAAAAAAACATACACTTTTCATACACATTGCAACACCATGACGGACACAGATTCATCATATGAGAAAAACGGTGATTCTACCACAGAGCTTCATGCACCAAGAAGGCCTCGAAAAGGAGGCAAACATGTGAGGGAGGAGCCCACCTCATTGACTAAGTTGGAGGCCTGCCCACTTGCCATGGCTTGTTTCAGAGAGAAATCATGCTATCAGTATTGTGAGAGGATTTCTCAGATTCAACATCATCAGGAGTTAGCCCGGTTGTTTGTTTTACATTTGTGTGATGGTCATGTTACTCTCGCTGGTGTAAATTTCACCTTGACACCAGAAACCATTTCTCAGGCAACAGGAATACCGAATGTAGGTGAGGAGTGGAACAAAAGACAACAGGTGGATAGAGTACATTACGAGCCATACATCGGGCCTAGCTATGTGAGGCAGCTCAACAGGGTATTCCCATTTCGGTTCTTGAAGGAATCTTATGCACCATTGATGAGACTCATTATCAGGTACTTCAGTTGTGAGGGCCGGTTCTCACGCCTCTATGCATACCACATCAGATTATTGATGCATTTCACGAGAGTAAGGATGATGAACATACTATATTTCATGTACCGAAACATATATAGGATGACTACTCTTGTGCAGAAGAAGACTCCTGAGCAGCAACACAACAACATCTATCATTATGCGCTCATGAAGATGATTGTGGTACATCAGCTTGGATTGCAGGGCATTACATGGGAAGATTTCATTTCCCATGACTTCTTCGCAGCCCCTCAGCCTCCTCCAGAGATTTTTCATGATGCAGATGAGCCTTCACATCATTTTGAAGGTCCCGAGACAGAGCCTATCGGTGTGCCAGTATTTTTTACTTATCAGAGAGGCACGAGAGCATTATTTGCAGCAGCCCGACGAGTACTATCTCCACCCGGGGTGGAAGGGGTCTCGTTGCCATCATCATCAGCTTAGGTACAGGACAGAGGAAAGAGGCCTATGCAGGAGGAAGGCCCTTCAGGAGGTTAGGATACTGATTTTACATTGATTGATGTGGACATGAGCTCTCCAAACTCAAAACTGAGAGAGATCATTCAGGAGTAGAAAACTGAGATCAGCACATTGACTGAGAAGTTGTAGAGAGCTCAGTGGATCATTAAATATTTGGAGTAGCGGAATAAGCAGCTAGAGGATCAGTAGACGATCATGGAATTTCAAAACATTCGTGAAAACCGGCAAGCTGCCCGAAGAAGCCCATCCGAGATGACACCTATTGAGCGGGATATTGAGGCCGATAGGGAGACTTGGCTCGATAGAGTCAACATTCATATCGAGAACCTGTTGGAGAAGGCGAACAAGGAGAAAAATATGCTCAGGCACATGAAAAATCACTATTGGGCACGCACACATGTTTGCAAAGAGAAAATCAAGATCTTGAAAGCGAGGCTAAGGAGGGCACTGAAACGTCGTCAAAAACATGATATGCTCCAAATATTGGCCGAAGCCTCTTTGGTTGAGCATAGTACGTGATGAGGGAAATTTAGTCCAAATTTCAAGGAATTTAGAGAAAATTTTGTCATTTTTGAATTTTTTTGGTCACAAAACAGGTTTTTCTGCCCGACGCGTAGCGCCACCTTGCGCGTGCTTATGATTGGGAGATCTTCTGGAGGGAAACTTGGTATTTCTAGATTTTTTATGAAAATTTATTCATGCTCAGGAATGGCCTTAGGATTTCATCAAGTTTTGGGTGTCTTAAAGGGTCAAAAACACCTTGAAAATGGCCTTTCTGCCACTTTTTGCACACACAGGAACCAGTCTTGGGAGATTGAACTTTTGGGGGGGAAAATGGACACCAAATCCAGAAATTCCACTTGGGTTGGAAAGTAGACAGGCATGGATTTACAACAAGATATCATGAGCTCAATTTGTACTTTGGGAAGTGCCTCAAAATCAGCTCCAAACTTGTGCTACGCATAGAGATTTTGGGCGCGACGCATAGAGGATTTTTGCTTATTTTTCACTCCACAGCTCAGAATTTCGCCTAGTTTTGGCCAGTTTTATTTTTCTCATGTAACTCTTGATCTATATTGATGTAATTTCATAACCATGATGTAATTTTAGCACATTTTTACTTTTTATATAAGATTCATTCACCAAAAGGTGAAATGTGGGTGAATGGATCAGTTTCCTAGCATATAGAGGCAAGTTGTTTCATGGCCTATTTTCTAGTTCCTAGTTTAGATATGGTTGAAACAACTCCTAGAATGATGAGATCGACCCCTAGAGGCATGGGAATGGGTTAGGATTGTCTATATGATGTATTTTCTTAGTCATTTTCAGGGTTGGACATTTGGGATTGCTAGCACTTCATTGTACATTTCATTCTGCAATTTTGGCAAAGGAATAGACCAGGGTTTGCAGCCCTCTTTGGGATCCTTGTGGCTCTGTGTTTTGATGGTGTTTTCCTCTATGTATATGTAAGTTCACTGATGTTTATGTGTACCATTTTCATTCTCCTTTCTTCTTAAACTAAACAAACAAGTTATAAAGGTAAAATTCATTGGTTTGCTTTGCTCTGCCTTCATTTTTGTTTAGTTTTTCATGTTTTCATCTGTTTGAGGAGGACTCTTGAGAACCTCTTGCCCTCTTCAGCTCCTCACCGGTCTGATCCATCCATCCACTCAAGCTAAAGCATCAAAACTATTGCCTACCTTGCCCCAATCAGAACTCTGCAAAAACTAGGCCTAATCCCCGCACCCAAAACTGCCTTTCCCTTGATCCAACAAAAAACCCCAAAAACACAATCAAACTCCTTCACTTATATACCTAGCCTAAAATTAGCTTTCATTTCAGTCATCTCAAGCCCTATTGATTACTTTTCGCTGAGATTGACCCGGAGAGAGCCCTCTCCTGTTCTAGTAGGGCTAGCTACCAGACTGAGCGTGGTTTGATGTTACCCTGAACTCTGCCTTCCTTCAGCCTGAGGTAGATTTAGGCAATAACATAGTGGCAACCATACTGGGGAAGAATATGGTTTTCTTGTTGGTGTTACTTGTTTTATAAGCTACAGATGGAGCCTGAAGTTATGCCAGGTAGCCTTCGAAACGCTTTTGCTTTGCATTAGCGGAAGTAGATAAACACTACTTCAGTCAATCTCCGGTCTATCTTGTGAACGTGACACTTGACTTGTGAATTTCCCCAGTATATCAGATCGTTCTGGAATTTTGGGTGATGAGTCTAGAATTTGATAGGCTGAACACGCTATTTTTTTCCCTTTGATTTTTGAAATTAATCCAACACACTGGCTTCCAAAAGACATACTAGAGCAAATCCGGATTCTGATCCACCTCCAGTGTATGAGAATCCCAATATGATTTCAAGAATCCTTCATCGAGAAAGTCCCGTGATCCCTCTGTTCAAATCTCATTCATGCCCTACCGTATCTGAATTCCTTGAAGATATTGAGTTTGATGATCAATTTGAGTTGTCGTTGTTTGAAACTAAATCTGAAAGTGCTATTGGTTATACTGTCATAAATCTTGAGTTTATCAATTATATTGAGATTGAACAAGCTAATAGATCCATTGATAGTTATATTTTGAACATTCAAAACTCCATTGTGGCAACAAATATTCCTAAGTTTATCGAATCAGCATCTGAAACTCTTGGTCCATCAGCAGTTACTTCTGATTCACAAGTTCATACCCAGCCTCCTTTCATTCCTACTATTCCCGTGAAACCATCTAATTCTGATCAACAATCTGCAGTAGTTTCTCCTCCATCCCCACCACATACCCCCTGTACATCTACTACTCCTACTCCTCTTGTTTCTCCAAGACAGATTATAAATCCACCAAGAGTAATGGCTGCTAGATTTGCACCCCTTGTCCTGCCTCCAAACTTGGATGCCATGCCCGCTGATTATCAGAGTAAGATCCCATTTTTTGATGGAACTCTATAAAGTGTTCCTGCTTAGCAACATATTGAAATAATGGTAGACTTCTTTGATCTTCATGAAATTGATGAAGAAAATGTGACTATGAGATTGTTTGTGCAAACTTTCGGAGGTGAAGTACGTAAGTGGTTCAGAGCTTTGCAGCCTAGAAGTGTTGCTACATTGGCCGAGCTTCAGAGACAATTTTTGGATCGGTGGGAAATAAATAAGGATCCTCTTCAAATTACTTCTGAATATACCAAGATTAAACACAATGCTGGTGAGTCCGTCCAAGACTATATTATTAGATTTAATGCGGTTTATAATGCAATTCCGGATGATTTGAGGCCATCTAAGAAGTCATATTTGCTTAAATTTCCGGATGGTTTTGACCCAGACATGGCCTATTCATTACGGGAAAGAGATCCGCCCAGTTTGGAGGATATGCAGAAAATTGCGGTGAGTGTGGAAGTGAATTTGAATGACAAGGGAGCTAGATTGAAAGCAGAGAAGAAATTCATGATAAAGGAAGAATCTTCTAATTCATATCAACTACTTCGCAAGTGGAAAAGATGTTTGAAAGAATGACACTTGATAAGCTTGAACTGTAGATCAGAAATCCAAACTTTCGTGGACAGCAGCAACCTCAATTCAGGATCAAAAAACGAGAGCAGCGAGCACAAGAACCACCGCCACAATAGCAGGTAAAGACTCCTTTACAGCAGAATTTTGTTGGTCCCGAATCAGATGATGAAGACAATGTAATTGGAGAAGAAAATCACTTTTTTACACCTGACGACATGCCAACCTTTATCACTGAAGAGGAGGAGTTTGTAGAAAGTTCAGCTGTACAAAAGGATGAGGATTTTATCTTGGCAAATGAGACAGCTCTTGAAGAAGAGTCGGATGAGTATCAGAGAGGTTGTATGAATGCTTTGTCTACCCAACAGAAACAATATTCACTTAGAAACAGAGATGTGCCTATCAACCCAATCCAAAAGAGAAAATAAGTTTCAGCATCAAAGAATGATACACCCATTGCACAGAAGAAGGGAAAAGATGTAGCTGATCCTACTACAAGCAAGACTCCATCAGCAAATGAAAGATCAAATCAGCCAATTGTATCAAAGGAGAAATTTTAAAAGGAGGATGCTCCAGACAAAGAGGTAGAAAAGACTTCAGCTTTTAGCTTAGAAGGTGAGATTGCTAAGTTGAAAGTTTCCATTCCTTTGACTGAGTTAATGAGAAATAGCAGCTACAAGGGTCAAGTATCAAAAATTTTGAATTTTGATCCAATGTCTGATATGCTGAATGTGGAAGATGATCAACCTGAGTTGATATTTGGACTAGCATTTGATGGTGAGTCTCCCGATAATGATGTGCCGCCTTTTTATATCAGCCTTAGATTGCATGATTTTGTATTACATAATGCCATGTTTGATTCTGGAGCTTCTCACAATCTCATGCCAAAGGCGATTATGGAGAAATTGGGATTGGACATCACTCGGAAGTATCATGATCTGTATTCTTTTGATTCTAGCAGAGTAAGATGCATTGGGATTATTAAAGATTTGGTGGTAAGTTTAGATCAGATTCCAGCGAAGAATGTTTTGATGGATGTGGTTGTGCCAGACATTCCTCCTAGATTTGGCATGCTTCTTTCCAGATCTTGGGGAGAAAAATTGAAGGGAACCTTGCAGCTTGATTTATCCTACGCTACCATTCCTGTGTTCGGTCAGATGAGAAGATTATATCGGGAACAGAAGATGAAGTATATGATCACCAGCAAGGAGAAACTGGTAAATCATCTGATTAATTATGTACATACAGATTTAGAGTCTTTTGTTTTGTATTCAGATAGTTTCAATGATGTAGATAGTCAGTTAGTTGAAGCAGAGGACATTCCAGAGATTACAGAAAATTTCAGAGAAGTTTTGATGAAAGAGAGACAAGAACTTGAGAATTCCGCTGAAAAATCAGCCTCCCAAAAGCAGCAGAAAGTTGAGGGACAACAAGCAGAAATAACAGAGCAAACAAAATTTCAGCACTTGGAGGAAGATGAAGAAGGTTTACGGACTATGGATTTCGATGGTGCAGTTGGGAGTGATGGTGCCAGAATCGGTATTTGGGTACGTAGTCCTTTTTCTGCCCCAAACAAGGTACCTAGTAATGTGAGAGTTTGTTCATACAAATTAGCATTTGATTGTTCGAATAATGGGGCAGAATATGAAGCCTTGATTGCTGGTCTGAAAATACTTAGGAAGTTGAATGCTAAGAGAATTGCAGTCTATGGCGACTCCGAGTTGGTAATTAAGCAAGTGAAGGGTGAGTATCAAGCTAAGCATCCTCGAATGCGGGCTTATCGAAATGCTGTTCTTGACATCTTGAAGTTATTTTCAGACTATACTTTGACTTGTATCCCTCGCATTCAGAATGGTATTGCGGATGCTCTTGCTAAGGCAGCTAGTAATTTGAAGATTCCAATGAACTCAAGTAATAAGTTTGAAATCCATGTAAAAAATCATCTGACTGTCCCGGATAATCAAATATTTTGGCAAGTATTCCAAGATGATGATGAGATTGATGAATTTCTGCAGAACAAAGGTAAATTCAAAGACACCTCAATTGACATGGAGTATGATGATGGTGAGGCTGATGTGCAAATAAATTAGCTGAAAGATAATTTCATTCCTAAGGGTTTGATACCTTTAGAAGAGCTCTTTGATCAAGATGATGTAGCTAGAAAGCCAACCTTGCGGCCAACTGAAAAGGGAGTTGAAGACGTGAACATTGGAACAGCTGAAAATCCAAAGATGGTGAAGTTATCCAAATCATTGCCACCAGAGGTAAAAGAAAAATATGTAAATTTGTTGTCTTCTTTTGCTGATGATTTTGCTTGGGACTATTCAGATTTAAAGACGTATGATACCAATATAATTCAGCACACCATTCCTATTAAGCCAAATTAGAAGCCCTTCAGGCAGAAGTTGAGAAGGATAAATCTGAAGTTGTTTCCCTCGATTGAAAAGGAGGTGAATCGATTATACAAGGTTGGTATCATTGTTCCTATAAGATTTTTAGATTGGATTTCCAATTTGGTGCCCATTCGCAAAAAGACAGGTGAGATTCCTTTGTGCATTGATTTTCAGAATTTGAACAAGGTTTCTTTGAAAGACAATTATCCACTGCCCAAAATGGATCACATACTGCAGCGAGTAGTTGGAGCATCTCGTATGTCACTACTCGATGGTTATTCTGGGTATAACCAAATTTTGGTCCATGAGGATGATAGAGACAAAACATCGTTCACCACTCTGTGGGGAACTTTCCATTACGCCAAAATGCCTTTCAGTTTGAAGAATGCTGGTGCGAAATTTCAGCGTGCAATGGATATGGCATTCGCGAATGAGAAAGATGTTTTCTTAGTTGTGTATCTTGATTATTTGACAGTCTTTTCCAATTCTGATGAAGAACATATTTACCATTTGAAAGTTTTTTTTCAGCGATGTAGAAAGTATGGTGTGTCACTCAATCCGAAGAAGATTTTGTTTGCCATGGATGAGGGCAAACTCC
The DNA here is from genome assembly GCA_034641835.2 of Pinus albicaulis. Classification (NCBI taxonomy): domain Eukaryota; kingdom Viridiplantae; phylum Streptophyta; class Pinopsida; order Pinales; family Pinaceae; genus Pinus; species Pinus albicaulis. The sequence goes on from CM076579.1 coordinate 703,193,133, forward strand.
TTGGTCACATTATTTCAAAAGATGGCATCCGTATTGACCCAGCTCGAGTTGAAGCAATTCAGAAAATTGATCTTCCCCGGAATAAGAAGGAGATTCAGTCTTTTAATGGTAAGATGAATTTTTTACGCCGCTTTGTGCCTAACCTTGCTGAACATCTAAGAGAGATTATAGACATGCTTAAGAAGGATAGTGTAGTAAAGTGGAGTGAAGAGGCGGTAAAGTATTTTAATTTAGTGAAGTTGGTTCTTTCATCAGCTCCGGTTTTGATCAGCCCGAATTACACTCAGGATTTTATTTTGTTCTCTTTTTCTTCGGAACATACTATGGTAGCAGTATTAATGTAGAAAAGAGATGGACATGAAAAACCAATTTCTTTTTTCAGCCGTACCATAAGAGATGCAACCCTGAAATATAACATAATTGAAAAACAAGCTCTCGCTCTTGTGAAGGCGTTGAAAAATTTCCGAGTATATATTCTGCATTCTCATATTATTGCTTATGTTCCTAACGCTGCTGTGAAGGATGCTCTAGTGCAAACAGATCCGGAAGGGAGACGGGGCAGATGGATTGCTGCCTTGTTGGAGTATGATGTGGAGATAAAGCCCACAAAGCTTATCAAAGGACAAGGTCTGGAAAAGTTAATGGCTGAATCAAATTTTCACGCTTTGGACATCAATATTATTGCTGCTATGTCTGAAGATAATGAGGAAAGTTCATCAGTTTAGGTATCAGAAATCTTTGTGATGTCTCCTTTGTATTCAGATATTGTATATGTGCTTCAAAATTTGTCACCACCACCCGGAATGGCTAGGAACAAAAGTAGAAATTTGAAATTGAAGGCTGCTAAGTTTTGTGTTTTGAATAATTCACTTTATTGGAAAGATCCCAGTGGTGTGTTGGCGAATTGTTTGGTGGAAGAAGAAGCAAAGTAGTTTATGGAGGATGTTCACAAAGGAGATTGTGGCGGTCACCTTTTTTGGAAAACAACGGCCAATAAGATTTTGAGAGCGGGGTACTATTGGCCGAAATTGTTTGCTGATGTGTATAGGACTGTCAAAAGCTGCCATGAGTGTCAGATTTTTGAAGGAAGATATAAATTATAGCCTTTGCCGCTTAAGCCCATTGAGGTGAGTGCTCCGTTTCAGCAGTGGGGTTTGGATTTCATTGGTGAAATTCATCCCGCTTCTTCGGGACAACATAGATGGATCCTAACAACGACAGATTATTTCACGAAATGGATTGAAGCAGTTCCCACCCGGCAAGCTATGGATTCGGTAATAATTTCTTTCCTTGAGAATAACATTTTGTCTCGTTTTTGTTGCCCAAATAAGTTGATCACTGATAACGTAGCAGCTTTCAAATCAAAAAAGATGATTGAGTTTTGTGACAAGTATAAAATCATTTTGGGGCATTCAACTGCCTATCATCCGCAAGGCAACGGATTGGTGGAGTCTTCCAACAAATCTTTGGTCAACATCATTAAAAAGTTGCTGGAAATAAACAAGAAGAGTTGGCATAAGAAGCTGGTCAATGCACTATGGGCCGATCGAGTGAGTCAGAAGAAATCCATTGGTATGTCCCCCTTTGAGTTAGTTTATGGAGTTGTTACATCGTTTCCTACCTCTCTCACGGTTCCGGTGGTAAAACTTCTACAGGAAGTTGGCAGTGAAGAAGATCATATGCAGAGAAGAATAAATCAAATGATCCATTTGCTGTAGACGAGGGAAGAATTTTTTCAAAACATATTCAAGCTGCAGGAGAGAATTAAGAAAATCTATGACAGGAAAGAAAAGGCGGACAATTTCGAACTGGAAGAAGTGGTGTTGAAATGGGATGCCAAAAATGAGGATAAAGGTAAGCACGGTAAGTTCGAAAATCTCTCGAAAGGACCCTTCAAAATTGCAGCATATCGAGGTCAGAACGCTTTTCTTCTGAAGGAGATGAACGGGGAAGATTGTCTAGGAGGGCCGGTCAATGGTCGGCTACTCAAGCGGTACCATTTATAAGATGTTTTCTACTGATTACATTGTCATTGTACATACCATTTATTTAAATTTCATTGCAAGAGTGCACTGTGATCTTTTCTTTAGTTTGGGGCCCGAAGTGAAGGCTATAATTCTGAAGATGGATTGCAGTTTTAGTTTGATTTTGTCGAGTCAGTTTTGTTCAGTCATTTCAGTTTCAAAGTTGAGTCAGTTTGAGTCAGATTTTCAGTCAATAAATTAGTCAACAGTCTTGTGTTGCTTTGTCAAGTTATGGACTCCATAGCCCAATGGACGAAGGCACTGCCTACTCTCCCAGAAATCTGCAGTTCTTGGCACCTCCCAGGAGCTACCATCCCCATTGGAGCTAATGTTAGAGTCGGTCTGTTCATCCCTCTGTCAGAGATCAAAACTCTCTTTTGTTGCATTTCATTTTTAGGTGTCTCATTCAGTTCGATCATCTGCATTCCATTAGGAGCATCGATCTTCTGATGGAAGGGTCTTGTCACTGATGCCCCTCGTGTCTTGTACCTGCTAGCTCAGGTCTATTCATTGAAGTTCATCAAAATCAATTTTAAAGTCATCCACAGTCCTGTTGGGTCTTTTGGTGGGCAAAGAGTCTTTTTAGGGTTTTTCAGTCATTAGGTCTAGGGTTCAGTCTTCAAAATGTTTAATAATGCCAGCAAGCCAGATGGAGGATCAAAATAAGTTTTCATCTCAAGAAGTTTCATCGTTATAATGATTGATCACGACTTTTCTTCAAAACTCTGTTTTGAAGAAAATCGTCATTTTGTCCTTTGTAATAAATGCTATGTATATTTTCCAAGTTTTTCAGTTGTTAAAATATTCAGGCGTGGCCCTGGTCGCCTTTGCCAAAACATGCCAGTCATCCCTGCAAAAAATAGACAAGAGTTTCATCATTCGGGTCAAAAAGTCAAAGTGGAAACAAAAAAAAGAGTTTGTATTAAAAATGTGAAAGTGCCAAAATTGTAACATTACAAAGGTGGGTTTGTAAGAAACAAAAATCAAATCCATGACTATATAAGATATTTCCCACATTTATCAATTCATTTGCACTCAAGAAAACATCAGAGAAATCGAGTTCAATTGTGGAGAAGGCGAAAGAAGCCGATCCCACGACTTCGAGCAGACCCGCATTCCGCTAGGGCGCCCTCACATGACCTGACTCAACCCAACCCACCTGAACGAGTTTCCTTGGGTGCCCTCATAGTACTGCATGACCCGACTCGACCCGAATCGAATTCATTTCATTGGGCACCATCAAACAGCCCGACTCGCCCGAACGTCGATTAAGGCATGAGGGAGCAAACAGAAAATGGGTCACACGAACGTGCACAAGGCACATAGACAATCAAAACTTAGCATTTTTTATACGACCTCCCTCAAATGATTAGACTCGAATGTGTTTCTTGTGGTGCCCTCACATGGGACGACCTGATCCGCCTGGATGAAGGCATGAGGGAGAAAACGGAAAACGGATCGCACAAAAGTGCACAAGGCACATGCACATTCACAACTTAGCATTTTTTATACGGACACCCTCACATGACCCGAACCGACCCGACCTATCTCACTCGAACACGTTTCCCTGGGCGCCCTCACACGACCCGACCAGACCCCACCCGAAGGTGTTTCCTTTGGCACCCTCACACGACACGACTTGACCTGACTCGCCCAAACATGTTTTCTTATGTGCCCTCACATGACCTGACTTGACCCGCATGAACGTGTTTCCTTGGGCACCCTCACACGCCCCAACTCAAACCGACCTGGCCCACCTAAACACATTTCCTTGGGCACCCTCACATGACCTGAGGTAACTTGACTCACCCGAACGTGTTTCCTCAGGCACCCTCACATGACATGACCCAACCCGACCTGACCCACCCGAATGCATTTCCTTGACGCCCTCAGATGGCACGACTCGATCTAAATCTACTCGCCCGAACTCGTTTCCTTGGGCGCCCTCATACGACCTGACCTGACACGACCTGACCTAATGCAACTCGACTTGACACAACCAGGCCTACTAACCTGACCCAACCTGACATGACCTGAACTAACCGGACCTGACCCGACTTGATCACACGACCCGACTTGACCCAACCTGACCTGACCCGACCTGACCCAACTTGACCTGACCCGACCCACCCGAACACATTTTCCTGGGCACCCTCACATAACACGACCCAACCCAACCTACTTGAACGCGTTTCCTAATTAGGCACCCTCACACAGCACGACCCGACCAAACCCGACCAGACCCAACCTGACCCTCACAAACGTGTTTCCTTGGGCGCTCTCACATGAACCAACTCGACCCAAACTGACCTGGCCTATAAAAACATGTTTCCTTGGGCATCCTTATAGGACTTGAATCGACCCGACCTACCCAAACGAATTTCCTTGGGCACCCTCACATGACATGACCAGACTCGACCCGACCTGCACGAACACGTTTCCTTCGGCGCCCTCACAGAACCCGACTCGAACTGACCTGACCCACCTGAACGTGTTTCCTTGGGTGCCCTCACAAGGCCTAACCCAACTTGACTCACTCGAATGCGTTTCCTTGAGCGACCTCACACGACATGACTCGAATCGACTAGGTCCACCCAAACGCGTTTCCTTGGGCAGCCTCACACGACACGACCTGACCAGACCCGACCTGACCCACTTGAATGCATTGCTTGGGCGCCCTCATACGACCCGACACAACTCGACCCATAAGCATTCCTTGGCTGCCCTCACATGACCCAACCCGACCTGCCTGAATGTGTTTCCTTGGAATCCCTCATAGTACGACATGACCCGACCTGAACACATTTCCTTGGGTGCCATCACATGACCCGACCCAACCCGACCTGCCTAAATGTCGAAGGCACGAGGGATCAAACAAAAAACGAGTCGCATTAATGTGCACAAGGCACACAGGCAGTCAAAACTTAGAATTTTTTATACGACCACCCTCACACAACCTGACTCGACCTGACCCAACCCGCTCGAACGCGTTTCCTTGGTGCCCTCACATGACCCGAACTGACCTGCCCAAACGTGTTTCCTTGGGCGCCCTGACATGGCAAGACCTCACTTGACCCACCTGAATGCGTTTCCTTAGGTGCCCTGACATGACCCAACCTGAACCGCACGAAAATGTTTCCTTGGGCACCCTCACACGACCCGACCTACCTGAACGCATTTCCTTGGGTGTCCTCACATGACCTGACCCAACCATATGTGCATGAATGCGTTTACTTGGGTTCCCTTGAATGACATGACCCGGCCCGACTCGACCCACATGAACGCATTTCCTTGGGTGCCCTGACACAACCCGACCTGAATCGACCCGACCCACCCAAACGCGTTTCCTTAGGTGCCCTCACACAAAGAAACTCGAAGCGACCCACCAAAACATGTTTTATTGAGCTCCCTCACAAGGAATGACCCGACCCAAACCAACCCTCTCGAATGCTTTTCCTTGGGCGCCCTCAAACGACACAACTCAACCCGACCCGCCCAAACGCGTTTCCTTGGGCGCCCTCACACGACCCAACCTGACACGACTTGACCTGAAATGACCTAGCCTGACACGACCTGACCTGAACCTCACACGACACGACCTGACCTGACCTAACCCTCATACAACACGACCCGAGCCGACATGTCATCTCTATTCCAAAGTTGTGAATTTTTCGTCGCAATTCTAACATTGTCGACCTATAGTCACAATTCTGACGTTCTGACCCTTTCATTGCTATTCTGATGTGTCGAGCACTTTTGTCACTCTTTCGATGTTTGCATATTTTCGTTGCAAGTCCAACGTTTCGAAGTTTCATTACTTTTCCTGTTGGAAATACTGAGAGGGGGGGGGGGGGTGAATCAGTATTATTTTCAATTAGAAAATTAGTTAATCGTCAATTATTATCAGTGTTTGTACAATGATAGCAACAACAAAAAAGGAACAAAAATGCACACATTTTTTAAGGTGGAAACCCACTCCGGGACAAAAACCACCTTATGCTTTTCTAATAATTCTTTAATATTCAACTCCAATTGAAATTAAAGCTCCAACTTCCTAGAATCTAGAAAAGCATTCTTCTCTATCTCCCACTAGATGGATGCTCCAATGCCTGAGATTCTTCAGTAGTCAACTGAATGAATTCCCCAACACCCAATGAGCTACAACTCACCCTAGCACCACCCTACCACCCTATAGAAGAATAAAAGAAGATTGGACTCCCGTACCAGGGAAAATGGTCCACTTTACAATGATATAGAATGATGTAGAAGAAGAAGATACACTAGACCATAACCCCAAATATGGCACAACCACCTAATGATGATCCTAGACCTCCTGACACTACCTCTTCAACTCTTGGCAGATAGAAACTAGAACAATTTTTACAATAATGTATTTACAATGACTTAGTATAATGATACCTTTACAATAACTGTATGTAGTGTTGCCCACTTGAAGAATTTATGTGATGAACTTCTTGCTGATATTCTATAACTTGGTTGCTACTCTTGTCATGCTACTATCTACTACACCTTGCTTTGCTTTGTTGCCCTAGAAAGTCTGGTCCTTTGCAGCCCTTGACAACACATGATCTAGCTTTTTCTTGCCTTCTAGGAGCTCGATGTTGAATTTGGTGTATCTCTGTTATTTTAGATCCCCAATATGTGATTTTAAGTCCTTTAGTATTCCTCTAAGTTGTCTTTTGAATGCCAGAAGTCTGACCCAATTTGGATTCTTCAAGAGAGAGTTATGCCCAATATCTCAAAATGAAAAAATTATGGACTATTTCAGTAAAGTGAACTTGTACGGAATGCCACATGTCACTGTTTCTTCATTCGGCTCTGAAATTCATAGAGAGAAAACTAAAGTCCGTGCACTATCTTCCATTTTTACGGAATTAAAATCTGATACTCAGAGAGAGAGTTATGATGATTTTCCCAAGGTTTCTTCTTTGAGATGACTTTCAAGAGCCTGCAACAACACTTACTTCCACAGATCATATCTCTGAAAATATTGCGCACCTTGATATGAAATTTTCACAGGAGCTTCCCCAAGATTTGGGCTTCGTCTCATAAAAATTTGAGCTTCTAAACATTCATAGAAAAAAAGTTAGAGTGAAAATTGCATGATGACCTATTTTAGATAGCGAAATCCCTTGCATCAAGAGGATATGAGGATCACAATTTATATAAATGCTTAGGTTGAGAGGGGCTTCAACAAGTGAACATGGGAGGGATTTTAGGAGCTTAAAAAATATTAATTATGAGTTTTCAATGACCCATGCCACAACCCCATGGGGTTTTAGCCCACTAACTGGGGTTACAAACTTCAAACATGAATATCTCTCAAACCGTGAAGAATTACATGGCGTGCCATATATAATTGGAAACATCTCGACAAGAAGAAACCATCAAAAGAATTTTTGGCCCATAATATAGTATTTTGGTAAGTCAACATTCCCATGCAATATTGGGGTAGCCTCTAGTGCTTCTTGGGTTGACATCAATGACAACCGTTGATCAAATATCTCCCCCTTTGGCATTGATGGCAACACAAGTACTCCCCCTATGATTATGACACCTCTTCCTACAACATCCTCTCCCCCTTTGACATCAATGGCAAAGGGTTACCCCCCCTGGCACACAACCATATTGCAGACCTGTACACACTCCACTCCCCTTGACACACAACCATCCTGCGGACCTGTACACACTTCCACTCCCCCTTTATAATCTAAATAAGGAAAATATAATGAGAAATTGTCAGAATCCCTAGCTTATGGCAAAGATATTTCAATGCTTCACGAGTACTCTCACGATCATCAAAGATTCCTGCCCAATCTGCATCTTTAAAGGCATGAGTAATGAGATTGTTACCTTTGGGATACCACAAGACATATTTTGTTGTTCCCTTTAGATATCGAAGAATTCTTTTGATGGAAATAATATGTGATTCTTTTGGTGCTGCTTGGAATCTTTCTACTTGTCCAACTGCTTGCATAACATCTGGATGAGAGGCTGTTACATATAGAAGACTACCAATCATAGATCTGTACAACCTTTGATCCACATCATTAGATGAGCCGTCTATGCTCAATTTGCAACCTGTTACCATCAGAGTAAGGATGGGTTTGCAATATTCCATTTTGAATTTCTTGAGCATTTCCTTGATGTACTTGGCTTGACATATAAAAATTCCTTTCTCTTGCTAAGACATTTGACACCCTAAGAGGCATGTCAGCTTACCAAGTAAAGACATCTCGAAATCAATTTTCATCTTTGTAGCAAACTTATTACTTAGTCGATCATCATTGCTACCAAATATTATATCATCCTCTTTAGCTATTAGACATCCTTTAGTTACTTCATCCAGAACATATATGTCTTTTGGAGCTCGACTTGCTGTAGCCACAATTTCACCATACCTCCCTTTCCTGATTTCACATTTTGTGGAGTTGAATAATATTGTATGTCCTTGATCACATATTTGTCCAACACTGAGTAGATTTTGAATCATGTTTTCAACCAATAGAACATTGTTGGCTATAACATCTTTGCTTCCAAGAGTGATGGTACCTGATCCTATAACATTTGAAGATCCATCATTTCCAAAGGGTATGGTTCCATCCTTTTTCTCTTTCAAAGATACAAATTTCCTTCTATCTCCAGTCATATGCGTTGAACAACCGCTGTCAACATACCCCACATCTTTGATGTTTTGAGCCTTGAGAGCGAGAGAAAAATTATCAATCTTCTTCTTCTTCCATGTTTGTTCGTTCTATGGCTTCGAAGATTCCTCTAGGGGATTTTCAAGTCTACAATCTCTAGCTATGTGTCCAAAGTTTCGATATTTGTAACATTCAATATTATTTCTTAAATGTTCAAATCTATTGATGTTTCGCTAAGCCCTCAGAGTTTCATATTTGACAAATCTCTTGGAATTGTATTCATTCCTGGGGTACGTGCGACATTCTACAGCTTTATGACCAAATTTTCCACATGAATAATAGTAGCCATAAAAAATATGTTGGTACCTAGATGGAAATCTTCGTCAAGGAATTGTCTTCCAAGGTTGTTCTTGCGAATATTGTCCAATGAAGTCTACATGCATGTCAGATCTCATAGGTTCATTGTATTTTGTTGTAGAAGGTCCTGCTTCTTCTTCTTTGTAACCGATGCTAGTTTTGTCGTTGCAAGATTGTTGATGAGTTCTTCCAATGCCCTTGAGTTGTTGGAATAGTTTTGGATAGTTTTTCCTTTCTTCACTTCCTTACACAGTGAAACTACTTCGGCTTCTAATGCTTCCCTTTCTTGGTTTCTTTATTCCAACTTCTTTTGAAGTGACTCTTCAATGCATTTGTGTTCTTCAACTGCAATTTTGAGACCTTGAACTTGTTCTTCAGGAGTATTGGAACATATCTTTGCTTCCTTGAGCTCTTTTATAAGCTTGATTTCTTCCTTAGAAAATTATTCTATGGTCAATCCTTCTTCTTCGTTGTTTGATACCTCTTGTTTATTGTGCTTGGCCATTTTTGTACCTTAAGAGACAATCCCTTAGCTGTGATAAGGAATCAGTGCTTAAGCCATGTATAAGATTATGTCACAAAATTATTTGTCTTTATTTAATAACCCTCAAGTATTTATCATAAAACCCTCAAATATCAAATATAATGAACATCTCACAATCCTGTCGTTTGCTTATGTTGAATGAAATGACCATAAGAAAATGAAAGAAGGAAGTCCAAACTGATATGTTGTTACACAGAATATGTCATCTCAAACACCAGAAGAATTATATGAAAGAAACAGTTAAAACGAAGGAGCGCTAATTAAGGATTTTAAATCTTGCTTACATAGGTAAAAAGAGACCTTCTGCTCATTACTTCGTTTTATTCAAAGATAGAAAACAGAGAATGAAAACTTGAACACATATCAACATAAAAATATTCCAGAAACTTGCTTCTCATTCATTAATCCTTGAAAACTCGGAACCTTTCTTCCCCTTGAAAATTACATTAAATATAGCAAAAAGCAGATTGGAACTGTTGTAACCAATCCTAACTACCACAACTACTTAGGACTTCGGAGGCTCTCTATTACATGCCTTGAAAATGTCTTATTACAATTACATTGACTTTGAAAAATTAATATAATGTAAAAATATATATCCTAATCTATAGGAAATGTTGATGATGCTGCTGCATTTCCTTGGTTAGCTGATTTGTCTTTCTTTAATGTTGAAAACCCTTTTGGAAAGTCTATTGTCCAAGATCTACAAATTTTCCATATCTCTACCTTTGTCCTGGGCGAATGTGTTATATTATGATACTCCAATTTGAATGCAATAATTCGATTATAGGATGGAATTTCTGTGAAAAGAGTTTTTACCAACCATAGTAGCTGAAAATGTTTCTGCCAAAAGTTGACCATTGTTTCCCCTTTAAGCACCTGAGTTTTTTCATGCCTGTTATCAACTTTAGTTTTTGTCATAACTAGACAATTATCATAATAATCCCATGGAAAAATTCTCCCCAACATGATGGCAGACCTATTCTTGTTAATTTTTCAAACAACTTATCAAATTGACTTACTGCTTCTTTAATTTCCATCAGTTTCTTTTATGTAGCCTTTCTGTGGTCATTTATGACAATCATCTTATTGATCTCTACTGCATATAAGGTCCTGTCTTTAATGTCGTTCTCTTCTAATTCATGATCCGTTTTAGAATTAATAAATTCAATGAACCTTCGAGCCCAAATAGCTCTATTAGTTGCCTTCTGTTTATCTGTCATGATTGGTTCTTCACATTCCTTGATAAGCCTTTTCTCCTCTGCAACTATCATCAAACAACTCCAAATAGATTTCATTTCTGAAATGATATCATTCCAAATGATATCTTTGGCTTGTATCAGTGAAATTTTTCCTTTCAGTCTTACTTTGAGATTTTTAATCTCATCATCAGCATTCTGAATATCCATTTTGTACTTGTCAGCTTCATTCTCTATGGCTCGAATAAGCTTTGTTGCAGTCTCCAGATCTGCTTGAGCCTTTTTTAGATATCTTTTAGCCATCTGCAACTTAGTATTCAACTGAGAAATCTGTGCATGTGGATCTTCGTTACCTATAGGAAAAAGAAAAGTACAATTATGGTTATCAATATGATTTTGCAATGATATTGCAGTTTGCTTTATTTTGGAAATTTCTTCATCTTTTCGCATGAGTTGCTGTAAAATATTTTCCTTTTCCTTCTCCACCTCTACAACTTCTGCAGCCATAGAATGTTCTCCTGTAGGAAATTTTAGCTTTTTCCTCATTGTAGATATTTATGCTTGTGCACTTTGCATAAATTTTTGTACAACAGTCTTGTCACTAGGGTCCACTCAAATCTTTACAATGATTTTCTTTAGCTCATCATTCTGAACTGTTAAAGCTCTTGAGTTAGCTTTATATAACTTTAATTGCTTAAGTACCTTTCCCAACATATTTTTTTCCTTCATTTCCATTGCATTGGTATTCGTCAGGTCATTCACAATCAAATGACTAGTTTTCATATGTAAATTCATCTTATCCATCAGGGGAATCTTCTTCACATCTACAGTCACATTTATCGTATTGAAATTTTTAGAAGAACCTATTGACATGTCTGTAGGATGTGACAGGGAAATTATGAATTGATCTTTCTCAAGATCCATGACAGTCAAAAGTCTTGTTTGATCTGGAGCAACTTGATATTCAGCTTGGGCCTCCATGCTGGCCTTCATCTTCTAAATCCTTTCTTTAGTTTGTGTAAACATCTGTTTGATTAGAGGTACTTGTTCATGAGATATTTCATGACTCCTAGGTGAAGCAAGAACATTTTGTTCTTCTCCCAAATGTAAAGAAAAACTAGGTGGGTTAGATGTAGATTCTTCAGTAAACTTTGTCCTCTTCTCAGCTCCCTGCTCCTCATCATCTAAATCAATCACTATTTCTTAGCTTCTTTTGTTTGATTTCTCAGATACGATAGGAGTCTGAATGTTTGTACCTGCTGAAATAATCACACCTTTACTTGCTATCCTCTCCAAATCTAGCCTGCTTTCATGAATGAAAGTTGAATACCCATTCTCAATTCTTCTATTCGAAATTACACTTTGATGGTCATAAGGCCAACTTTCCCCTAACAGCATATGAATCTCATCTAACATTTTAGTAACCTCTTCAAATGCCTGTCTCATATTGACTATGAAAGGGCCTACAATGATGTTTAGTTTGTACATATGCCCCTTTTTCATGGTCACAAAGTGAACCTGATCAACATATAGGCTTTGTCGAATAAATTCCAAGGCAAATAGCCTCATAGGTACAAACGTTGGAAGTCTATAAGGCTCAACACTTGCTCCATATAGCCTAATTTCAGATTAATGCTAAAAAACAAACCAATCTCCAAATTTTCAATTTACTCCTAAATGAAAATATTCCCGAGCTTTAGGAAAAAAAATAGGGAGGAGGAACTCCATTCAAGATTTTAGATGCAATTGACATGAAATAACTAGAAAAATCAAACAATCCAGCTTCTTTTTTCTCTCTTCTTACTACATCTATCCAGAACACTACTGATTTCCTTTTCTTGTTTATATCCATAATATTCAGACCTAGATGCATGAACTCTTCCACATTTTGATATAAGCACAAGTTGACAATCAATGAAGGAAATTTAAAAGAACCTGTTAATGAAAGGCTCTTTAGCTATGAATTAACTGCTTCCTGCCAATATGATGGAATATCCAGCACTATTCCTAGCTTTGTCATCATGGAAAACATCCCCAACACTGATTTATCCACTGTATTGTCATCATCTTTTCCCAGAATTTTTGGAATGCTGCTTAATACTGGTTGAATTTCTGCATAAAAAATCTCCATAGAAAACTCTTTGCTGTTCGGCTGAAATTGATTTGTGTTTGGATTACAAAAGTATATGAACTGATTAATCTCTTCACTTGCAAGATTATCATAATAGGTTACCAGATAATCGTCGGAGAACTGAACGGATGACTCTGACTCAGGATAGCAAAGGGCTTGGTGGATTAGCTAGGTAGACACTTGCAAAACATTCTCTCCCTGACAATTAATAACAAAACATTTACCAGGGTACATGACTGACACCAACCAATAGATAAATTCAGGAAAAAGGTGGGTCTTTGGGATACATGCAGAAATCATTCCAGACTTGACCATGGCAGTATAAACAGGGAAGGCTTTGTCATTCAGGATGACTTGCTGATAAAACGGAAGATGAATTATAGAACAAAGGGTATCTTGAATACCCCCCTCAGTGTCCATGAGAGGGATATGACTAGCAGAACCTGACAAGGATGAACGCTTAGCCATGACTGAAAATTATCACGAAGAACAACTCATAGGGTGGTCAATTTTACTAGGGTGACAGAAAACTAAAACAGGACGCAGCATAAACTAATCACAAATGATTTGAAAATCAACGCGAATTCTATTTAAATAGGTGGTGTGGCCTTAAAATTTAATGCTGACATGAAGTTCCAACGAGCTGTTGATTTCACCCAACATGGAAGAAAACTGTGAACCTCTCAGCATCCTACGTCACTACGAGGGGTCTCGAGGTACGGAGGAAAATTTTGGCTGGTGCCCCTGCACTCAATCTCCATCGTTCATCTCTTTTGTCCTCACAGTCAACTGAGTCAACCGCGGAGGAACTCATCTTATTATCTCGTGTGCTAGTTGTGCCCACGGGATGGGCCTTTTGATAAGAATTTAAACCATCAACGCTTTCCGCCCAACAAATTGATCGATCTTTAAACATAAATGCGGAACTCACTTTCATAAAGTTTAGAGTGTTTAAAATTTTAACTCCATTGTATCAACATAAATGTTTTTTATGCTAAAGTATAAGAATTTTAATACTTTAACATATTTTCAGCAATTTTCTAACTTTTTTTTTTTTAATATTTTCAAGAATTGAAAATAAAGGGTTATGAAAATGATCCACAACATCTAGCTCCACCTGGGGATAGTGTTTTTACCACGAAACACTAAGAACCTGCAGATCAGTGCCTTCACTTCGGGAATGGAGTCAAAAACTGCTTGATGAGAAATATACAATATGGGAAAGTCGAATATGTACAATGATGAACTAGCTATTTTCAGTGCTCCAAATAGTGTTTCAGATACTGCCCATTCATAGGCAGCCCTACTGCTTCTCCACTAATATTTTCCAACATAAAAGTGTTATTTGGTCTAACTTCAGTGATTTTGTAAGGACCATACCATAAAGGATCAAACTTGCCATGTTTCCCTTTCTCCTCTCTTCTGGTATCCCATCTTAATACCAGATCTCCAGTTTGAAACATGATCTCCGTTGCCTTCTTGTAAAAAATGGACTTCATTTTTTCCTGATATGTGACCAAATTGTCTCTGACTTTATTTCTTCTTTTACTCAATTCTATCACCTTATTCAGTCTTCTTATCAATGTATTAGGTTCCTCTTGAGTTTCTTGAAGAAAATAAATTATCGGTTTTGCTAACTGAGTGGGAAACAAAGCTTGAGTACCATATACTAAATCATAAGGGGACTTACCGGTGGATCTTCTAGTAGTCATTCTTACTTCCCAGAGAGAAAATATCAACTTTGAATCACAATTTTTCTGGTACTCATTTATTGTTTTCTTCAGGATCTTGACCAATGTCTTGTTTGATGACTCTGCTAAACCATTCCCTTGTGGGTGATATTATGTGGAATGAGACAATATCACATTTTAATTTTGACAAAAAATTATAAATCTTACTGAGTTGAATACTTGAGCATTGTTTGTGATGATTTTCACTGGACACCCAAACCTGCTGAAAATATTCTCTTCCAAAAACTTCATTACTACCAAATCATTTGCTTTCCTGGTAGGAATTTCCTCTACCCATTTTGTAAAATAATCAGTGGCAGTTAGAATCCACTTAAACTGTTTACTTGATGGTGGATTTATTTCCCCAATAAAATCTAACTCCCATTGTCTGAAGGGTTCTTCAATAAAAACAGGAAGAAGAGGTAAATGAACTAACCTTTTCTTTTCTATAAATAATTGGCATTTCTGAAAAATTCTAACAACTCTACATACATTAGCAAATAAAGAAGGCCAGTATGAACCTGATTTAAGAATCTTATGAGATGTTACTTTCCAACTGTAATGTCCTCCACACAAACATTCATGACACTCCTTGATCACTTCCATTGATTCTCCTTTTTTCAAACAAAGAAACAAGACATCAACATGGTCTTTCCAATATAATTTAGCATCAATTATAACATAAGGTTGAGCTTTGAGTTTTAGGGCTCTGTATTTTGATCTATTGATTGAGGTAGGGCAAGAGAAAAAACACAAATAATGAATAATATATTTATACCAATCTGAGCAGAGAAATTTGTATTTGATTGATGACTTAGTTGTAATCTGATTGGTCTCCTCAACCACTTCATCTAATGGTGCAAGCAAAATAATTGCCAGAGTTTGGAAATTAGATTATGTTAACAACTTTGCTAATCCCTGTCCTTTGACTAACTTAGTAGGCTTAATGTCAAAATCATATTCTTGGATTTTGGCAATCCATTTTCCTCTTTTTCCCTCTACATCACTCTGAATCAACACATATTTTATAGCAGAATTAGGTACATATGCTACTATTTGAGAATGAAGTACATATGTCCTAAAATATTTCAATGAATTTATTAAGGAATATACCTGCTTTTCCAAGATGTTATATTTGAGCTCTGCATCTCTGAGGACTTTACTAAAAAATGCCACTGGCTGCTCCTTTCCTTCTTCGTTCTTCTGTAACAACACAGCAGCAATAGTGGAAGGTGATGCAAATGAAAAAAATTGAAAAGGTTTCAAATAATCTGGACTAATCAAAATTGGAGCTCCTTGAAGAGCCTCTTTAATTATGGCAAAGGATTCTCTTGCATCTTTGTCCCACTTTACTTCAGCATTTTTCTTCAACATATCTGTTATTTTCCTGACAATCTCAGCATAATTTGGAACAAATCTTCTCAAAAATTTTATTTTCCGTAGGAATATTTGAATATGTTTCTTACTTCTAAGTAAAGGAATTGTTTTTATAGCCTCAACCCTTGTTGGATATATTTTCACACCTTGTTTTGAAACTATATGTCCCAAAAACTTACCTTCCTCTAGAGCAAACAAGGATTTCTTAGGATTCAATGATAACCCAAATTTTCTGCACTTCAAGAAAGCCTTCTGCAGGTGCTCCAAATGTTCATCATCAGACCCTGAAAAAATAGTCACATCATCCAAATATATGACTACAAATTTATTACCTACAAAAGCTATATCCATTTCCCTCTGGAAAGTAGCTCCTACATTCATGAGACCAAATGGCATCCTGGCATACATGAACGTTCCCCAGGGTGTAGTGAAAGTTGTTTTCTTCTGATCCTCTTTCTCAACTGCTACTTGGTTGTACCCAGAAAAACCATCAACCATGGATAACCTATAAGCTCCAGTTACTTTCTACAGGACATAATCTATCTTTGGTAGAGGATAATTATGGTTCAAGGAGGCTCTGTTCAGATTTCTAAAATCTACACACAACTTTATCTCTCCATTTTTCTTCCTGACTGGAACTAGATTTGAAACCCACTCTAAGTATCTGAGCGGAACTATGATTTTTTCTTTCAAAATTTTCTTCACCTCTTTCTCAATAGGGGCTAATAACAGTGGATTAATATGTCTGAGCTTTTTCCTGTGTGGCTTAACCCCATCCTTCAGAGGTATTTTATGTTGAATAATATCTATATCATAAGTCTTCAAATCTTCATATGACCATGTAAACACATCTATGAATTTTTTGAAAAGATCTACATACCTTTCTTTATAATCTTTAGAAACTCTTTTGAACAACTTGAATATTTTGGGTTCTTGCTGAGTTCCTAAATTAAAATCCTCCATCTCTCCATTTTGAGATGCCTTATTTTGATTGACTGCTACATCATTAGCATCAAACAATCTTTCAAGAGGAACCAGGCCTTTGGGAAATGTATTATCTTTCAATTGAATTATTTTTTGGTCACCAATTATCTGCTTCAGGTGTTACTTAGGTAAATCCCCTCTGCGGATAGAGGCGATCCCAATAGCCCTAGGGTGGGTCTAGAAACAAGGAATCATGCTAGAGTGTAGGTTCCTAAATACTTGAATGAAAAAAGATGCGATAAGATGGACTAATTGTGGGCCAAAGTTATAGTCAACGCTTGTAGTGATGATGAGAGTCGCTCGCTCCTGATCGAAGACAAGTCACAACCCCTCCACATATCGCGCTTGGATACCTACACTGAGATCAGAAAACGATGACCACATACCGTATACTAATTCCATTCAAAATCTACTAATCAGTCAGAGAAGACTAGAATATTGCATTTGATACAGACAAAACACAAGATGAGAACTAGACAATAGTCACTTATATTAGTAGGTGGAAAGAAGAGATAAAACCACGCTCTGACGTTGCGGTCTCCTCCAGCAGTGCTCGGCCGAAGCACGTCTCAAAGCTCGTCGGGGAATTCAGACGGGTTAAGGGACCTCTCGATGGACTTCCTTCTTGATCTACCTTATCAGTTATTCGACTATGGCTTAGTTCTCCAAGTTCAGCATTTCAGCTGCATAATCCTCTTTGTTCAGCTAGCTTTCATGATGGGAGAAAGCTCATTTATATAGGGGGAGAGGGAGAGGTTAGGATCCCTATAATAATGGAAGGGAGACCTATCTTCTAGGAGTGTCCCATATGAGGAGGAAACCACTACCTAAAGAGGGAGATCTGTGGTTCATCCAGTTAACCACTTCCTGTGACTCATCCCAGAGGTGGTTGAAGGAAACTTCCGACTCTAGTTTGTTAAAAAACATTCCCAAAAATTATGGCACGGGCACAACAAAGAGACAAAGTGCCAGATGGCGCGGCCTCTAGTGTACATTATCCACATTTGTACGAGGGGTGAACTGGCTACTCGCGCCAATGCCAAAACATGGGTTTTTGATTGATTTCGGAGGAAATGTTCAACATGAGAAATCATGTCCTTATGCAGAAGGATGCAAAGAAGGTATTTGCAGAGTATGACACTACTCACAGGTCACAAGAAAGACCCTCCAATATGCGGGGCAAGGGATTGCAGGGACGGTGACAAAATGCTGCGTAACAGATGCACCCTAAAGCATGAGGTCCGAGAGAGAGGGATGGGTGATATTCTTTATGAGAATGCGTTCGACCCAAACATTTCCATCAGAAAACCTACAAGTATGAATACAACTGATACATCTGATACATGACATGTGGTATGGGTGAAACCATCCATAATAGAGTACAGAAAAAATGAGATCTGAGGTATGGACACAACCATCCGATAGTAGGGATCAACAAATAGACTCAGGTATGGTCGTATCCATCCAATCAAAAGAGTCATATAATAAGTCATAATAATCCACAAAGAACCCACAGCTTGGATTTCATCAGAAAAAACCCAGGGTCTTGCGCTCCATCTTGACCCGAACACAGTACAAATGTGAGCATGCGAATATGTGAGCTGAGGTCGAACATGCAAGAACATCGTCTGATTACCAGCCAATGATGAAAGCTGTTAACAAACACGAGAGAAACCACCAATAATGACAACGGCTATCAAGGTATAAAAGGTACAATCCATGAAATGTGAACAACGATCTGACTTCGAACACCCGCAGAGTTAGTCGATCGAAGGCCAATGATGTGGACCTTGCGTCGAATGCGAAGAACCTGCCATTAAGGAATGCAGGCTCCAAGGTACCTGAAAGGAGTCTCTAGATCAATTTCCTGGATGATGAGCTGGAGTCGACAGGAAGTGACCTTGATTGAAGGTGGGCCATAATGTTTCCCACATTATCGACACAAGACAGAGGAACATGATGTTTGTGAATCAAGACCAATAGAGAATCAGAGGGAGGTTGAAAACTTCAGAGGCAACTTCTGTTGAACATATCAGTGGCATGACATTGGATTTGGCAGTATTTGAGATCAAGGGATCTGAAGTCATGGTGACGTGGAAAAGAGCAGATGAGTGGTCAAAAGAGATTACCCAAACCCATGGAGGCAAAAAAATAACGAAATGAGATGTCCCCAACCCGACACGAATGCAGACAAGTGCCACGTTCAAGAGTGACATACTGCCAACACGACTACAATATTGGTTCCATTTTCCCCCACCATTTCTGGCGAGTACCCCAATTATTTTTGAAAACATGCTTAAAGGGGATAGCATGTTCTTGCGATGTAAATTTGTCCTTCGGACAAATCCAACCTAGTACATTTTACGAGCCATAGGAAGGAGGGACTTGAGTAACGTCATCACGATGAAGTCCGATGTCATCAGTTTTAACGAGTCTGAAAAAGGAAGAACTCGGCATATTTTCATGTTTAGAGAGTTTGAAAAGAAAGAAAAAAAAAAAATCCAGTAGTCCCTTTTCGTAAATAGTCCCTCAGATCCGAAAAGGTAGAAAAATGTGTCCGATAGAACCTCTTAGTCGCGATCGTCTAAGGTATTCCTTTTTCGTAAATAATCCATCCCAGCCTAAAAAAGGGGTAAATGTATATTGGGTAGATGTCGTTTCGCAGCCAATTTAACGAGTTCGAAACAACAAGCAACTCGGCGATCTTTTCAGTTTTATAGATTTAGAAAAGAGCTGAAAGATGACTCCAGTAGTGACTTTTTCATGTTTTTACCGAGTCCTAAAAAGTATAAAATACAACTCGTTCTTCGTCAAAACCATGTGGAAACCTGTCGCTGCACAAAAAGACGTGTGTAAAACATATTTCTCGAAAATAATATGAAAATAATCGACAAATATGTTTTAAAACCTATTTTTAGACTTTGAAAAGCTGTAAAAGACCATAAATGGTAAAAAATATTTACTTTTCAATTTTACCTCTTTATGGAGCAACAGTGGTCCATTTACCTTGTGATCTTGTGATGACAAGTGTGAGAAAACTAGTGGACCAATCCAGATTTCGTCAGTTTCAGGTAGGAGCCGACACCATTTTCCATCTTTTCAGCTATATTTTATTACATTTAGTTTTCATTTTGGGTCCCTTAGTGGAGGATTTGAAAAATATAGGGCATCGTGGGTGGCGCGGGTTTTGGGCATAGACCCGTGCCAATCGACCCTTTTTTATACAAGGGTCGCGCCAGGTGGCACGACTATTAGCAAAACAGTCACGCCAACCACAAAACCCAAAATCCGCTTTAAATTCAAGAAAATGCAGCCAATTGATTGCAAATTTTAATACCCAAGGGGGCTTACAATGTTCCTATGATCAATTCATGCAGGTACAAAAGAAAAAAATATGGTTATCAAGTGGAAAGAGAGATAACATAGTGAGGAGGATGAACAAGCAATGGAAAATGAACAATGCATGAATGCCCTCAGGAATTCTGGGCTCAAGAAGTTCTTCCTGACACCATGTCTCTGGGCTTAGCCCGAATTGCTTCAATATCTAATAAGCATTTGGGATGAATATTAGGAAAATTTTGTGCTTTGGGATCAAGAGCTTGAAATCGAAATCTCAGATGTATATTTCATCACTGGATTGTCGCGCAGAGGTGCAGTCCATATCTTGATCGATACCCATCCTTTCGGGGAAAGCATGGGAATGGTAATTGAGAGGGTGTGTTGAGGGGAACGAAAAGGAACAGGGAGTGGCAAAGTGGACATCGAAACCATCCTTGATCTAGCACTAAGAATAGTGCTACACACTATCACGTGGGCTGCTCGATTGCAGGCACCACATGAGGCCACAAAGACACAAATACTTCTTGCCTCAGAGTGCATGAACCCAATCATATTCAACTGGGCCGAGGCCGTGACTATCAACATCAAACAGCAGTTCACTAAGTGTAAGAAGACCAAACTAAAGCAGTTTGGGTACGGATCGATTCTGGTATCTTTCTTCTTAGAATGATTACCCATATTCCAGCGTTAGGAGGTTATTGTCCCGATGTCGCCACCCATAGAGCCACAAATGGCTCAATGGGCCGCACTGATGTCTAGAACAGGGGGTGGCCAATAGATGTCCTGGAGGCCAGATTTTTTTGATTGGCTCCGATGACAACTGATTGTCGTGGAGGACTGGCCCTACGCCGACACAGACTTCACCGGAGATCTTGACCTCCCGCTCCCGGAGGGAGAGGATTGGGACGAAGAGTTAGGTGAGACTCATTTTTTGTTTTCATGAGTTTTATGATTTTTTGGTATATATGCATGTTCTGACAGTTACTCTATATGTATGTAGATGTTGGCCCAGAACGTCCTACAGGTATGTCACCAATAGCGAGGCGAACTCCTCATGACTTCAATCCTTAGGGTGAGGGGATTGACGAGGAGATAGTACAGATCCTGGAGGGGATCACTCGTGGGATTCCAAACTATGCTCATTTTGATGATGTTCCTCAGGCCTATCAGAGGCACACTGTAGGGGTGCCGAGTCGTATCCACCGCTTGCTGAGGTGGTTAGTACGGGCGGTGACGTGCTATCATGAGCACCACGCTGATCAGGCACTTAGGCTTTTTTTTTACACATTTTTAAGAGACATGTTGTCTCACGATGTAACTGAAACAGAAATATATTATTTTTTGGGTTTTATATGACGCACACGTTGCAAAAAAACGATATATATATATATATATATATATATATATATACACACACACATCTATTTTCTACATGAGTCTATTTACATATGATGATGTTTTTATAAATTGCGCAAATGTCTATTTAGCACAATGTTAGCTATTGCATCTGTTAATCTATTCATTCATCTTGGTATATGTTGATATGTAATAAAATCAAAATTCCTTTCAAGTAAATGAATACGCAAATACAATCTCAAAATACATGGGTTTCGAACCAAATAATGACCGTTAAGTTGAATACCAACAGGTTGTGAATCCAAATTCACAAGCAATGCACATATGCCAAGGTTAACTGCCTCGGTTAATAGTTTAAAAACAACACTATATTCAGCGACATTGTTTGTAGCTGGCCCGAGAGAAATAACTTGCAAGTTAATCAACTCACCAACAGAATCATAAATTACCCAGGTTGCCGAAGACAAGTCCCTGGTACTGTGGGAAGCACCATCCGTGAAACTGACATAAGGGGAAATAGATGTCTACATAACAAACAAGACCCAATAAGCAGAAAAAATCTCACGAAGCACATCAAACCAAAGCATGCACACAAAATAAAAACAATCACCTATGTACATATATCACGTGTGAATGACTCAAGCATAATATTTTTTTAGGTACAACCCATTTCTAGGTTGCGATAAAGGACAAACTTCATAGTCAATAAGCTCATAAGCCCCATTTTGTAACACACGTTTGACGATGTAGGGCCCATGCCACATGGGTTGGAATTTTCCTGCCCCCAACTTGTCATGAGCATGGTCGTATAGGAGAATGAGATCACCTTCAATAAAAGAATGAGGGGAAACTTTTTGGTCAAAATGGGCTTTGACTCGCTTCTTTTGTGCTTCGATGACCAAGGCAGCCAAGTGACAAGTTTCATCCAATCTCTCTAACTAGAGAAGACGCTCTTCTTCAGGCAAAGTATCAGGCAGTAATTCCACAACTATTTCGAGTTAAGGGATTTCACATTCAATCAGAAGAGTGTCTTCCAGATCGTATACCAACTGAAACGGGGTAAATCCGGACACACTCTTAATTGACGTTAAGTAAGCCCAAAGAGCTGAGAACAACATGAGATGCTAATTTGGAAGCATTGTAACAAGAACTGTGTTGATGGCTTCAACCTGGCCATTAGCTTGAGGGTAATAAGGCGTTGAGTTGTCGTGATGTAGGCCCAACTTAGATGTCAACTCCGCCATCATATAATCTTGAAAATGAGAACCATGATCAGTGACGATGGCTTGAGGAACACCAAACAGAGTAATAACATGATTGAAAATGAATTGTGTCGCTGTCTTTCCATCCGCAGCCAGTGTAGGCATTGCTTTGGCCCATTTCGTGAAATAATCGACGACAACGATGATATAGGCATGCTCCCCGGCCGAACAAGGGTTACACGTCATAAAATCGATGCCCCATTTGGAAAAAGGACCCACGGTAATGACAGGATGTAAAGGAACCGGCGGCGCACGCATCTTGCGTTGATATATCTGGAACGCATGACATTTGCATATTGCGACAATGCAATCTTTAAAGATAGACGGCCAGAAATAGCTAGCACGAAGGATATTCTATGCGGTGGCATAACCAGACATGTGACCACCACAGGCGCCACTGTGGCAGTCATTTAAAACTTTCTCATCCTCCTCAAGGGTCACACATCGATGGAGCATGAAATCGACTCCAACACGATAAAGGGTATCTCTGACGATACGATAGGGTTGCGACTGATGCTGAATGCGGCGTCAGACATCGTTCGTCAACTTGGACCTGAAAGTAGAGGTCTGGAGGTAGAAGATGATATAACCGTACAACATATCAAAGGTGCTAATTAGAAAAAGAGTTTTGTCTGGAATATGATCCTCGGATTGAGAAGGAGCAGAGTCGGCGGGGAGGGAACAAATCAAATCAACGAAAACAAGTGATTTCCTTGATTTGGCTATAGTGAACTCCCAATCAAACTCTTGGATGATAACGATCACTGTGTGTAAAAGGATGTAATGACGAAAAGACTGGACATCCTGGACCACAGCCAATGCTAACTTCTCGAAATGTGTGTAACGCGTTTCAGGGTTGAGAAGGTTCTGAGATAAGTAGTAAATGACATGCTCATTACCTTCATCATCATCTTGAACCAAAACCATGGCGATCGTGCTGAAGGCGACAGCAAGATAAAGGGTGAAATCATGATGGTAATTCAGAGGATGTAATAGGGAAGCATTGATGAGCAACATCTTAAGCCTATCAAAACACTGTTGAGCAATCTTATCCCAACAGAAAGGGATGTCCTGCTTTAAAAGTTGTATGAATCCTTTGGCTACTTTGGCGTAGTTTGGAATAAAACGACGCAAGAAATTTCCCTGAGAATCGAGTCGTGTAATATGACGCAGAGGGGAGATTAACAATAGCCTCAACCTTTAGCGGGTCAAGGTGAATTCCAGCTTTAGATACGATAAACCCTGAAAGTCTACCAGAATCAACATAGAAGATGCATTTATGCGAATTGAGCAGAATGTTGTAACGTATACAACGAAGAAAGATCTGACGGAGATGATCCGGGGGGTCTTTTCGCACAGCTGAATGAGACGGAAGGTCATCCAAGTATGGTTGAACAACATGACGAATATCGTGAAAGGCATAATAAATCGCACGCTGGAACGTATTTCCAGCATTTTTTAAGCTGAAAGGGAGTTTCTTATACACGAATGTTCCCCACGTATAGATAAAAGCGGTCTTGTGCTAATCGGACGAGAGAATTTTGATCTGATTATGGCCAGAAAAACTGTCCATAAGGGAAAAAATCTCACTCCCTGCATAATCGTCAATGATCTGATCGATGAAAGGGGTGGGATAGTTATCTTTAGGACAGGCCTGATTAATATCGTGGTAATCAACACAGACACGAATTTCTCCCTGCTTCTTATCCATATGAACAATATTGGAAACCCACTCTGTTAGAGGAATCAGATAAATGAAACTTGCTTTGAGAATTTTTTCAATTTCATCTTTTATGGTGGCGACTTTCCGAGGATGCACTAGATGCAGAAGTTGGCGCACAGGCTTCGCACCTGGGTAGGTGGGAATCTCATGTACCACAATACTGGGATCAATACCAGACATCTCTTCGTAAGACCAGGCTAAAACATCATGGAATGCATGAAAAAGGATATTGTAGACTTGGACTTCATCTGAAGAACAAGTGATTCCCACATGGATGTTCTCGACAATTCCCGGTTTCATGGAAATGTCAATAGGCATCGTTTGAGTGATGTTACCCAAGTTACCTTCCACGAAGACTTCATGAGTCAAGATAGGCGTTTGAAGTGGCGGAGAAGGAACTTGGGATGCAAAACGCTCAAGACAGTCAGACATTGCCTAGAGGTAGGGCATAAACGAGGAATGATGATGCCCATCGCTCCACGGTAGATCTTCGAGAGACATGGTTTCCATAATAGCTTCATCGGATGGAAACACTTCTTTCATAGGATCTTGTGAATCGACATCACTGAGCCAGGGGGATTGAGAATAAACCTCAAGAGCCATGCTCAAAGGAGAAAATTCAAGAGGGGGAGAATCAGATGCAGCTGTAAGCTCACAATAATTGATTTCAATTGGACTAAGTGGCATTGAATCCCCAAATGAATCAACTTGTTTAGGTAAAGGGACGATCCAAGGGTCATCTGAATGAGAGACCATATTGACTTGAACGGTATTTGGTTGTGGAAAGGGAAAAATACCCATGAGAGCGGGATCTTTGAAAATACCCCTCTCTATACTGTCAAGGGGATTAGGAATCTAATCCACGTATGGCACGTTGTTCTTAGAAGATGAGGTAAAGAATGAAAACTGATCGATAGTAATGATTTTCCCCTCGTGAGGAAACTTTAGAAGTCGAAAGAGGGTGGAAGGAATGCATAGCATGGCGTGAGTCCAACTGCGACCAAGTAGAAGATTGTAATTGAGTTTGGCATCAACGACTTCTACTTCAACGTTGACCCAAGGGTTTCGATTTCCTTCCATCAAATGCCTCAAGGGGATTGGGTGATGAAGTGAGAGCTGGAGAGCCAATAACCTTCCAACAAGCAAAAGACATGAAAGAGGTGGATGCACCTTCATCCACAATGGCCCTATGGATATTGAGACCGTTAATACCGACTTGTATGACAAGCACAATCTGGTGCGGAAGTCAGGGGACGAAATTCTCTAAGTCAAAAGTGAGAAGAATAGAATCAGCAGGATCGATACCGCTGATCACAGATAAAAATGCCTTCCGTTGAGATGGAAAAATCTGGAGTAATTCTAACGTGGACATCATAGATGGCACCTGTGCTAAATCCTCAACAATATTTTAACGCTGAGCAGCATGGCCGTTAGGATTATAGGAAGATTTCCGGAGAACACCTTTAGAAGGTGGCCGTACAACGGGTTCAGAACTGGGCCTTTCAATCTCAAGAGGACTAGAGGCAGGTGGGGGAGGAGGACCATTTTCGATCTCTTTCCTGGCTGCCTACCGTGATCCAACATAATATTTCAACCGAGTAGCAATGGAAACGGGTGCAGAGCCATTCACCATGAATACTTGAGAGCGAAATGACGCAGATGGTGCCGATTGATCGACCATCTGGGTCTGCTGAGATGGGAAATGTTCTTTAAGGACCGCCAGAGTTCCTTTAGCAACTTTGAGTAGTTTACTAACCTCTGATCGTCAAGGAAAATCCTTAGTGTAGTGATCCTCTTCACAAATCAGACAGGGATACTTCGGCTTTCGCTGTGAGCCATCATCAACACACGGTTTAGATGATTCCGGTTATTGGGCATCGGCTTTGGCCTTGCCTTTGACCTTATTTTTCCCTTTGGAAGTATTGTCTGCAGGATTGGCCTAAACGGCATTGAACTTTTAGGTTTTACCAGAATCCAGGGTAGGCTGAGGAGCAGAATTATTGGAAGAATTCGGATTCTGCTTCCCATTGGAAGACTTGCGTGAAGTCTGAGATACAGAACCAATAACGTCGTCGACTAATGGGGTGGCTGACACTTTAGAGGTCCCAAGTTGTGGAGCTTCAGTCAAGATGTCATACAAAATGCCTAATTGGGAGTACACTAAATCAAGGTACTGGGCATGAGCAATGGCTTGTTCCTTAGTTACACATGCCCCCATGGCGATGTATTTTGCATTCTGGTTGAAAAAAAAGGTAGTGAACCAATGAGTAAGAAGTTGATCAGGAATTTCGAACTTGATCAGGCGATGACGCCGTATCCATTCATGAATGTGGTCCGAGATATGGGTAGCCCGATCCTGTTTCAAGGATGTTAGGAGATGTGTACCGGCTTCATAACGAACCGATAATTGGAAATGAGTGAGGAATGCCATAGCGAGAGTGCTGAAATCTTGAAAGATACCATGAGGCAGTTCAATATACCACTTAGCAGCAGCACCGGTAAGAGTGCGCTGGAAAAGAGGAAGTCCGACAGAGTCATCTACCCAAGAATTGGAAGAACACCATAAATGGTATGTCATGACGTGTGCTTGGGGGTCTTCTCTAGACTTGCCATAAAACTTGGGACAATCACCAGGAACCTTTGTTGGAATTGAGGGCCAATATGGATTATGAAGAATGGGATCATTTGTCAATTTGGACACATTCGGTAACTCCAACGTGGCGAGAAAAGGTAATTGAGGGTTAAAAGACATAGCAGGTCCTCGATAAGGACTCGTACCCATATTCCATCCTGGTTGAGTATAAATCTGCCCCCATTGGTTTTGTCCCACAGGATTTTGACCATAAGGGGTATAAGTCGGATAATTCGGTTGATATGGTGGCTAAGAACTAGGATACGGGGGTTGATAACCAAGATACTGATTCTGAGTATACGAGGGTCCCAATTGAGCAGCGTAGGGATTTTGCTGTGGAGTATAAGTATAGCATGGAAGTTGAGGGTAATAAGAAGAACCTTGAGGCAGGATGTAAACCGGTCGATATTGACCTTGAGGAAAATAACCGCCTTGGGGTCGAATGGGCTGTTGATAAGTGGGGCCCTGTTGAGATGAAAAGGTCAGGAAAATAGGTTGATTTGGTTGTGGCATAGAATAGAGTGGCAACTGAGTAGGTTTAACAGGTTGTGCAAGTTTTCCTGGTTGAACAGGTTGACCTGACTAATGAGGGCCACCAGGTTGCCCCTACTGAGCAGGTTGGCCTGACGGTTACGGTGGGCCAGGTTGTACCTAATAACAAGGTTGGCCTGTAGCAAGACCATAAGATGGCCCTGGCTGTGAAACATTTGGACCAATTGGAAGATATGACTGTTGAGGTTTGACCATAGGTTGAGATGGATGGATTTGCCCCACAGGGACGTATGAAGGTCCGGGTTGATATAACAGTTGCTCGGCTGGTCCTTGAGGTTTCCCTGGTTGGACCAGAGGTTGAGCTTGTAAAGGTTGACCTTGAGGATTGTAAGGCTGACCTTGCGGGCCTTAAAATAATCCCTACTGAACCGATGGTTGTCCCGGTAAGGGTTGTCCTTGTTGGTTAGAAGGTTGCATAGGCAAGGTAGGTATGAAACCATTAATGTACTGATAAGCCTCAGGAGTAGGCAAATAGATAGGGTTTCCATGCTCATCATAGTGAAATGGAAGCAAATAAATCAGGGTACCATCTACTCCATAATGAGAAAAATAAGGATGATTAAGATCCTGGGAGGACTGATTAGTCTATAAGCTCTGCTGCTGAACAGCTAGCCGATACTCCTCAAAAGAAAGGCCATCAGGGATTTCCATGGAAATTGAAGTCTCTACCGAAGTTGAAACTCCTGATGACTGAGCGG
The DNA here is from genome assembly GCA_034641835.2 of Pinus albicaulis. Lineage (NCBI taxonomy): Eukaryota > Viridiplantae > Streptophyta > Pinopsida > Pinales > Pinaceae > Pinus > Pinus albicaulis. The sequence continues at coordinate 703,221,706 of CM076579.1, forward strand.
TGACGACCGGTGCCGATGCAGCCACACAGAAAGTAGGCCTAGTGGGGACATATGTAACAAAAGGCATCGACGAGACAGGAGTCTTCGGCGACATCCCTAATGACGGGAGAACCAGCCCCCTTGACAGAGTTGATGTTTCCATTGAGGCAATACCGACTATAATCTGACCCAAAGACCTATATCCAGCTGGAAGCGAAACCGATGGTGAATATTGAGTAGGGTCTGGATGGATGTCTTCTGGAAAAAGGAAGTATTCTTCATCAGAAACTGGAATACCCTCACTACCGTTAGGACCAGACAAGTGCATATTTGAATCCACTGTAAGATCTTGCAAAAGAGTACGGGGGCTAGGAGGTATGATAGCAGCCAAAAACGGTGATCCCGATGTGACAGGGGGAAAATGTTCCCCGATCCCAAACCCAAACCAAGCGTTGGAAAGAGGCCAATGGAACTCAATTGGTTCTCCAAAGGGGTACTCTGACGGGATGATAGGCTGCTCAAGCTCGACAGACCTAGAAGATTGTGAAGTTTCAGATGAATCGTCCGTGTAAGGACTACCAGTAGACGAAACTGATGGTTTTTCCACTATGACTGTAGCACACGAAAATAGGGAAAAAGATAAAAAAGGAAGACTCTTGGCTCAAAACCAAGGCAAACAAAGATAGGCCAAGTAATCAAAATTTAAAGGGCGTGTAATCGTGGGTATTTTATTTTACCAAATTGAAACCAAACATTTGTTGTTTCATGTTTTAAGAGTCAAGAAACAGTCAAAGATGACTCTAGTCTCTTTCAGTTTGAAATGAGCGTGAAAGGACAAGTGCTCGATGATGTTTTCAAATTTATGGAGTCAGTAAACGTCAAAAATGACTACTCAAGTAGTCTAGGTAAAAGGGTGTACCAGGTCCCCATGAACTTCCATATACACCTTTGTTATAAAATGAAAGAAAAATCAACCAAGGACTTGACGTACGTGCAGGTAGTCTCCTCGAATGCTGTGTTCGGTGTATCATGGTTACAAGGCAGCAGACATGGCTTCCTACGGATAAAAGGATTGCAACCTAGAGGGGTCTCCCTTTATATACTCGATGGTACGGGGAGCACAAGTCTATACTAGCGTTGTCTGAAGCCAGATGGCGAGCGACAACTGTTAGGTTTAAAGACACCAGAACACGTCTCTAACTTAGACCACTAAATATTCCGTTAGGTTTCAATGTTGCCTTAGGTTAATTGAATAAATTTTAAGTTGATCTTGTATTTATGTTTTAATTCCAAGGTCCTACTGACTGTTGAATCTCACGAATCCCTAAATGTAAGCTACATGCCATCAAATACCATTTCGTTCGATGAAGAGCTATCGATGAGAATGTTAAGCATTTTTCAAGCGATAAAAAATAATAAGAACACACAGAAACATCCACTATAGTACCTAATGCAAGCTAATGAAAATGAGAAATCTCACCTAGAATGCCCAATGCTAGTTATGCGAAATATTTTTCAATTCCACAATGCAAACGAGAACGCAAGAAAATTTTTTTTTTTTTATTTTTCAATGTAATAGAGCAAAGAGTGCACTAAATGACATGAAAAATAAACCTTCACACTATTTCGAGAATATCAATGCGAGATTCAAAGTGAAACAATACAAACAACTCAAAAGAAAAAAAGACAAGAACTTAAACCAATGTCACAATCTCTCGAATCAAAGAAAGATGTCGAAACAGATCCATACAAGCTATGTGAGCTATGCCTGGAGTGACAAGAAGAAAAACTGAATGAAAGAGGCAAGACTCACCCAAGACTCATTCCATCAAATACAATCACTCAAAACGGATCTAGGGAGCTGAATGGAATCAGGCAAATAATGAAGGCGGTTGCGAAACAAAAGACCAAAACTCCTACAGGATGCTCAACATACCAAGGCACTAGAAAACCATAGGGTTACGATGCCGACAAGAAATGGGAAAACAACAGAAGGGAGGAGGTTTTTCACAGTAAAAAACAATCTCAAAGCACTCAAATCAAGTCAAGAAAACACCCAGAAAAACAAATACTGACCAAAAACTCCAAAATAGGGAAGCCCTAGCACCTACAGGAAATGGCGTGACTGTCTGGCTGTAATCCACGCTAGATAGGGGATGGCGCGGGTGATGAACTGGAAACAAGCACCAATGGGTGTGATTGTCAGGCTGGAAACTGCGCCAATGAAGCCAACCTTAAAAAGATGAAAATTTTGGAAAAAAAAAGGTAATATCTGATCCTTTAGGGATGAACAGGGGTCTTGGACTCAACAAAGATAATAAGAAAAGTAAGCTAAGAAAGAAAAGACCAATAAGATGACCTAATTGATGAAAGACAAACTCACACTGATCCCCAGTGGAGTCGCCAACTTGTTACTCAGGTAAATACCCTCTGTGGACAGAGGCGATCCCACTAGCCCTAGGGTGGGTCTAGAAACAAGGAATCATGCTAGAGTGTAGGTTCCTAGATACTTGAATGAAAAAGGATGCGATAAGATGGCCTACCTATGGTCCAAAGTTATCTTCGATGCTTGTAGTGATGATGAGAGTCGCTCGCTCCTGATCGAAGACAAGTCTTCTATGATACTATGGACAATTCGATTTCTGATAACAATAACTATAACCATGGAAGTTTAAAAACCAGAATAGTCACTTATATTAATAGGTAGAAAGAAGAAATACAACCACGCCTTGACGTTGCAGTCTCCTCCAGCAGGGCTTGGGCGAAGCATGTCTCAAAGCTCGTCAGGGAATTAGGACGGGTTAAGGGACCTCTCAATGGACTTCCTTCTTGATCTACCTTCTCAGTTATTCGACTATGGCTTAGTTCTCCAAGTTCAGCATTTCAACTGCATAATCCTCTTTGTTCAGCTAGCTTTCATGATGGGAGAAAGCTCATTTATATAGGGGGAGAGGGAGAGGTTAGGATCCCTATAATCATGGAAGGGAGACCTATCTTCTAGGAGTGTCCCATATGAGGAGGAAACCACTACCTAAATAGGGAGATCCGTGGTTCATCCAGTTAACCACTTCTTGTGACTCATCCCAGAGGTGGTTGAAGGAAACTTCCGCCTCTATTTTGTTAAAAAACATTCCCAAAAATGCTGGCATGGGCACAACAAAGAGACAAAGTGCCAGCTAGCACGACCTCTAGTGTACATTCTCCACATTGGCATGAGGGGTGAACTGGATACCCGTGCCAATGCCAAAACATGGGTTTTTGAGTGCTTTCTGAGGAAATTTTCAACATGACAAATCACATCCTTATGCAGAAGGATGCAAAGAAGGTATTCACAGAGTATGACACTGCTCACAGGTCACGGGAAAGACCCTCCAATATGAGGGGCGAGGGAGTTCAGGGATGGTGACAAAATGTTGTGTAACATCAGGTTTCTAGGCACATCAATTTGATCAGCTTAATCAGTTTCTTGATCAAATTGATTGTCCTCAAAATTTCCATTCAATGTTAAAAATTGATTAATCTACTCATCATCTTCAAAAACCTTCTAGTGCTTTACATTATCAGGGATTGAAGGCCTGTGTCTGATCTCAATTTCATATCTCAGTCTTGGATTAATAGGTGGCTTAAATGTGATGGCTACCACTGCCAATAAGTCTGCCATTCTATTTTCTTCTCTTGGAATAATTTGAAGATTAAAGGCTTCAAAATAATTTTCAATTAGATCCCACACCTCATTTCTATAGGATCTCAATCTAGGATGCTTAGTCTGACACCAATTCTTAATCTGTCTTATTACTAACTTAGAATCACCAAAAATGGAAACAAATTTTATTCCCATTTGTTTAGCTGTTTGCAAGCTCAAAATCAATGCTTCAAACTCTGCCACATTATTAGTTGATTCAAATTCTAGTTTGAAGGAAAAAGGTAAAATATTACCTTCAGGAGATATAAAGATGAAACCAGCTCCTATACCTTCTTTAGAATATTCTCCATCAAAGTAACACTTCCAAATTTTATTTGAATGCAGCTCCTTATGTACACTTGTTTAAGAGAGCTGCTTCTGTGAGTCTTCAACAAATTCTACATCTTCATTGAGCATGAAACAAGGGAGATCCTCCTTCTCTTGGCCATAAATGGGGGAATTACCTACATCTTTCTTGGTGGTAGTTTTCAGAAATTTGGTTTCTATGTATAACCTCCTTTCCTCCCCATTAAAAACAGGAATAATGGCATATGTGAAATCCAATTTCAAGACACCTCCAAGCTGTGCTCCCCAGGATCTAGACAACAACATACCAAATCTAGCTGGAGTATCTGCTACTACAACATCCATCATAATAATCTTGGCTGGAATTTGAGCTAAGGAAACAACCATGTCTTTGATAAGACCTACACACTTCACTCTTTTTGAATAAAAGGAATAGAGGTCTCTATATGGCTTAGTGATTTGTAAATTTAGCTCATTCATCACAGATAGTGTCATAAGATTATGTGATGCACCAGAATCTAGCATACAATTATGTAAAATGAAATCATGCAACAAAACTGATCTATAAAAAGGTATAATAGAAGAGTCTACCTCTTCAACATGAGGGCCAAAAGTAACCACTGGTTTCTCTTCTTGAAAATTCACAATATCACCCACCTCATCAGACTGCGACAGATTAATAAACTCTGTTATTTCTTTCTTATAACCAGGCGTTTTAGCTAACTCTAGAAGAGGTACTTGAATTTTAACTTTTTCTAACTCTTTAGACAGATTGAAAGTCTGGTTTTCTTTAATCAAATTTTTAGGTTCATCTTGATTGCTGTTTGAATTTGCATGTTGGTCAGGAACAGTAACAATCTTCTCCAAAATATTTGTGTCATTAGACTTGTTTTGGGAAGCCTCAGCTTGTTGCTTCTCTTTTTATTTTACTGTATTCATGGGCTGCTTCCCCGTGTCTGATTGTTTTATTGGTTTTTTCTGCTGAGGAGTCACCATTGGAGAAGGGACTGACTCTGATTCTTTTTCTTCATCATCCTGAGTTCTCAACCTCTTCTTAGATCTCAAGTCATACTTTTTATGCAATTCAGCTTGCATAAAATCAATAAATTGTTTGCAATAGTCATCCATATCTTCCTGATCAAATGAAATATCAGCTTCTTTACACTCTTCTTCACATTCTTTTTCACATTATTATTCTGCATCACCTTACATGTAGATGGCATAAATTTTCTCTTCATCTTCTTTCTAATCATCATTAGCAGTCTGGGAAGGTGTTGCTTCTATGTATAAGGGTGCTTGAACTTGATCCTGATCTCTTCTTTCCCTCTGCAAATTCTGTAGGGTTTTCTTTCTGAATTGGGGATTAAAAACCCCTCTATTTTGTTGTGTAGGTTTCTTGTTATCCAATTACAACTTTACTAATTTGTTTGACAACTTTTTAATGACCTTGGTCATGTCATCAATCCTTTTATCTTGAATTCACTATTCCTTAGCTTTACCTTTATCTTGAACTGACTACTTTTCTTGAGCTTTTCCAGCAGCAGTCATATTTGCTTCAATCTCAAACGCATCCATTTGGATTTGTTCAAGAGTAGGAGACCTTCTTTCTCTTAAAGTAAAACTAAAATCTGATACAAATGCCCCATCAAAAAAAACTTTTGCTCCAATGGGAGGAGGTTTCATTTCTACATGCAAACTATTGTACAATTTATTGAATCTTTTAATAAAATCAGTTATATTTTCATCAGGTTTTTTCTTAATAGCATTAAATTCTATCAAAGAATAACCATGGTCTCTCTTTTCACCCCATATTTGGATGAATTATCTTTCTAACTCATCCCAATCATTAATTGAACCATTTGGTAACCCTTTAAACCATTTTCTTGCCTCTCCATTTAGGGATTGTACAAAAAGTCTGATTAGTACATCTAGATATTCAACATTGAAATTCTCAGCAAAAGTGAAAACAAAGGCAAGTGTTGTTCTGCAGTTATTTCATCTTCACCAGTAAACCTAGGAAGCAACTTAAGATATTATTGAGGCATTGCATTCATTGGTTGAGGAAGATTTAATGGTGTATATCTGTTCATCAAGAAAGTAGGGGCTGCCATGTTTATGCCATGATTGATTTCTCCTTGAGTAGGGGGAATATGAGTACCAGTTGTAGGTGTGGATGAATGGGGTAGAACAATTGATATGGGAAGGGGTTGATAACAAATAGCAGAAGAACTGGCAACTGTATTAGGTTGATTTTCTATGAATGGAAATGATACAGACTCGAAAGGTTTTTCTTTTAATGTTTATTCTTGGAAATGAATGGATGAGGGCAAGGATTATTGTTTCGAGAAAATGAGTTTTCGGGAAATATCCTTGGGTGAAAGGGTATGAGAATTGCTGCCTGGCGCAAGCAGTGTGGCATGAGGTGTAGAAAATATTTTTGACTTCTGGCCCTTTTTAGAAACTAACTTTTCTGGATCTGAGAAAATGGGGGCTTTTTGCTGAGAGGTATCTGACCTTGTGTGAGGCCTCTTAGGAGCCAGGATTATGAAATGAAAACACAGCTTTAGTATTTCCTCCTCTCTGAACAACCAAAGGAAATATGAACAAAACCCAGGGAAAACTTCACTTCTTCGTTTCCCGGCAACGACGCCAAAAAATGTTGTACCTTAAGAGATAATCCCTTAGTTGTGATAAGGAATCAATGCTTAAGCCATTTATATTATTATGTCTCAAAATTATTTGTCTCTGTTTAATAACCCTCAAGTATTTATCATAAAACCCTCAAATATCAAATATAATGAATATCTCACAATGTTGTCGTTTTCTTATGTTGAATGAAATAACCAGAAGAAAATGAAAGAAGGAAGTCCAAACTAATATGCTGTTACACAGAATATATCATCTCAAACTCTAGAAGAATTATATGGAAGAAACAGTTGAAATGAAGGAGCGCTAATTAAGGATTTTAACTCTTGCTTACATAGGTAAAAAGAGACCTGTTGCTCATTACTTCGTTTTATTCAAAGATAGAAAACACAGAATGAAAACTTGAGCACATATCAACATAAACATATTCCAGAAACCCTCTTCTCATTCATTAATCCTTGAAAAATTTGAGTACAAAATTATAGTTTGAAGGTCCAAAACTCGGAACCTTTCTTCCCCTTGAAAATTACATTAAATACAGTAAAAAGTAGTTTGGAACTACTGTAACCAATCCTAACTACCACAACTACATAGGATTTCAAAGGCTGTCTATTACATGCCTTGAAAATTTCTTATTACAATTACATTCTCTTTGAAAAAGTAATATAATGTAAAAGTATATATCCTAATCTCTAGGAATTGTTGATGATGCTGCTGCATTTCCTTGGTCAGCTGATTTGTCTTTCTTTAGTGCTGAAAACCCTTTTGGCAAGTCTATTGTCCAAGCTCTGCACTTTTTCCATATCTCTACCTTTGTCCTGGGTGAATGTGTTAGATTGTGATACTCCAATATGAATGAAGTAATTTGATTATAGGATGGACTTTCTGTGAAAAGAGTTTTTACTAACCACAGTAGCTGAAAATGTTTCTGCAAAAAGTTGACCATTATTTCCCCTTTAACCACCTGAGTTTTTTCATGCCTGTTATCAACTTTACTTTTTGTCATAACTATAAAATTCTCATAATAATCCCATGGAAAAATATTTCATTCATCTCCCCAACATGATGGCAGGCCTATTCTTGTTAATTTGTCAAATAACTTATCAAACTGACTTACCACTTCCTTAATTTCCATCAGTTTCTTTTTTGTAGCCTTTCTGAGGTCATTTCTAAAAATCATATTATTGATCTCTACTGAATATAAGGTCCTGTCTTTAATGTCGTTCTCTTCTAATTCTGGATCTGTTTTATAATTAATAAAGTCAATGAACCTTCTAGCCCAAATATCTCTATTAATTTCCTTTTGTTTATCTGTCATGATTGGTTCTTCACATTCCCTGAAAAGACTTTTCTCCTTTCCAACTATCATAAAAAAGCTCCAAATTGATTTCATCTCTGAAATGATATCATTCCAAACGATATCTTTGGCTTGTATCAGTGAAATGTTTCCTTTCAGTCTTTCTTTGAAATTTTTAATCTCAGCATCAGCATTTTGAATATCCATTTTGTACTTGTCATATTCATTCTCTGTGGCTTGAATAAGCTTTGTTACAGTTTTCAGATCTTCTTGAGCCTTTTTCCGATCTCTTTCAACCATCTGCAAGTTAGTATTCAACTGAGAAATCTGTGCTTGTGGATCTTTGTTACATGTAGGAAAAACAAAAGTACAATTATGGTTATCAATATGATTTTGCAGTGATATTGCAGTTTGCTTTATTTTGGAAATTTCTTCATCTTTTTGCATGAGTTGCTGTAAAAGCTTTTCCTTTTCCTTCTCCACCTCTGCAACTTCTGCAGCTATATAATGTTCTCCTGTTGGAAATTTTAGCTTTTTCCTGAATGTATATATTTCTGCTTCAGCACTTTGCATAAATTTCTGTACAGCAGTCTTGTCACTAGGGTCCACTCCAATCTTTACAATGATTTTCTTTAGCTCATCATTCTGAACTGTTAAAGCTCTTGAGTTAGATTTCTCTAAATTTATTTGCTTAAGTAAATTTCCCGACATATTTTCTGCCTTCATTTCCATTTCATTGGTCTTCGTGAGGTCATTCACAATCAACTGACCAGTTTGCATATGTAAATTAATCTTATCCATCAGGGAATATTCTTCACATTTACAGTCACATTTACAGTATTGAAATTGTTAGAAGAACCTATTGACATGTCTGTAGGATGTGACAGGGAAATTCTGAATTGATCTTTCTCAAGATCCATGACAGTCAAAAGTCTTGTTTGATCTACAGAAACTTGATATTCAGATTGGGCCTCCATGCTGGCTTTCATCATCCGATTCCTTTCTTCAATTTGTGTAAACATCTGTTTTATCAGAGGTATTTGTTCATGAGAGATTTCATGACTCCTGGGTGAAGCTGGAACATTTTTTTATTCTCCCAAATGTAAAGAAAAACCAGGTGGGTTAGATGTAGATTCTTCAGTAAACTTTGTCCTCTTCTCAGCTCCTTCCTCCTCATCATCTAAATCAATCACCGTTTCTTTGATTCTTTAGTTTGATTTCTCTGATATGATAGGAGTCTGAATGTTTGAACCTATTGAACTCATTGCACCTTTACTTGCTATCCTCTCCAAATCTGGCCTGCTTTCATGAATGAAAGCTGGATACCCATTCTTAATTCTTCTATTCGAAATTACACTGTGAGGGTCATAAGCCCAACTTTCCCCTAACAACATATGAATCTCTTCTAACATTTTAGTAACCTCTTCAAATGCCTGTCTCATATTGACTATGAAAGGGCCTACAGTCATGGGTATTTTGTACATATGCCCCTTGTTCATGGGCACAAAGTGAACCTGATCAAAATTTAGGCTTTGTCGAAGAAATTCCAAGGCAAATAGCCTCATAGGTACAAGCGTTGGAAGTCTATAAGGCTCAACACTTGCTCCATATAGCCTAATTTTAGAGTAATCCTAAAAAACAAACCAATCTCCAAATTTTCAATTTACTCCTAAATGCAAATATTCCTGAGCTTTAGGTAAAAAATAGGGAGGAGGAAATCCATTCAAGATTTTATATGCAACTGACATGAAATAACTGGCAAAATCAAACAATCCAGCTTCATTTTGCTCTCTTCTTACTACATCTGTCGAGAACACTACTGATTTCCTTTTCTTGTTTATATCCATAATATTCATACCTAGATGCATGAACTCTTCCACATTTTGATATAAGAACAAGTAAACAATCAATGAAGAAAATTTAAAAGAACCTGTTAATGAAAGGCTCATTAGCTGTGAATTAACTGCTTCCTGCCAATATGATGGAATATCCAGCACTATTCCTAGCTTTGTCATCATGGAAAGCATCCCCAAGACTAATTTATCCACAGTACTGTCATCATCTTTGCCCAGAATTTTCGCAATGCTGCTTAATACTCGTCGAATTTCTGCATCAAAAAATCTCCATAGAAAACTCTTTCTTGTCTGGATGAAATTTCTTTAGTTTGGCTTCAAAAAGTATATGAACTGATTAAACTCTTCACCTGCAATATCATCATAATAGGTTACCAGAGAATTGTCGGAGAACTGAACGAATGACTTTGACTCAGGATAGCAAAGGGCTTGGTGGATTAGCTGGGTAGACACTTGCAAAGCATTCTGTCCCTGACAATTCATAAAAAAACATTTCCCGAGGTACATGACTGACACCAACCAATAGATAAATTCAGGAAAAAGGTGGGTCTTTGGGATACATGCAGAAAGCATTCCAGACTTGACCATGGCAGTATAAACAGGGGAGGCTTTGTCATTCAAGATGACTTGCTGATAAAAAAAAAGATGAATTATAGAACAAAGGGTATCTTGAATATCCCCCTCAGTGTCCATGAGAGGGATATGAATAGCATAACCTGACAAGGATGAATGCTTAGCCATGAATGAAAATTATCGTGAAGACAAAATCACAGGGTGGTCAATTTTACTAGGGTGACAGAAAAATAAAACAGGACGCAACATAAACTAATCACAAATGATTTGAAAAACAATGCGAATTTTGTTTAAATAGGAAGGAGGTGGTGCCACTACAAGAAAAAAGGACATTGGTGAGGGGCTTAAAATGGTCACCATAAGCTCATTGCGAGGGTCAGCACATCAAAAAAAAAACTGAACGTCACCAAAGGTGGCGTCGCCGAAAGTATAGGTGTTGTGGTGACATTCAAGGTCTGTCACCAATAATGATTTATAGTGACGAATAGTGACCGTCACCATTTTGCGGCCTTACGTTAAATGCGACATGATGCGCCAACAGAATGATTGATTTCGGCTGACGTGGAAGATACAATTGTGAACCTGGAAAATTTGGTGGTGCCCCACCCTCGTTGTCCCCTTTGTTCATCTCTATTTTCGTCGTAGTCAAACCAGTCAACCACGGAGGCACTCATCTTATTATCTCGTGCGCTGGTTGTGCCCGCGGGTTGGGCCTTTTGATATTAATTTAAACCATCAACGCTTTCTTCCCAACAAATTGATCGATCTTTAAACATAAATGTGGAACTCACTTTCATAAAGTTTAAAGTGTTTAAACTTTTAACTCCAATATATCAACATAAATTTTTTTTATGCTAAAGTATAATAATTTTAATACTTTAACATATTTTCAACTATTTTCTAATTTTTGTTTTTATATATTTTCAAGAATTGAAAATAAAAGGATATGCAAATGATCCACAACATCTGGCTCCACCTGGGGATAGTGTTTTTTCCACGAAACACAAAGAACCTGCTGATCAGTGCCTTCACTTCAGGCATGGAGTCAAAAATTGCTTGTTGAGAAATATACAATATGGGAAAACCAAATATGTACAATGATGAACTAGTTTTTTTCAGTGCTGGAAATAGTGTTTCAGATATTGCCCATTCATAGGCAGCCCTACTGCTTCTCCACCAATATTTTGCAACAAATATTTTATTTTATCTAACTTCAGTGATTCTGTAAGGACCATACCATAAAGGATCAAATTTTCCATGTTTCCCTTTCTCCTCTCTTCTGGTATCCCATCTTAATACCAGATCTCTAGTTTGAAACATGATCTCCTTTTCCTTCCTGTCAAAAATGGACTTCATTTTTTCCTGATATGTGACCAAATTGTCTTTGACTTTATTTCTGCTTTCACTCAATTATATCACCTTATTCAGTCTTCTTATCAATGCATTAGGTTCCTCTTGAGTTTCTTGAAGAAAATAAATTACTAGTTTTGCTAACTGAGTGGGAAACAAAGCTTGAGTACCATATACTAACTCATAAGGGGACTTACCAATGGATCTTCTAGTAGTCATTCTTACTTCACAGAGAGAAAATATCATCTTTGAATCCCAATTTTTCTGGTTCTCATTAATTTTTTTCTTCAGGATGTTTACCAATGTCTTGTTTGATGACTCTGCTAAACCATTCCCTTGTGGGTGATATGCTGTGGAATGAGACAATATCACATTATAAGTTTGACAAAAATTTATAAATCTTACTGAGTTGAATACTTGAGCATTGTCTGTGACGATTTTCACTGGACACCCAAACCTGCTGTAAATATTCTCTTCCAAAAACTTCATTACTACCAAATAATTTTCTTTCCTGGTAGGAATTGCCTCTACCCACTTTGTAAAATAATTAGTAGCAGTCAGAATCCACTTAAAATTCCCACTTGATTATGGATTAATTTTCCCAATAAAATATAACCCCATTGTATGAAGGGTTCTTCAATAAAAACAGGAAGAAGAGGTAAAGGAGCTAACCTTTTCTTTTCTACAAATAATTGGCATTTTTGACAACTTCTAACAACTTTGTATACATCAACAAATAAACAAGGCTAGTAGAATCCTAATTTAAGAATCTTATGAGCTGTTACTTTCCAACTGTAATGTTGTCCACACAAACATTCATGATACTCCTTGATCACTTCCATTGATTCTCCTTCTGTTAAACAAAGAAACAAGATACCAGAATGGTATTTCCAATATAATTTAGCATCAATTATAACATAAGGTTGAGATTTGAGTTTTAGGGCTCTGTATTTTGATCTACTAATTGAGGGAGGGCAAGAGAAAAAACACAAATAATGAATAATATATTTATACCAATTTAAGCAGAGAAATTTGTATTTGATTGATGACTTAGTTGTAATATGATTGGTCTCCTCAACCAATTCATCTAATGGTGCAAGCAAACTAATTTCCATAGTTTGGAAATTAGATTCTATTAACAACTTAGCTAATCCCTGTCCTTTGACTAACTTAGTTGGCTTAATGTCCAAATCATATTCTTGGATTTTGGCAATCAATTTTCCTCTTTTTCCCTCTACGTCGCTCCGAATCAGCACATCTTTTACAACAGAATTAGGTACATATGATACTATTTTAGAATGAAGTACATATATCCTAAAATATTTCAATGAATTTACTAAGGCATATACCTGCTTTTCCAAGATGTTATATTTGAGCTCTGCATCTCTAAGGACTTTACTGAAAAATGCGACTGGTTGCTCCTTTCCTTCTTCGTTCTTCTGTAACAACACAGCAACAATAGTGGAAGGTGATGCAAATGAATTTTTTTTAAAAGGTTTAAAATAATCTAGACTAATCAAAATTGGAGCTTCTTGAAGAGCCTCTTTAATTCTGGCAAAGGATTCCATTGCATCTTTGTCCCACTTTACTTCAGCATTTTTCTTCATAAAATCTGTTATTTTCTTGACAATCTCAGCATAATTTGGAACAAATATTCTCAAAAAAATTATTTTCCCTAGGACTATTTGAATTTCTTTCTTACTTATAGGTAAAGGAATTGTTTGTATAGCCTCAACCCCTTCTGGATCAATTTTCACATCTTGGTTTGAAACTATATGTCCCAAAAACTTACCTTCCTCTAGAGAAAACAGGGATTTCTTAGGATTCAATGATAACCCAAATTTTCTGCACTTCAAGAAAGCCTTCTACAGGTGCTCCAAATGTTCATCATCAGACCCTGAAAAAATAGTCACATCATCCAAATATATGACTAAAAATTTATCACCTACAAAATCTTTATCCATTGCCCTTGGAAAGTAGCTCTTGCATTCATGAGACCAAATGGCATCCTAGCATACATGAATGTTCCCCAGGTTGTAGTGAAAGTTGTTTTCTTCTGATCCTCTTTCTCAATTTCTACTTGGTTGTACCCAGAAAAACCATCAACAATGGATAACATATAAGCTCTAGTTACTTTCTGCAGGACACAATCCATCTTTGGCAGAGGATAATTATCCTTCAAGGAGGCTCTGTTCAAATTTCTGAAATCTACACAAAACCTTATCTCTCCATTTTTCTTCCTGACTGGAACTAAATTTGAAACCCACTCTGAGTATCTGAGTGGAACTATGATTTTTTCTTGCAAAAGTTTCTCCACCTCTTTCTCAATAGGGGCTAATAACAGTGGATTAATATGTCTGAGCTTCTGCCTGTGTGGCTTAACCCCATCCTTCAGAGGTATTTTATGCTGAATAATATCTAAATCATAAGTCTTCAAATCTTCATATGACCATGCAAACACATCTATGAATTTTTTGAAAATATTTGCATACCTTTCTTTATAATCTTTAGGAACTCCTTTGAACAACTTGACTATTTTGGGTTCCTGCTGAGTTCCTAAATTACAATCCTCCATCTCTCCATCCTAAGATGCATTCTTTTGATTCAATGCTACATCTTTAGCATCAAACAATATTTCAAGAGGAACCAGGCCTCTGGGAAATGTATTATCTTTCAAATGAATTATTTTCTGGTCACCAATTGTCTGCTTCAAGTTTCTAGGCACATCAATTTGATCAGCTTGATCAATTTCTTGATCAAATTGAATGTCCTCAAAATTTCCAATCATTGTTAAAAATTGATTAATATGCTCATCATCTTCAAAAACATGCTAGTGCTTTACATTATCAGGGATTGAAGGCCTGTGTCTGATCTCAATTTCATATCTCAGTCTTGGATTAATAGGTGGCTTAAATGTGTTGGTTGCAACTACCAATGATTCTGCCATTCTATTTTCTTCTCTTGGAATAAATTGAAGATTAAAGGCTTCAAAATAATTTTCAATTAGATCCCACACCTCATTTCTATAGGATCTCAATCTAGGATGCTTAGTCTGACACCAATTCTTAATTTGTCTTATTACTAACTCAGAATAACAAAAAATGGAAATAGATTGTATTCCCATTTTCTTAGCTGTTTGCAAACTCAAAATCAATGCTTCATACTCTACCACATTATTGGTTGATTCAAATTCTAGTTTGAAGGAAAAAGGTAAAATATCACCTTCAGGAGATAAAAAGATGAACCCATCTCCTGTACCTTCTTTATAATATGCTCCATCAAAGTAACACTTCCAAATTTTGTTTGAATGCAGCTCCTTATGTACACTTGCTGAAGAGAGCTGCTTATATGAGTTTTCAACAAATTTTGTATCTTCATGTGACATGAAACAAGAGAGATCCTCCTTCTCTTGGCCATAAAATGGGAATTACCTATATCTTTCTTGGTGGTAGTTTTCAGAAATCTGGTTTCTCTGTATAACCTCCTTTCCTCCCCATTAAAAATAGGAATGATGGCATATATGAAATCTAATTTCAAGACACCTCCAAGTTTTTCTCCTCAGGATCTAGACAACAACATACCAAATCTCGCCAGAATATCTGCTACTACAACATCCATCATAATACTCTTGGTTGGAATTTGAGCTAATGAAACAACCATGTATTTGATAAGACCTACACACTTCACTCTTTTTGAATCAAAGGAATAGAGGTCTCTATATGGCTTAGTGATTTGTAAATTTAGCTCATTCATCACAGACAGTGGCATAATATTATGTGATGAACCAGAGTCTAGCATACAATTATGTAAAATGAAATCATGCAATAAAACTGATATATAAAAAAGTGGAATAGAAGATTCTACCTCTTCAACATGAGGGCCAAAAGTAATCACTGGTTTCTCTTCTTGAAAATTCACAATATCACCCACCTCATCAGACTGAGACAGATTAATAAACTCTGTTATTTCTTTCTTATAACTAGGCGTTTTCGCTAACTCTAGAAGAGGTACTTGAATTTTAACTTTTTCTAACTCTTTAGACAAAATGAAAGTCTGGTTTTGTTTAATCGGCTTTTCAGGTTCATATTTATTTTTGTTTGAATTTGCATGTTGGTTAGGAACTATAACAATCTTCTCCAAAATATTTGAGTCATTAGACTTGTTTTGGGAAGCCTCATCTTGTTGCTTCTCTTTTTCTTTTACTGTATTCATAGGATGCTTCCCCTTGTCTGATTGTTTTATTTAATTTTTCTGTTGTGGAGTCGCCATTGGAGAAGGGCCTGACTCTGATTCTTTTTCTTCATCTTCCTGAGTTCTCAACCTCTTCTTAGATCTCAAGTCATACTTTTTATGAAATTAATCTTTCATAAAATCAATAAATTGTTTGCAATAGTCATCCATCTCTTCCTGATCAAATGAAATATCAGCTTCTTTAAAATCTTCTTCACATTATTTTTCACATTCTTCTTATGCATCACCTTCCATGTAGATGGCAGAAATTTCCTCTTCATCTTCTTTCTGATCATCATTAGCACACTGGGAAGGTGCTGCTTCTATGTATAAGGGTGCTTGAACTTGATCCTGATCTCTTCTTTCCCTCTGCAAAATATGCAGGGGTTGCTTTCTGAATTGGGGATAAAAACCCCTCTGGTTTGTTGTGTAGGTTTCTTGTTATCCAATTACAAATTTACTAATTTCTTTGACAATTTTTTAATGACCTTGGTCATGTCATCAATCCTTTGATCTTGAATTGACTCTTCCTTAGCTTTACCTTTATCTTGAACTGACTTCTTTTCTTGAGCTTTTCCAGTAGCAGTCATATTTGCTTCAATCTCCAATGCATCCATTTGAATTTGTTCAAGAGTAGGATATATTATTTCTCTTCAAGTAAAACAAAAATTTGATACAAATTCCCCAGCAAAAAAAACTCTTGCTCCAATGGGAGGAGGTTTCATTTCTGCAGTCAAAATATTGTATAATTTATTGAATATTTTAATAAAATCATATTTTCATCAGGTTTTTTTCTTAATAGCATTAAATTCTGTCAAAGAATAACCATGGTCTCTCTTTTCACCCCATCTTTGGATGAATTATATTTCTAACTCATCCCAATCATTAATTGAACCATTTGGTAACCCTTTAAACCATTTTCTTACCTCTCCATTTAGGGACTGTACAAAAAGTCTCATTACTACATCTAGCTGTTCAACATTGAAATTCTCAACAAAAGTGCAAAAAAAAGGCAAGTGTTGTTCTATAGTTATTTCATCTTCACCAGTAAACCTAGGAAGCAACTTAAGATATTCTTGAGGCATTGCATTCATTTGTTGAGGAAGATTTAATGGTGCATATCTGTTCATCAAGAAAGCAGGGGCTACCATTTTTATGCCCTGATTGACTGCTCCGTGAGTAGGGGGAATATGAGTACCAGTTGTAGGTGTGGATGAATATGGTAGAAAAACTGATATGGGAAGGGGTTGATAACAAATAGCAGAAGAACTGGAAACTATATTAGGTTGAGTTTCCGTTAATGGAAATGATACAGACTCAAAAGATTGTTCTTCTAATGTTGGTTCTTGGAAATGAATGGATGAGGGCAAGGATTCTTGTTCCGAGAAAAATGAGTTTATGGGAAATATCCTTAGATGAAAGGGTATGAGAACTGCTACCTGGTGCAAGCAGTGTGGCATCAGGTGTAGAAAATATTTTTGACTTCTGGCCCTTTTTAGAAACTAACTTTTCTGGATCTGAGAAAATGGGGGCTTTTTGCTGAGATGTATTTGACCTCGTGTGAGGCCTCTTAGGAGCCAGAATTATAAAATGAAAACACAAATTTAGTATTTCCTCCTCTCTGAACAACCAGAGGAATATGAACAAAACCCAGGGAAAACTTCACTTCTTCGTTCCCCGGCAACAACACCAAAAAATGTTGTACCTTAAGAGACAATCCCTTAGCTGTGATAAGGAATTAGTGCCTAAGCCATTTATATGATTATGTCACAAAATTATTTGTCTCTGTTTAATAACCCTCAAGTATTTATCATAAAAGCCTCAAATATCAAATATAATGAACATCTCACAATGTTGTTGTTTGCTTATGTTGAATGAAATGACCAGAAGAAAATGAAAGAAGGAAGTCCAAACTAATATGCTATTACACAGAATATATCATCTCAAACTCCAGAAGAATTATATGAAAGAAACAGTTAAAAGGAAGGAGCGCTAATTAAGGATTTTAACTCTTGCCTACATAGGTAAAAAGAGACCTGTTGCTCATTACTTCGTTTTATTCAAAGATAGAAAACACAGAATGAAAACTTGAACACATATCAACAAAAACATATTCCAGAAAATTGCTTCTCATTCATTAATCCTTGAAAACTTTGAGTACAAAATTATAGTCTGAAGGTCCAAAACTCAGAACGTTTCTTCCCCTTGAAGATTACATTAAATACAGTAAAAAGCAGTTTGGAACTACTGTAACCAATCCTAACTACCACAACTAATTAGGACTTCGGAGGCCATCTATTACATGCCTTGAAAATGTCTTATTACAATTAAATTGTCTTTGAAAAAGTAATATAATGTAAAAATATTTATCCTAATCTATAGGAATTGTTGATGATGCTGCTGCATTTCCTTGGTCAGCTGATTTGTCTTTATTTAATGCTGAAAACCCTTTTGGCAAGTCTATTGTCCAAGCTCTGCACTTTTTCCATATCTCTACCTTTGTCCTGGGTGAATGCGTTAGATCGTGATACTCCAATATGAATGAAGTAATTTGATTATAGGATGGACTTTCTGTGAAAATATTTTTTACCAACCACTGTAGCTGAAAATGTTTATGCAGAAAGTTGACCTTTGTTTCCCCTTTAAGCACCTGAGTTTTTTCATTCCTGTTATCAACTTTACTTTTTGTCTATGTAACTATAAAATTCTCATAAGAATCCCATGGAAAATTATTTCCTTCATCTCCCCAACATGATGGCAGACCTATTCTTGTTAATTTGTCAAATAACTTATCAAACTGACTTACTTCTTTAATTTCCATCAGTTTAATTTCTGTAGCCTTTCTATGGTCATTTCTAACAATCATCTTATTGATCTCTACTGCATATAAGGTCTTGTCTTTAATGTCGTTCTCTTCTAATTCCTGATTTATTTTAGAATTAATAAAGTAAATGAACCTTCAAGCCCAAATAGCTCTATTAATTGCCTTCTGTTTATCTGTCATGATTGGTTCTTCACATTCCCTTATAAGACTTTTCTCCTCTGCAACTATCATCAAACAACTCCAAATTGATTTCATTTCTGAAATGATATCATTCCAATTGATATCTTCTTCTTGTATCAGTGAAATGTTTCCTTTCAGTATTTCTTTGAGATTTTTAATCTCAGCATCAACATCTTGAATATCCATTTTGTACTAGTCAGCTTCATTCTCTATGGCTTGAATAAGCTTTGTTGCAGTTTCCAAATTTTCTTGAGCCTTTTTTCGATCTCTTTCAGCCATTTGCAACTCAGTATTCAACTGAGCAATCTGTGCTTGTGGATCTTCGTTACCTGTAGGAAAAACAAAAGTACAATTATGGTTATCAATATGATTTTGCAGTGATATTGCAGTTTGATTTATTTTGGAAATTTCTTCATCTTTTTGCATGAGTTGCTGTAAAAGCTTTTCCTTTTCCTTCTCCACCTCTGCAACTTCTGCAGCCATAGAATTTTCTCCTGTAGGAAATTTTAGCTTTTTCCTCAATGTAGATATTTCTGCTTCAGCACTTTGCATAAATTTCTGTACAACAGACTTGTCACTAGGGTCCACTCCAATCTTTACAATGATTTTCTTTAGCTCATCATTCTAAAATGTTAAAGCTCTTGAGTTAGCTTTCTCTAACTTTAATTGCTTAAGTACCATTCCCAACATATTTTCTTCCTTCATTTCCATTGCATTGGTCTTCGTCAGGTCATTCACAATCAACTGACCATTTTTCATATGTAAATTCATCTTATCCATCAAGGGAATCTTCTTCACATCTACAGTCACATTTATAGTATTGAAATTGTTAGAAGAACCTATTGACATGTCTGTAGGATGTGACAGGGAAATTTTGAATTGATCTTTCTCAAGATCCATGACAGTCAAAAGTCTTGCTTGATCTGGAGAAACTTGATATTCAGCTTGGGCCTCCATGCCGGCCTTCATATTTTGATTCCTTTCTTCAATTTGTGTAAACATATTTTTGATCAAGGGTACTTGTTCATGAGATATTTCATGACTCCTCGATGAAGCAAGAATATTTTGTTCTTCTCCCAAATGTAAAGAAAAACTAGGTGGGTTAGATGCGTATTCTTCAGTAAGCTTTGTCCTCTTCTCAGCTCCCTGCTCCTCATCATTTAAATCAATCACTTTTTCTTTTCTTAGTTTATTTGATTTCTCTGATATGATAGGAGTCTGAATGTTTGAACCTGTTGAAATAAACACACCTTTACTTTATATCCTCTCCAAATCTAGCCTGCTTTCATGAATGAAAGTTGAATACCCATTCTCAATTCTTCTATTCGAAATTACACTGTGAAGGTCATAAGCCCAACTTTCCCCTAACAGCATATGCATCTCATCTAAAATTTTAGTAACCACTTCAAATCCCTATCTCATATTGACTACGAAAGGGCCTACAGTCATGGGTAGTTTGTACATATGCCCCTCTTTCATGGGCACAAAGTGAACCTGATCAACATTAAGGCTTTGTCGATTAAATTCCAAGAAAATAGCCTCATAGGTACAAACGTTGAAAGTCTATAAGGCTAAACACTTGCTCCATATAGCCTAATTTCAGAGTAATCCTAAAAAACAAACCAATCTCCTAAATGCAAATATTCTTGAGCTTTAGGTAAAAAACAGGGAGGAGGAACTCCATTCAAGATTTTATATGCAACTGACATGAAATAAATGGAAAAATCAAACAATCCAGCTTCATTTTGCTCTCTTCTTACTACATCTTTCCATAACACTACTAATTTCCTTTTCTTGTTTATATCCATAATATTTAGACCTAGATGCATGAAATATTCCACATTTTGATATAAGAACAAGTAGACAATAAATGAAGGAAATTTAAAACAACCTGTTAATGAAAGGCTCATTAGTTGTGAATTCACTGCTTCCTGCCAATATGATGGAATATCTAGCACTATTCCTGGCTTCGTCATCATGGAAAACATCCCCAAGACTGATTTATCCACTATACTGTTATCATCTTTGCCTAGAATTTTCGCAATGCTGCTTAATATTGGTCAAATTTATGCATCAAAAATATCCATTGCAAACTCTTTGCTGTCCGACTGAAATTGCTTCATGTTTGGATTAAAAAAGTATATGAACTGATTAAACTCTTCACCTGCAAGATTATCATAATAGGTTACCAGAGAATTTTCGAAGAACTGAACGGATGACTCTGACTCGGGATAGAAAAGGGCTTGGTGGATTAGCTGGGTAGACACTTGAAAAACATTCTGTCCCTGACAATTCATAACAAAATATTTCCGAGGGTACATGATTGACACCAACCAATAGATAAATTCAGGAAAAAGGTGGGTCTTTGGGATACATGCAGAAAGCACTCCAGACTTGACCATGGCAATATAAATAGGGGACGCTTTGTCATTCAGTATGACTTGATGATAAAACGGAAGATGAATTATGGAACAAAGGGTATCTTGAATATCCCCCTTGGTGTCCATGATAGGGATATGACTAGCAAAACTTGAGAAGGACGAACGCTTAGCCATGACTGAAAATTATCGTGAAGAACAACTCACAGGGTGGTCAATTTTACTAGGGTGATAGAAAACTAAAACAGGACGCATCGTAAACTAATCAGAAATGATTTGAAAAACAACGCGAATTTTTTTAAATAGGTGGCGTGAACTTAAAATTTAATGTTGACATGACGCACCAACGAGCCGTTGATTTCACCTGACGTGGAAGACAATTGTGAACCTCTCAGCATCCTACGTCCCTGCAAGAGGTCTCAAGGTACGAAGGAAAATTTTGGCTGGTGCCCCCGAACTCAATCTCGACCATTCATCTATGTTGTCCTCGTAGTCAACCCAGTCAACCGTGGAGGCACTCATGTTATTATCTCGTGCGCTGGTTGTGCCCACGAGTTGGGCCTTTTGATAAGAATTTAAACCATCAATGCTTTCCGCCCAACAAATTGATCGTTCTTCAAACACAAATGCGGAACTCACTTTCATAAAGTTTAAAGTGTTTAAACTTTTAACTCCAATATATCAACAAAATTGTTTTTTATGCTAAAGTATAAGAATTTTAATACTTTAACATATTTTTAACAATTTTCTATTTTTTATTTTTTTTATTTTCAAGAATTGAAAATAAAAGGATATGCAAATGATCCACAAGAGCCATAAACAATACTCTCTCATTGGCTTCTTCTTTTCTGTCATTTTCTTCATCGGATGATGAGCTATCCTCTTTAGAGAGAAAGTTCCTTTTGGATCCTTTCTTGTTGAATTTCTTAAAGCCTTTCTTTCCTTTTGAGTTTCCATCACTTATGTTCGGACATTTTGCTGCAAAATTCCCTACCTCACCACAGTCGAAACATATCAATGGATGTTTATCTTTGAATTTTCCCTTACCAATTTTTACTTTTCTCATAAAGTAAGCATATTCTTCATCTGAAAGACCTTCTCCATCATCTTCCTTTTCTTCACACTTGTAGGTGCATGTCTTTTCAATTGAATGATGTTTGTCCTTATTGGTTTTCTTAGATGCAACGAACGCACTTTCTAGATGCAAAGTACCCTCTTCTTCATCAAGTCTCATTTCATTTGCTATGAGAACTCCATGTAATTCCTCTTTGCTGAGTTTGTCCAGATTTGCACTGTATTCTAAGACTGATACCTTTGGGTTGAATCTCCCTGGTAATGTTCTAATAATATTTCGTATAATAGTCTTCTCATCAACTGGATCTCCCAATCCTTCCAGAGTATTGGTTATTTCATCCAGATATTGGAAGTATGCAGTAATGTTGCAATCTTCTTTCATTCTGAGTTGCTCAAAATGTTTCTCTATAGTTTTGAAGCTTTGCTTATTTGACATTTGAGTCACCAGCATATATATTCTCAAGCTTGTCCCATAGAATTTTGGCATTTTTACAACCCAAAACCTTATGATAAGAAGATTCAATAAGTCCACTGATAATAATATTCTTTTCTTTTGCATCATTTACCAAATTCTTCTTACCTTGGCTATTGAAGTTGAGTATAAAATCAGAAACTTTGGAAACCGGTATCCTGCCCTTAACCTTGCACCAAGATAGAGACCCCTTTCTTCCTTTCCCGAGTGCATAATTATTTTCATTGAACGGTACACCATTCTTGGTATGCTCCCATGGCCTCCTTCCATGCATTGCTTCTTCATCTGAAAGATTATTTCTGAAACTAGTGTGGAAATATAGAAGAATAATAAAGAAAAAGAATAAAAAAAGAAGAATGGACTCCCGTACCATGGAAAATGATCCACTTTACAATGATATAGAATGATGTCGAAGAAGAAGAAACACTAGACCATAACCCCAACTATGAAAAAAACACCTAATGATGATCCCAGACCTCCCGACACTGCCTCTTCAACTCTTGGAAAATAGACACTAATACAATTTTTACAATAATGTATTTATAATGACTTAGTACAGTGATACCTTTACAGTGACTATATGCGGTCTCTCTCAGAAGACTTTTTTCTCTGATGAAATTCTTGCTGCTATTCTGTACCTTGGTTGCTACTCTTGTCATGCTACCGTCTGCTACACCTTGCTTTGCTTTTCTGCCCTATAAATTTTGGTCTTTGCAACCCTTGACAACACATGATCTAGCTTTTTCTTTCCTTCTAGGAGCTCGATATTGATTCTGGTGTATCTCTATTATTTCAGATCCCCAATATGTGATTTTCAGTCCTGTAGTATTCCTCTGAGTCATCTTTTGAATGCCATAGGTCTGACCCAATTTGGATTCTTCAAGAGAGAGTTATGCTCAATCTCTCACAATGCCCTAATTATGGACTGTTTCAGTAAAGCAAACTTGTACGGCATGCCACGTGTCACTGTTTCTTCATTTGGCTCTGAAATTAATAGAGTGAAAACTATTGTCCATGCATTATCTACCACGTTTTATGGAATTCCAATCTGATACTCAGAGAGAGAGTTATGATTATTTTCCCAAGGTCACTTCTTTGAGATGAATTTCAGGAGCCTGCAACAGCATTGACTTCCACAGACCATATCTCTGAAAATATTGCTCACCTTGATCTGAAATTTTCACAGGATCTTCCCTAGGATTTCAAATTCACCTCATAAAAATTTCAGCTTCTGAACCTTCGTAAAAAAAAAAATTAGAGCGAAAATGCCATGATGACCTATTTTAGATAGTGAAATCCCTTTCATAAGGAGGATATGAGGATCACAATTTATATAAATTCTTAGGTTGAGAGGGGCTTCAACAAGTGAACATGGAAGGGATTTTAGGAGCTTAAAAAATATTAATTATGATTTTTCAATGACCCATTCCACAACCCCATTGGGTTTTAGCCCACTAACTTGGGTTACAAACTTCAAACATGAATATCTCTCAAACCGTGAAGAATTATGTGGCGTGCCATATATCAACAGAAACATCTCGACAAGAAGAAACCATCAAAAGCATTCTTGATCCAGAATATAGTATTTTTGTAGGTCAAAATTCCCATGCAATGTTGGGGTAGCCCCTGGTGCTGCTTGGGTTGACATCAATGACAACCGTTGATCAACATTTCTGACATTGGGAGTGTTTCATCGCTTTTCCAACGGTTTTTGGTGAGATTAAAAAAATTGAGAAAAACTTGGGAACTTTCCCACAATATTTCAAAACTGTCGAAACGAAAGTGTCGAAAAATTGACCATATGTACTAGTGATTGCACCATGGCATACAACTCCTTATTGTAGGTGGGGTAGTTAAGAGTAGCCCCATGAAATACTTCATAATGGTAGAAAACATTCCTTCCTCCTTTCTGTGAAAATTTGTGAATGTTACTAATGCATATATCTACTGTTAGATCTGGTTATGCTTCTCCTACTTAATTAAGTTATTAAGCTGAAAATTCAGATTAACATCGAAGAAAACACATAACATACTTTCATCGATTCAAATCTAGAAAATTTAGATGAACACATAAATAAAGTGACACAAGGATTTTCTAGACAATAGTCCCCAAAAAAACCCAATGCAGGAAAACCAGTCTGTTGGCTGCTGGAGGGTTTTATTATTAATAGTTTTTTTTAATACAAAAATTCTGGGTTCTAGATCTGGAAAACCCGATAGAGAAAATATAGATCTACAGTTCACCTGATTTTCTGAAACCAAAATATTGACTGATCCACACCCTCAAACAGGATTTATAGGACTCAGCCGAATCTTGGCCCTAGAAACCCCAGCGTTGCCCCTGAAGCCCCTGTGTTAGCCTCTGCAGCCTCTGCGTCCCTCTACGCTGGCCTAGAGAGGGCTCTATAGCCCCATAATGGGTGTTACAGACCCTACATTTCCCTTGAGGGTCTCTGTGTAATCCTTGAGGTTCTCCTTCTACCTAACGTTTCCCTGGGAGAGACTATGTAGCACCTACGGAGCTAAAGCTACCATTGCACTGCGTAGCTGTTGCCATCTTTGATGTTACTTATTCTGCTTCTCTGTGCTGCCTCTCTAAACCACTCTCTACCTCTTGCTGATTCTAGGCACTGGGATCACACCATCCCCTGTGCCTAAACTCCCCTCTCTGTAGCTAAAACACTTCTGAGAATTCTTAGCAAACCACACCCTAGAATCTCATCTTAGCTTCAGTGCTCTACCTTGTGTGTCTTACAAATGAACCCAAGCCTTTCCTTTATAATTTTCTCGTTGGGAAACCAACAACCATGATCTAATCTTGAATCGATGGCTAAGATTAAAATAAATCTTGATCTGTGTGACTTAAGACAATTTCATCACATGTTTAATTTAATTAACTTTAATTATTTAATTTTCTTAAGTTTAGACTTAGGAAATACATTAAAATAATTAATTAAATAAATATCTCCCAAACCAGATCAAATTTCCCAAATCCATTTCTGTGTCTTATAGATCAGGTGTACTCTAGTCCCTCCACAAATTTTGGGAGCTAGAGCACATTTACTGCTACCCCATTACACAAAATCTCAAAACTCCCTCTTAGCATAAAGTGTTCTCTAGCAATACATCACACCATCTATCACAAGATTTTGGGCAGTAGTTTCTGTGCTATTGATGTTGGGCCTACTACGCTTCAACACTGCTCCGTTGCTGCCATTCTGTACTGCTGCCCATGACGTTGTCACTGCCACTGCCACATCTATACTACAACTCCCTCTCATTCTGTTGCATCCATGTTTCCACCTGTTGCACTGCATCTTCAGTTACTGAGAGAAACAGCTAAATCTCCTACCCAATCTTTGATAGACAAGTCAGTTGGGCTACAACCTTATCACTGAAGCTCCATCAGTTTCTGATTTTTTCTATCATCTAGAGGATGATGCATAGCTACAGCTCTAAACTGCATAAGTAGACTTAATCTGCATTTTTGAAGTCACATCAGCCCCTTGTGCTGAAATATATCACTCTGCTGTTGTATTGTGTTGTCCTCCTGAAGCCTCCACACAGTTGCAACTCTGCTTTGCGCTGCTGAAGTCACATCGGCCCTTACGCTGCTACTTCCTCTACGCTATTGCTACCTCTATGCTACCTCAAGGATCATGCCCTCATTATGATCTACAGATCCATGTCACCCCACTTTCCTGGTTCATGAGCGCTCATGGTTGCAGCATATTATGACCCATCGTCTACCACAATAGCCTTGGAAGAAGAGGTTTCCTTGTCCTTTTTCTTCTGAGGACAATTTTTGGTGCAATGTCCTAGTTCACCACACTAGAAGCACTTGATCTTTGACAGATCATCTTTCTTCTTCCCTTGCTGCCTATTTGATGCCAAGGCAACATCTTCTTCATCTTCCTTATTCAGCTTACTCGATCTCATGTTGTATTTCTTCTTGGTGAATCTACGGAGTTCTTCTTGACGCATGATTGCCCACAAGTTGTCCGAGTCGGGAAGGTCCGCTCTGTCCAAGATACCTTGGACAAAGGTTTCCCACTCATCTATGACCGCATTGAGAGCAGTCCTGACCATCACATCATCCTCCACCTGGGAACCTGTGTCAGTCAACGGGTCTCTGATCAACTATAATCTGTAGAGAAAATGTTCCATGTATTCCCCCTTGGTCATCATAAATGACTAAATGACTACATCTGAGTCTCCAGAAGCATCTTCCTGTGGATAGAATTTCCCTCATATAGGGATATTAAGGCCTTCCAAATCTCATTAGTTGTTTTCTTCTCAGCTATGTGTGGGACAACATGGTCCTTAACTCCGTCCATTATCATCTGATTGGCCTGTCTAGCAGCTTCATTATGATTCCTAAAAATATCTTCATCGGTCGGCGTGGCCAAAACAAGTTATGCATGGTCTCTTAGATGATATGCCTCTAGGACTATCAGGATTCTCACCTTCCAAACTGAAAATTTGGATAGGCCATCTAATCTATCCTGATCACACAAGCCATGAGGAGCCATCTACTTAGAAATCTATCGGAGCTCCTCTTTTCTCTACTAAAGATCTAGATCTAGGGTGCTTTGCGAAATGGGCACCCTCTTCTCCCTCTGACAATTGATTTCCTTGCTTGGAAATATTCCAAATCAACAATGATTCAACTCTCTCTGATCCTATGATTAGTCTGTAAGTTTCTTTGGCTAGAAAATCTCTGAGAAGATGATCTCCTCCTACTCTTTGTCACTAGTGCTTATGCTAAAATTCTTAAAACTTTAGAAAATTAACCCTACCAGCACCCTCTAAAGTTCTACAGCTCTACTTTAGGCACTTCCGGTTCAGATAGAATCAAATTTGCTTCACCCTGGCTGGCTTCAGACCATCCCAGTGTTGTCTCTGTGTTGCACCTGCACAGTAAGTACGCGGGCCTGCGTGGAGACAACCTAAGAATGTGTCACCCTGCCCTCTGCATGATTTTTCTCTCTCTTAAACTGCGTTGTCTTTTTAGATCTAGCCTTCTGCTGCTACTATTTCTCTTCCTACTACTTTCTGTAGAAAGATCCTTCAAAATTTTGTTGGTGACCCTGCTAGATCTACAATCGCTCTGATACCATGTGAAATTTATGAATGTTACTAATGCATAAATCTACTGTTAGATATGGTTATGCTTCTCCTACTTAATTAAGTTATTAAGCTGAAAATTTAGATTAACATCGAAGCACACACATAATAGACTTTCACCAATTCAGATCTAGAAAAAGTACATGCACACATAGAAAAAGTGACACAGGGATTTTATGGACAATAGTCTCCAGAAAAACCCAATGTGGGAAAACCGATCTACTGGCTGCAGGAGGGTTTTAATATTAAGAGTTTTCTGAGTACATAAAATCTGGGCTCTAGATCTGGAAAACCCAACAAAGAAAATATAGATCTGCAGCTCAAATGTTGTTTTGAAGCCAAAATATTGATTGATCCTGTTAGCCATCAATAAATTTTTGACTGAGCAAATGATGGCTAAAAATAAGTCCTAAGCCTTCAAGAGATTTCTTTCATGAAAAAATGATCATTCTTGAAGTCTTCTTGTGCTATTTGAACTTTGCAAGTAATCTTCACTGCTTTTTCACTAAAAATAAAACCATCAAGTTAAGCTTGTTGTCCCCTGCAAAATTGTTCCTTAAACAACCCCTTTGTCTTCATTTCATTCACTCATTTTTTACCCTTGTATCCTCCATTTACCTCTGAAAATCCCCTTAAAACCATTCATTTTCCCCTTCAAAACTAATAAATTTCCTTTATTAGTTTTGAAACCCCCCTTTTCCCTCCTATCGGAACCCCTAGAAAGACCAAAAACCCAAATTTTAGGCTAAAAACCCATTTTCCAAACAAATAGGGCTCAAGCGCCTTTCGACTTAGCCTTATCCCCCTCGTCCTTCATGAAACCACATGCTATAAGCAAGTTATTTAAAGACTAAGCCCCTTCACCGCCACTCCTGGTCACTCATCTCTCCATATGCCCCAGTTTCGCACTCGGCGCTAAGCCCTCTCCTTCCTTCCCGATCCCTTTTTATTTTATATTTTCCTTTCATCATTTGAAAAGCAGGTTGTTCATATTGGACTGTCAATCTAGACAGATCAACGGTCGTCAGGCCTCCCCCTTTCTTCAAAACCTCATCCCCTTTTTCTATGCCTAGACTCAATCTAGATCTTTCGATCAACTCATTAAACGGCCATCGCACCCCTTCCCCTTTCCTCCTTCCGCCCAAATCCTGCTATTTATTCAACCTTGCGAATAAATCCTATCCGTCGATCCATGAGATATGATGCTCCTCACCTAACCTGATGACCCAGTTCCACCGAGGCCTACCATCCACCATATACAAATGCCCGCCCAATCTTACTATGACACCTGGCCTCCACTTAAACGGCTCATCGTGCAACTCTTTCATCGCGCTCATTCCACATCGTTGGATATGGAGCCTCCGATCCAATGGTTGACGATGCATATCGCAAAATTCTTGCGCCCGAGGTTTAACACTTCAAGATTTTGCGATACCGGAGATATTGAAAAATACAAGTGTCTAGTGATGGATGGAATCACATTGCTTTCGGGAAAACCCACTTACTGCCTTTTGGTTGTGCGATAACCACTCGTGGTATTCTCGAAACTAATTTTTTCCCAGATCACGCCAAATACAGTTTAAAATCCAGTTTTGACCGTTCTCCTCCATAAGACCCCTCCGCCTGCATAATTACCCCTCCTTTGCATCGCTCC
This sequence comes from Pinus albicaulis, assembly GCA_034641835.2. Lineage (NCBI taxonomy): Eukaryota > Viridiplantae > Streptophyta > Pinopsida > Pinales > Pinaceae > Pinus > Pinus albicaulis. The sequence continues at coordinate 703,251,331 of CM076579.1, forward strand.
TCTGCTCTGCCCAGCCTCTGAAAGCAGTTTAACCTCTAAACGCAGGATTTATCTAAACGTTTGTTTTTATTGCAGGTTTCGTGGAAAATAAGCTATAAAGCCATCCCAAAGTCATGATAAGGTGACCAAGGGCCCAGGATGACGATCCTCAGGCCAGTATTCACGTAGAAAAGGGAATACACAGGTTTAGAAGTCATGGTTTGACCTGTGCCTCATGAGCATTGGTTATACCATGAAACCCTCGACGTTCCCATACACCTGTACACTAGCAAACGCAGTGATGAGGATTAAGGAGTATTAGTGAGCGAATAAAGTTAAATGGTTAATACATAAAAACTGAAGATCAAAAGAGTTTAACTCGACAGATAAAGATAAAGCACAGATTAAAGAAAGAAACAATGCTTAAATCCACAGAAGAATACAGATCAACAAAAGAGCCTCTGAATGCCACATCATCGAGGCCATTACTCCTCAAAGGTCACCTACAGATTTATCTTTGTAAAAGAATACACAATGAATGCCCAGTCAGAGATCTTTTGCCAAAGATAGCTCAGAATTTATGATCAGCCTACCAAAACCCCAAAGTCAACAATAGTAACTAAGGTTGATGACATTTAATATAAAACTCATTAAGACAGAGATGAACACTCAAAATCCTCTCCCTTTGGCTTCCCAAAGGTCAATACACCATTACTTTGTATTAATTGAACAAATGAACCCCTCTTACACTCCACCTCCTCTTTCTTCTATAAATACTTCTGTAGAAGACAATATAGAGGTTGGTCTTTGAATATGTGTTGCATGTAAATAGCTTTCTGAAGCTACTGTAACTCTTTTTGTAATTGAAGACACATAAGTTGAGATGAGAAGTTTGAAGCTGTAGAGACCCACTGGACTTGAAGATTGTAACTATTTTGAACATCAAATAGAAATAGCTGATTTATGGGATCCTGGTCTATGTTAATGGTGATGTGTTTCTCACTATAAATTGTTATTTTCCTTTTGTTTCCATTATTTCCACTTTTCTCTAATAAAAAAAAATATATATAGGTTAGGATTTACTCCTGCAGTACCCTAAATCTCACTGAAAATATTTATTCTTTATGTTTTCTGCTGATTGTTTATTTAAAGATGATTCAATTGAGTATAACCAGTGAAGTGTTGGTGAGCCCATGTTTCCTGAGTACAACTTGAGATATTGTCTTTGAAAATTCTTGATAAGTTTCCTAATTAAAGATTGAGCTAGGGAAGTCTATGGTTAGCCCTATCCTCTAGTTTCTTCTCCAATAGTTGCTTTGAAAAGTTCCCTTAAGAGTATGTTGAAAGCATGCTAGTTTAAAATTACTTGCCTGATCTTAGACTACCTTTTGTGTTTATCATGAATGTTTCCCCTTTGAATATGCTCTAATCAGGCTAAGTTAAAAGTATTTACTTAATCTTAAGCTATTCTGTGTGTTTTAAATGTTTTCTTTTGAAAGTACATGAAAAGCAGGCTAGATTCAAAGTACTTACCTGATCTTAGATTACTTTTGTGTCTTTCCTTAAGTGCATGCCAAAAGCAGGATAGTTTCAAAGTACTTACTTGATCTTAGGTTGTTCTTTGTTACTTCATCTGTTTGATTTCCCTCACTCCACTTTTTAATGTTTCATTCCATAAAATCAACTTAAAGAGATCCTTTGACATAGATGACTTGCCCCATGGACCACTCTTGAACCTTGTTGTTTCAATTAAACCCTATTATGACTCCATAGCCCAATGGATTGATGTTTCTCTTAGCCTACCTTATCAGCTGAACCATTCCTTCACCTACTCAAATCTTCACCCTTCATAAAGACTTCCTTCATCTTCATAATATCATTGCCCAACTAAAACACAAAAAAAATCTTTTCTTCATAGCTAGCCTAAAATCATATCACAAAAATTAAATATCATATCTTTGAGCTGATACATAGAGAGATCCCTCTCTGAATATAGGATGGCTAGGTCCTCAGATTCCAAAGCAGTTTTGATGTAGGCTCTGCAGCGTTTTTACTTTCCAATCTTGCAAACTACGGAGACCTAACATATTTGGCGACCATACTGGGGATTTCTGAGTAAAATCCTTGGAAACAAAACACTTAGTGTTCAGTGCAGTATAAGTAGCTTTCTTCAAGCACTACCAAAGCAAATGGTGACCATGATAGGACTTATCTAAATCAGTGAAAAACTAAGTAACCCTTAGGATTCTCTTAGAGCCTTATCAAACCTTGAAGGAATCAGCTAGCTAAGCCACAAGAGTAAACTCGGTTTATCTCATCACCATATCTAAGTACTAAAACAGATTTAGGACACTCTCATAAACCATAGGACTGAAAAAAACTCAGAAAACCCAAAAAAAATTCAGATTGGTATTCAAACCTACTAATGGTGGTGGACCATAAAATTTTTTACCTTCTAAAGCTAAAAATTTCCACCTGGTGACTCCACAATCCTGAATAGACCTAAAGACTCCACAGGGAAACCCATTCCTATCATAACATCATACAAAATCTGTTAAGAAATCTTAGAGGAGAAAAGTTTTCTTGTTAAAGCTCAAATATCCTACTAAAGATTGTCATATTTGGTTAAACTTTTCTTATTATTGGGTCTGAAAATATAGCATAGTGGCTTCTAGAAGAATCCATACTAGAGCCTATCTTGACCCAAATCCACCTGATATAGTTGATAATCCAGAAATTATACTTAGGAAATCTCCTAAGTCCAAAACTTCAACTGTTGTTAGGCCAGTTCATAGAGCTAATTCTGTTCCTGAAAAAATTGCAGCTCTTAAAGATTCACAAGTTGACTTAAGAAACCCATTCAGTACTAGGTCACTTGATGATAGATGAGATAGATTTTGAGTCTCCACCGTCATCCCAAGATAGAGGTGAACATCCTGGTAGAAGAGAAACTACTCCTCCTGAGTTCCATTTCATTCATAATTTAGGTTTCTCTCATCCTAGATCGGCTCAACAGTCTCTTGCTAATCCATCCACTATTCAAACCACCCCATTCCATCAACCCCCTCCCATCTTACATCCTCCACTTTTAAACCCACCATTTCTCCCACAACCTCCTATCATGGCAACATGGTATGCCCCTCTAGTCATTCCTTTAACTTTAGTCAATTTGCCATAGGAATATCAGTCCAAGATACCATTTTATGATGTCAGTGGTGCTACTACTGCTTCAAAACATGTGGAAAAGATGAATGACGATTTTGATAGAAATGAGATAAATGATGAAACGGTCAAACTCAGATTGTTTGCTCAAAGTTTAGGCGAAGAAGCCAGAAAATGGTTCAAAAGCTTAACCCCTAATAGTATTAATGACCTCGAAGCCCTCCATCAGTATTTCATAAAAAAATGGGAAGTTATAAAAAACCCTCTCCAAATACTTTCAGATTACAACAACCTCAAAAGAAACACTGGGGAAAGTGTTCAAAATTATTGCACTAGATTCAATAATGTTTATAATGCCCTTCCCCCAGAATTGAAACCTCCTCAAGGCTCAGCCTTGGCCAAATTTCCTGAAGGATTTGATCCTGAAATGGCCTGTCAGCTAAGAGAAAGAGGCCCCTTGACCTTAGAAGACATGCATAAGGGAGCTCTAGTTGTGGAAGTGAATCTGATTGAGAAAAGAGCCAAGATGAGAAATGAAAAGAAAGTATCATTTAGGGAGGAAACTGCACCCTCCACATCCATCTCAAAAATGGAAAGAATGATGGAGGAGATGATGAAGAAGATGATCATACTTGAGAGAGCACAATCTAGGGAAAACCAATCAGCTCCCCAAAATAGAAATCAATCTCAAAATCAAAATCAGAACTTTAGGAGAAATCAACCTCAAAATAGACAAAGAGAGGATGATCAATAGATCAGACCTCCATTCCAAGAAAATTATGTAAATGAGGATGAGGAAATAAATGAACAAACAGAGGATGAAAACATTAATATTTTGGGAGTAAGTAATGAGGATTTTGATCTCATTTATGAAAGAAAACAAGGTCTATATACACCTTATGATGACAGAAAACCACAAACTGATTATTATGAACAATACTATGAAAATTCCATCATAGGATCACCTAAAAAATATGACCTCAGAAGTAAGAAGAATCAGGATACTCCCAGAAACAAAACCTCTGATAAATCTACCAAAAATAGCCCTGCAAATACACCCAAAAAAAAGTTGAAAATAACAAAACAGTGGTTGTAAATTTTGATTTAAAAAAAGGGAAAAATATTCAAACCAATGAAAAATAGAGTATTAACCCCAGTAGCACTGTCACCTCATCTAGTGCTCCTGAAAAAACCATTCTAACTGCTGTAAATAATAAAAATCAGCAAGTTGATTTTGTTGATGAAATAGTGACTAAGAAGGCTGAACTAAACATGTTGAAAAACCAGATCCCCTTCAGCCTAGAGAATGAAATATCCAAAATCAAAATCGTTGTCCCTCTCACTGAATTAGTCACTAAAAATGTATATAGAGGTCAAATTTTTAAGGCTTTGAACATATAATATGTTCATGACACAGTTAACTTAAATGATGATACCCCAGAGCTCATATTTGGACCAAAAATTGAAAGGAAATTTCAAGAAGGAACCGCTCCTCCTTTCTACATCAGTTTAAACATTCATTACAATATTTTACACAATGTCATGCTCGATTCAGAAGCATCACACAACCTCATGCCCAAGGTAATAATGGAAAGATTAGGCTTAGAGGTAAATAGACCCTACAAAGATATATATTCCTTTGATTCAAGTAGGGTGAGATGCCTAGGCTTAATCAAGGACCTCTGTGTTAACTTAACCCAAATACTAGCCAAGAGTTTAGTGATGGAAATTGTAGTGGCTGATCTACCCCCAAAATATGGCATGCTCCTTTCAAGGTCATGGAGTGCTAAGTTACAAGGCACAATGCAGATGGATATGACTTATGCCACCATCCCTGTCTTCAGTCAACCTAGAAGACTCTATAGGAAAACACACATGAAAGATATGGTGAGTAACCAAGAAAGGCCAGAAAATTCTCCTCTCTATTCGATCCACGCTAACCTCGACTCTTTCATTCTTTTTAATGATGATCTTCCAAAAGAGCAAGAACTAATCAGTGAAAAAACATCAAATGTTGTGATCACTTCACTATCAAACATAGCTACAACCATTGATGAAGAGGAAAATAAAGGGAAAATTAAAAAAAAATCTGTTGATTTAGAATTTTACAGCAAACAAATTAGAGGTCTTGACGTCCGGAATAGTCATAATCATAGTGCAGATCGTGAGAATAAAGGAGTAAAACCTCAAAACATTAAAAACATTGAGGAACAAAGCACAGAAAAACACAATACAAACCCTGGTATAAAACTAGAAAACGAAGAAAACAAAGAGGACAACAGTGAAATAAATTACAAATCAGAAAACAGTCCTCTCTGGAGCATGAATTTTGATGGGTCTTGCAGTAAGAATGATGCAGGAGCAGGCATATGGATACTTAACCCTGAAAGAAATTATGCTTAAGGACATTCCTACAGGTTAAGTTTTCAATGTACAAATAACATAGCTGAGTACGAAGCTCTCCTTTTAGGCCTGCACTTATTGAAGAAATTAGGGGCCAAAAGGATAAAAGTTCATGGGGATTCTGAGTTGATTATTAGCAAAGTGAATGGGGAATATAACGCTAATCATCCTAGACTTAGAGCCTATAGAGATGATTCCATGGACTTGTTAATATCTTTTGATGAATTCCATCTTAACTTTGTCTCAAGAAACCAAAATGTCCTTGCCAATAGTTTAGCCTTTGCTGCTAGAACTTGTCCTACACCTTATGAAACCAAGCAATGCACCACCCAAGCCAAATTTAGACAAGCTGTCCTAGAAAATGAAAAATATTGGCAAGTTTTTTAGGGAGATAAACAAATAGAAGACTTATTACAGTCAAAAAATGAGTTTGAGACATCAAACTCAGGTTCAAATTATGATAAAGATTGTCCTATTGAAGAAAACCCAATTGTTGAAGAAGAAAAGTCTCCCAATATTGTTGAAATAAATTTATTAACCTATGAACCCAATCATAAAACAGATAATAGCACAAATTTAGAAAATGAAGACCTAGAAGTGCTGCACTCTAACGACCAGAGCTTGCCAAAGGGACTGGTCCCTTTAGAAGAACTATTTAACTTGAATGATGTGGCCAAAAATCCAAAGCTGGAACCCATAGAATCTGAAGTGGAATGATGCAATATAGGTAGTGAGGAAAAGCCCAAAATAATCAAAATATCTAAAACACTGCCTGCTCACGTTAAACTGAAATGCATTGAGCTCTTTAAGGAATTTTCTAATGTTTTTTCATGGAGCTATGAAGATATAAAGTCCTATGATACAGAAATAATTCAGCACAAGATACCCCTTTGAGAAAACCAGAAACCTTTTAAAAAAATATTGCGTAGAATCAACCCTGTTCAATTGCCTCTGGTAGAGAAAGAAATTAAAAAAATGTATGATGCTGGAATTATAGTCCCTATTAGATACTCAGAGTGGGTGTCTAATCTTGTGTCAGTTAGGAAGAAAATAGGAGAGATAAGGCTTTGTATTGATTTTAGAAACTTAAACAAAGCCTCACTAAAGGACAACTAACCTTTTCCCAAAATAGATTATATTTTAAAAAAGGTAGCTGGTTCCAAAATAATTTCTTTGCTAGATGGCTTCTCAGGTTACAATCAAATTTTGGTACATCCTGATGATCAACTTAAAACAGCCTTTACTACACCCTGGGGTACTTTCATGTATTTGAAAATGCCTTTTGGTTTGATGAATGCTGGTGCCACATTTAAGAGAGCTATGGATATTGCATTTTCGGAAGAAATAGGTTACTTCATTATAATTTACCTTGATGATATAACTATTTATTCTAAAACAGATGAAGAACACCTAATACATTTGAGTAAAGTCTTTGAAAAGTGCAGAAAATTTGGATTTTCCTTAAACCCAAAGAAAACATTGTTTGGGCTCCAAGAAGGCAAACTCCTTGGGCATATCATATCAGAAAAAGGAATAAGGATAGACCCAAAGAGGATTGATGGCATATTGCAAATCATCCATCCCAGAAACATCAAGGAAATTCAATCTTTCTTTGGAAAGATTAATTTCTTGAGAAGGTTCATACCCAGTCTAGTTGTACTCTTAGAAACATAACAAATATGCTTAAGAAGGAGGAAGGATTTAAATGGACCTTAGAAGCAAAGAAGTCATTTGAACTAGTAAAAACAAGCACTCACGAAAACACCCGTTCTTATCAGTCATGATTTTTCAAAAGATTTCTTTATCTTTTCATTTGCATCAAAACACACAGTAGCTGCTGTCCTATTACATAAACATTTGAATGGACAAGAGCAGCCCATTTCATTTTTCAGCAAGGCATTAAGAGATGCACCTCTGAAGTACAACATAATGGAAAAACAAGACTTTGCCTTAGTCAAAGCCTTAAAATACTTCATAGTTTACATTCTACATTCCCACATCATAGCATTTGTGCCTCATTCAGTAGTGATAGATATATTGACCCAAGATCTAGATGGAAAAAGAGGAAAGTGGATTGATGTAATTTTAGAGTATGACGTAGAAATCAAGCCCACTAATCTCATAAAGGGTCAAGGACTAGCTAAACTTATGGTTGAATCTAACTTCCAATCTTTTGATATAAATATGTTTAATGCATTAGATGACCAGGAGGAGTTTTTAACTCCAATTATTGAAGATCATTTTCTAAATTCATCTTGGTATGCTGACATTTTGTATGTTTTGCTCAATATTAATGTTCCGCCTGGTTTGTCTAAAACAAAGGCAAGATTTTTAAAGATGAAAGCTGTAAATTACCGCATTTTGAATAAATGTTTATATTGAAAAAATGCTAGTGGATTATTGCTTAAATGTTTGCCTGAGAATGATGTAGATAAGATCAAGCACAAGTTTCATCAAGGAGAATGTAGAGGCCACCTCTACTGGAAATCAACTACTAATAAAATCTATAGAGCTGGTTACTACTAGCCCACTCTCTTTCAAGATGTCCATAAAATGATTATTTCCTGTCACAAATGCCAAATCTTTGAAGGCAAAAGAAATCTTCTTCCCTTACCTCTGCAACCAATCACTGTTGAAGCTCATTTTCAGCAGTGGGGTCTATACTTCATTGGGGAAATCCATCCTCCCTCATCTGCCCAACATAGATGGATCCTCACAGCAACAGACTATTTTACCAAGTGGATAGAAGCCATCCCTTCTAGGAATTCCACAGACTCAGTCATCATCTCATTCCTTGAAAACCATATACTTTCCAGATTTGGTTGTCCTAGAAAGATCATCACTGATAATGCTACTGCATTTAGTTCTAAGAAGATGGTAGAATTCTGTCATAAGTATCAGATCATATTGGGTCATTCGACAGCTTATTACCCTCAAGGTAATGGGCTGGCAGAGTCCTCAAATAAAATTCTGGTAAAAATAATCAAAAATTTGCTGGAAGATAACAAGAAGTCATGGCACAATAAGCTAGTACATGCTTTATGGGCAAACATATTGACAGTAAAAATTCAATTGGAATGTCTCCCTACCATCTAGTGTATGGAACTGATGCAATATTTCCAATCAGTTTAGGAGTGCTAGTCATGAAGCTGATTCAGGAAGTACAGTTTGAAGATGATGATATCACAAGAAGGATAAAACAAACTATACATTTATAGCAAACCAGAGAGAAAGTATACATTAGAACACAACAATTACAAGAAAACATCAAGAATCTGTTTGATAAAATAACTAAGGAAAGTGATTTCAAAATTGGTGATAAAGTTTTGAAATGGGATTCAAGAAGAGAAGATAAGGGAAAACATGGAAAATTTGATAACTTATGGCAATACCCTTATCTTATCCAATCTGTTATTGGAAACAATGCAATTTTTCTGCAAGAATTGGATGGAGCTGAATACTTTCGAGGTCCTCTTAATGGCAGGGTTCTCAAACATTATTTCTGTTGACTGATATTTTAATTTTAAGGCTTTTATCCATTATATATAACACTGTTTTTTCAAATTTAAAAAAAGAAGAAGAAAAAATAAAAACAATTAAAAAAGAAAAGAAAAAGAGGGCAGAAATAAAACAAGAAAGGTATAGCCCCATACCAAAAATAAAATAAATTCTGAAAGTCTACAAGCTCAAATGCCACTACCAAAACAACACTGCTATTTTGGTCATACAGCCTAATCATGATTAAGATAGATTTCAATTTTTCTGCTGATAGGTTAATGAAGAAGATTTCCCAAACTGCTAAATATTGGCTTATCAAATAGGATAGAAAATAGTGATTCAAACAAACTCAAAAATCTAAACCAAAACAAAATAAAATTAGCTCTGAAAAAATCAAAATCAGAGCTGCAAAAGGATTGAAGGATGTTTTAGAATTTTCAGATCTTAATCCTTCACAATTTTGTTTTAAAAATTTCTGAAAAATAAGGTCTGTGTGTAGCTTGTTTTTATGCCATGTACCCACAGCAAACAAGATAGCCTAAACTTGATTTGGCTGTGTTTAAAATTTTGTTTTAGAAAATAGAGAATAAAATTTGCCAGACAATCTGATCCTGGCAGATAGTAGCTTAGGTAGAGAATTTATGAGTTCAATAGTCTAATCTAAACTCATGGAAGAAATAAGGGTAGACTTAAACTAGTTTTTATTGTTTTCAAAAAAGTAAAATGATGGTGTTCAAGGTCTGTAAGTCCAAATGCACCTGCTGAAGAAAAAATGTTAGGAAGTAGGCTGTATAGGTAGTTGTTTGGGAAATAACTTTGCTTGATACAAATAGTGATCATCTTTCAAAACTGCATGATCAAAGGAGAAGTTGTACTGGATGAAGGCACAGGTCTACATCCCAGAGATCAAATTCTGAAGATTCTTGAAACCTCCAAAGGAGCTGTCATTCCCAAGTGGAGCCATTGTTAGCCATCAGTAAATTTTTGACTGAGCAAATGATGGCTAAAAATAAGTCCTAAGCCTTCAAGAGATTTCTTTCATGAAAAACTGATCATTCTAGAAGTCTTCTTGTGTTGTTTGAACTTTGTAAGTAATCTTCACTGCTGATTCACTAAAAAGAAAACCATCAAGTTAAGCCTGTTGTCCCCTGAAAAATTGTTCCTTAAAAAACCCCTCTGTCTTCATTTCATTCACTCATTTTTGACCCTTGTATCCTCAATTTACCTCTGAAAAATCCCCTTAAAACCCTTAATTTTTCCCTTCAAAACTGATAAATTTCCTTTATCAGTTTTGAAACCCCCCTTTTCCCTCCTATCGGAACCCCTAGTAAGCCCAAAAACCAAAATTTTAGGCTAAAAACCCATTTTCCAAACAAACAAGGCTCAAGCGCCTTTTGACTTAGCCTTAGCCCCCTCATCCTTCATGAAACCACATGCTATAACCAAGCGCTTTAAAGACTAAGCCCCTTCACTGCTGCTCCTGGTCACTCATCTCTCCATATGCTCGATTTTCTCACTCGGCGCTAAGCCCTCTCCTTCCTTCCCGGTCCCCTTTTCTTTCATATTTTCCTTTCATCATTTGAAAAGCCCCCTGTTCATCTTGGAACGTCAATCTAGATAGATCAACGGTCTTCAGGCCTCCCCTTTTCTTCAAAACCTCATCCTCTTTTTCTATGCCTAGACTCAATCCAAATCGTTTGATCAACTCATCAAACAGCCATCGCGCCCCTTCCCCTTTCCTCCTTCTGCCCAAATCATGCTATTTATTCAACCTTGCAAATAAATCCTATCTGTTGATCCATGAGATCTGACGGTCCTCATCTAACCCGATGACCCAGTTCCACTGGGGCCTACCATCTACCATATACAAACGCCCGCCCAATCTTACTATGACACCTGACCTCCACTTAAATGACTCATCGTGCAACTCTTTCATCGCGCTCATTCCGCATCGTTGGATCTAGAGCCTCCAATCCAACTGTTGACAATGCATATTGAAAAATTCTTGCGCCTGAGGTTTAACACTTCAATATTTTGCAATACCGGTGGTATCGAAAAAGACAATTGTCGAGTGATGTATGGAATCGCATTGCTTTCGAGCAAAACCAATTACTGCCTTTTGGTTGTGCGATAACTACTCGTGGTATTCCCGAAACCACTTTTTGCCCAGATCGCACCAAATATAGTTTAAACTCTGGTTTTGACTGTTCTCCTCCATAAGACCCCTCTGCCTGCATAATTACCCCTCCTCTGCATCGCTCCTCCGCTCCACCCAGCCTCTGAAAGCAGTTTAACCTCTAAACGCAGGATTTATTTAAACGTTTGTTTTTATTGAAAGTTTCATGGAAAATAAGTTGTAAATCCATCCCACAGTCATGATAAGGTGACCAAGGGCCCATGATGATGATCCTCATGCCAGTATGCACATAGAAAATGGAATACATAGGGTTCGAAGTCATGCTTTGACCCGTGCCTCATGAGCATTGGTTATACCATGAAACCCTCGACGCGCTCATACAACTCTACACTAGAAAACACAGTGATGAAAGATTAAGGGGTATCAGTGAGCCAATAAAGTTAAAGGGTTAATACATAAAAACTAAAGATCAAAATAGTTTAACCCGACAGATAAAGATAAAGCACACATTAAAGACAAAATCAATGCTTAAAGCCACAGAAGAATACAGATCAACAAAAGAGCCTCTGAATGCCACATCATCGAGGCCATTACTCCTCAAATGCCACATGCAGATTTATCTTTGTAAAACAATACAAAATGAGTGCCCAGTCAGAGATCTTTTGCCAAAGACAGCTCAGAATTTATGATCAGCCTACCAAAACCACCAAGGTCAACAATAGTAACTAAGGTTGATGAAATTTAATATAAAACTCATTAAGACAAATATGAATACTCAAAATCCTCTCCCTTTGGCTTCCCAAAGGTCAATACACCATTACTCTGTATTAATTGAACAAATGAAACCCTCTTACACTCCACCTCCTCTTTCTTCTATAAATACTTGTGTAGAAGACAATATAGAGGTTGGTCTCTGGATATCTGTTGCATGTAAATAGCTTTCTGAAGCTGCTATAACTCTGTTTGTAATTGAAGAAACATAAGATGAGATGAGAAGTTTGAAGCTGTAGAGAACAACTGGACTTGAAGATTGTAAATGGTTTGAACATCAAATACAAATAGCTGATTTATGGGATCCTACTCTATGTCAATGGTGATGTGTTTCTCACTGTAAATTGTTATTTTCTTTTTCTTTCCATTCTGTCCACTTTTCTCTAATAAAGAAAAACAAATATAGATTAGGATTTACTCCTAAATTACCTTAAATCTCACTGAAAATATTTATCCTTTATTTTTTCTACTGATTGTTTATTTAAAGATGATTCAATAGAGTATAACCAGTGAAGTGTTGGTGAGCCCATGTTTCCTGAGTACAACTTGAGAAATTGTCTTTGAAAGTTCTTGATAAGTTTCCTAATTAAAGATTGAGCTAGGGAATTCTATGGTTAGCCTTGTCCGCTAGTTTCTTCTCTAACAGTTGCTTTGAAAAGTTCCCTTAAGATTATGTTGAAAGCAGGCTAGTTTAAAAGTACTTACCTGATCTTAGACTACTTTTTGTGTTTATCATGAATGTTTCCCCTTTGAATATGCTGAAAGCAGGCTAAGTTAAAATTATTTACTTGATCTTAAGCTATTCTGTGTGTTTTAAATGTTTTCTTTTGAAATTACATCAAAATCAGGCTAGTTTCAAAGTACTCACCTGATCTTAGATTACTTTTGTGTCTTTCCTTAAGTGCATGCCAAAAGCAAGATAGTTTCAAAGTACTTACTTGATCTTAGGCTGTTCTTTGTTTCTTCATCTGTTTGATTTCCCTCACTCCACTTTTTAATATTTCATTCCATAAAATCAACTTAAAGATATTCTTTGACATAGATGACTTGCCCCATGGACCACTCTTGAACCTTGTTGTTTCAATTAAACCCTATTATGACTCCATATCCCAATGGATTGATGATACTCTTAGCCTACCTTATCAGTTGAACCATTCCTTCAGCTACTCACATCTTCACCCTTCATAAAGACTTCCTTCATCTTCATAATATCATTTCCCAACCAAAACAAAACAAAAAAACTCTATTCCTCATAACTAGCCTAAAATCATATCACAAAACTTAAAGGTCATATCTTTGAACTCATACATAGAGAGATACTTCTATGAATCTAGGATGGCTAGGTCCTCAGATTCCAAAGCGGTTTTGATGTAGGCTCTGCAACATTTTTACTTGCCAATCTTGCAAACTACAGAGACCTAACATACTAGCGACCATACTGGGGATTTCTGAGTAAAATCCTTGGAAACAAAACACTCAATGTTTAGTGCAATATAAGTAGCTTTCTTCAAGCACTACCAAAGAAAATGGTGATCATGATAGGACTTATCTGAATTAGTGACAAACGAAGTAACCCTTAGGATTCTCATAGAGCTTTATCAAACCTTGAAGGAATCAACTAGCTAAGCCACAAGGGTAAACTCGGTTTATCTCATCACCATAGCTAATTTTTGAACAGATTTAGGACACTCTCATAAACCACAAGATTGAAAAAAACTCAGAAAACCCAAAAACATTTCAGATTGGTATTCAAACCTATTAATGGTTGTGGACCATGAAACATTTTACCTTCTAAAGCTAAAAATTTCCACCTGGTGACTCCATAATCCTGAATAGACCTAAATACTCCACTAGGAAACCCATTCCTATCACAACATCTTACAAACTCAGTTAAGAAAACTTTGAGGAGTAAAGTTTTATTACTAAAGATCAATTAGCCTACTAAAGATTGTCATATTTGGTTAAACTTTTGTTATTATTGGGTTTGAAAACATTACATAGTGGCTTCTAGAAGAATCCATACTAGAGCCTATCTTGACCCAAATCCACCTGAGATAGTTGATAATCCAGAAAGTATACTTAGGAAATATCCTGAGTCCAAAACTTCAACTGTTGTTAGGCCAGTCCATAGAGCTAATTCTGTTCCTGAAAAACTTGCATCTCTTAAAGATTCACAAGTTGACTTAAGAAACCCATTCAGAACTAGGTCACTTGATGATATAGATCAGATAGATTTTAAGTCTCCACCTTCATCCCAAGATAGAGGTGAACATCCTGGTAGAAGAGAAACTACCCCTCCTGATTTCCATTTCATTCATAATTTAGGTTTCTCTCATCCTAGATCTGCTCAACAGTCTCTTGTTGATCCATCCACTTATGTTATCCATACATCCACTATTCAAACCACCCCATTCCATCAACCCCCTCCCATCTTACATCCTCCACCTGTAATCCCACCATTTTACCCACAATCTCATATCATGGCAACATGGTATGCCCCTCTAGTCCTTCCTTTACCTTTAGTCAATCTACCATAGGACTATCAGTCCAAGATACGATTATATGATGCCAGTGGTGCTACTACTGCTTCACAACATGTGGACAAGATGAATTACTATTTTGATAGAAATGAGATAGATGATGAAATGGTCAAACTCAGATTGTTTGCTCAAAGTTTAGGCGGAGAAGCCAGAAAATGGTTCAAAATCTTAACCCATAATAGTATTAATGACCTCCAAGCCCTCTATCAGTCTTTCTTAAACAAATGGAAAGTTCGAAAAAACCCTCTCCAAATACTTTCATATTACAACAACATCAAAAGAAACACTGGGGAAAGTGTTCAAAATTATTGCACTAGATTCAATAGTGTTTATAATACCCTTCCCCTAGACTTGAAACCTCCTTAAGGCTCAGCCTTGGCCAAATTTCCTGAAATATTTGATCCTGAAATGGACTATCAGCTAAGAGAAAGAGACCCCTTGACCTTAGAAGACATGAGGAAGGGAGCTCTAGTTGTGGAAGTGAATTTGATTGAGAAAAGAGCCAGGATGAGGAATGAAAAGAAAGAATTATTTAGGGAGGAAGCTACACCCTCCACATCTAGCTCAAAAATGGAAAGAATGATGGAGGAGATGATGAAGAAGATGAGCATACTTGAGAGAGCACAATCTAGGGAAAACCAATCAGCTCCCCAAAATAGAAATCAATCTCAAAATCAAAATCAGAACTTTAGGAGAAATCAACCTCAAAACAGACAAAGAGAGGATGATCAACAGATCAGACCTCCATTCCAAGAACATTATGTAAATGAGGATAAAGAAATAAATGAACAAACAGAGGATGAAAACATGAATATGTTGGGAGTAATTAATGAGGATTTTGATCTCATTTATGAAAGAAAACAAGGTCTATATACACCTTATGATGACAGAAAACCACAAACTGATTATGAAAAATACTCTGAAAATGCCATCATAGGATCACCTAAAAAATATGACCTCAGAAGTAAGAAGAATCAGGATACTCCCAGAAACAAAACCTCTGATAAATCTACCAAAAACAACCCTGACAATACACCCAAAAAGACAATTTAAATCACAAAACAACAGTTGTAAATTCTGATTTAAACAAAGGGAAAAATGCTTAAACCAATGAAAAATAGAGTATTAACCCCAGTAGCACTGGCACCTTAGCTAGTGCTCCTGAAAGAACCATTCTAACTGCTGTAAATAATAAAAATCAGCAAGCTGATTTTGCTGATGAAATAGTGACTAAGAAGGCTGAACTGAACATGTTGAAAAACTAAATCCCCTTCAGCCTAGAGAATGAAATATCCAAAATCAAAATCTCTGTCCCTCTCACTGAATTAGTCACTCAAAATGTATATAGAGGTCAAATTTTGAAGGCTTTGAACATAGAAGATGTTCATGACATAGTTAACTTAAATGATGATATCCCAGAGCTCATATTTGGACCAAAAATTGAAGAGAAATTTCAAGAAGGAACCACCCCTCCTTTCTACATCAGTTTAAACATTCATGACAATATTTTACACAATTCCATGCTCGATTCAGGAGCATCATACAACCTCATGCCTAAGGTAATAATGGAAAGATTAGGCTTAGAGGTAACTAGATCCTACAAAGATCTATATTCCTTTGATTCAAGTGGGGTGAGATGCCTAGGCTTAATCAAGGACCTCTGTGTTAACTTAGCCCAAATACCAGCCAAGATTTTAGTGATGGACATTGTAGTGGCTGATATACCCCCAAAATATGGCATGCTCCTTTCAAGGTCATGGGGTGCTAATTTACAAGGCACAATGCAGATGGATATGACTTATGCCACCATCCTTGTCTTCAGTCAACCTAGAAGACTCTATAGGGAAACACACATGAAATATATGATGAGTAAAGAAGAAAGACCAGAGAATTCTCCTCTCTATTCCATCCACACAAACCTCGACTCTTTCATTCTTTTTAATGATGATCTTCCAAAAGAGCAAGAACTAATCAGTGAAAAAACATCAAACGTTGTGATCACTTCATTGTCAAACATAGCTATAGCCATTGATGAAGAGGAAAATAAAGGGAAAATTAAAAAACAGTCTACTAATTTAGGAATTTACAACAAACAGACTAGAGGTCTTGAGGTCTGGAATAGTCATAATCAGAGTGTAGATCATGAGAATCAAGGAGTAAAACCTCAAAACATTGAAAACATTGAGGAACAAAGCACAAAAAAACGCAGTACAAACCCTGGTATAAAATTGGAAAATGAAGAAAACATAGAGGATAGCAGTGAAATAAATTACAAATCAGAAAATAGTCCTCTCTGGAGCATGAATTTTGATGGGTCTTGCACTAAGAATGATGTAGAAGCAGGCATATGGATGCTTAACCCAGAAAGAAATTATGCTGAAGGACATTCCTACAGGTTAAGTTTTCAATGTACAAATAACATAGCTAAGTACGAAGCTCTCCTTTTAGGCGTGCACTTATCGAAGAAATTAGGGGCCAAAAGGATAAAAGTTCATGGGGATTCTGAGTTTATTATTAGGCAAGTGAATGGGGAATATAATGCTAATCATCCCAGACTTAGAGCCTATATAGATGATTCCATGGACTTGTTAAGATCTTTTGATGAATTCCATCGTATCTTTGTCCCAAGAAACTGAAATTTCATTGCCAATGGTTTAGCTTTTGCTGCTAGAACTTGTCTTACACCTTATGAAACCAAGCAATGCACCACCCAAGTCAAATTTACACCAGTTGTCCCAGACAATGAAAGATATTGGCAAGTTTTTGAGGGAGATAAACAAATAGAAGACTTCTTACTGTCAAAAAATGAATTTGAGACAAACTCAGTGCAACTAAAATACATTGAGCTCTTTAAGGAATTTTCTGATATTTTTGCATGGAGCTATGAAGATCTAAAGTCCTATGATATAGAAATAATTCAGCACAAGATACCCCTCAGAGAAAACCAGAAACTTTTTAAACAAAAATTGCGCAGAATCAACCCTTTTCAATTACCTCTGGTAGAGAAAGAAATTAAAAAAATGTATGATGTTGGAATTATAGTCCCTATTAGATACTCATAGTGGGTGTCTAATCTTGTGTCAGTTAGGAAGAAAACAGGAGAGATAAGGCTTTTTATTGATTTTAGAAACTTAAACAAAGCCTCACTAAAGGACAACTATCCTTTGCCCAAAATGGATCATATTTTACAAAAGGTAGTTGGTTCCAAAAGAATTTCTTTGCTAGATGGCTTCTCAGGTTACAATCAAATTTTGGTACATCCTGATGATCAACTTAAAACAGCCTTTACTACACCCTAGGGTACTTTCATGTATTTGAAAACACCTTTTGGTTTGATGAATGCCGGTGCTACATTTAAGAGAGCCATGGATATTGAATTTTTGGAAGAAATAGGTTACTTCATTATAATTTACCTTGATGATATAATTGTTTATTCTAAAACAGATGAAGAACACCTAATACATTTGAGTAAATTCTTTGAAAAGTGCAGAAAATTTGGACTGTCCTTAAACCCAAAGAAAACATTGTTTGGGCTCCAAGAAGGCAAAATCATTGGGAATGTCATATCAGAAGAAGGAATAAGGATAGACCCAAAGAGCATTTATGGCATATTGCAAATCAGCCATCCCAGAAACATCAAGGAACTTCAATATTTCATTGGAAATATTAATTTCTTGAGAAGGTTCATACCCAATCTAGCTGAACTCCTTAGAAACATAACAAATATGCTTAAAAAGGAAGGAGTTAAATGGACCTTAGAAGTAAAGAAGTCATTTGAACTGGTAAAACAAGCACTCACCAAAACACCCGTTCTTATCAGTCCTGATTTTTCAAAAGATTTCTTTATATTTTAATTTGCATCAGAACAAACAGTAGCTGTTATCCTATTACATAAAAATTTGAATGGACAAGAGCAACCCATTGCATTTTTCAGCAAGGCATTAAGAGATGCACCTCTGAAGTACAACATAATGGAAAAACAAGCCTTTTCCTTAGTCAAAGCCTTATAAGACTTCAGAGTTTACATTCTACATTCCCACATCATAGCATTTGTGCCTCATTCAGTAGTGAAAGATATATTGACCCAAGATCCAGATGGAAAAAGAGGAAAGTGGATTGCTGTAATTTTAGAGTATGACTTAGAAATCAAGCCCACTAAGCTCAGAAAGGGTCAAGGACTAGCTAAACTTATGGCCAAATCTAACTTCCAAGCTCTTGATATAAATATGTTTAATGCATTAGATGACCAGGAGGAGTTTTTAACTCCAATTATTGAAGATCATTTTCTAAATTCATCTTGGTATGCTGACATTTTGTATTTTTTTCTCAATCGTAATGTTCCCCCTGGTTTGTCTAAAACAAAGGCAATATTTTTAAAGATGAGAGCTGTAAATTACTGCATTTTTAATAAATGTTTATATTGGAAAAATGTTAGTAGATTATTGCTTAAATGTTTGCCTGAGAATGATGCAGATAAGATCAAGCACGAGTTTCATCAAGGATAATGTGGAGGCCACCTCTATTGGAAATCAACTGATAATAAAATCGTTAGAGTTGGTTACTACTGGCCCACTCTCTTTCAAGATGTCCATAAAATGATTATTTCCTGTCACAAATGCCAAATCTTTGAAGGCTTAAGAAATTTGTTTCCCTTACCTCTGCAACCAATCACTATTGAAGCTCCTTTTCAGCAGTGGGGTCTAGACTTCATTGGGGAAATCCATCCTCCCTCATCTACCCAACATAGATGGATCCTTACAGCAACAGACTATTTTACGAAGTGGATAGAATCCATCCACTCTAGGAATTCGATAGACTCAGTCATCATCTCATTCCTTGAAAACCATATACTTTCCAGATTTGGCTGTCCTAGAAAGATCATCACTGATAATGCTGCTGCATTTAGTTCTAAGAAGATGGTAGAAATCTGTCATAAGTATAAGATCATATTGGGTCATTCCATGGCTTATTACCCTCAAGGTAATGGGCTGGCAGAGTCCTCAAATAAAAGTATGGTAAACATAATAAAAAAGTTGTTGGAAGTCATGGCACAATAAGCTAGTACATGCTTTATGGGCAGACAGATTGACATTGAAAAAGTCAATTGGAATGTCTCCCTACGAGCTAGTGTATTGAACTGATGCAATATTTCCAACTACTTTAGGAGTGCGAGTCGTGAAGCTGATCCAGGAAGTACAGTCTGAAGATGATGATATCACAAGAAGGATAAACCAGACTATACATTTATAGCAAACCAGAGAGAAAATATACATTAGAACAGAACAATTACAAGAAAACATCAAGAAGTTGTTTGATAAAAGAACCAAGGCAAGTGATTCCAAAATTGGTGATAAAGTTTTGAAATGGGATTCAAGAAGAGAAGATAAGGGAAAACATGGAAAATTTGATAACTTATGGAAAGGCCCTTATCTTATCCAATCTGCTATTGGAAACGATGCATATTTTCTGCAAGAATTGGATGGAGCTGAATACTTTGGAGGTCCTGTTAATGGTAGGGTTCTCAAACATTATTTCTGTTGACTGATATTTTAATTTTAAGACTTTTATCCATTGTATATAACACTTTTTTTTCAAATTTAATAAAAAAAAGAAAGAGACAAAAACAATTAAAAAGAAAAGAAAAAGAGAGAAGAAATAAAACAAGAAAGGTACAACCCCATACCAAAAAGAAAAGAAATTCTGAAAGTGTGCAAGCTCAAATGCCACTACCAAAACAACACTGCTATTTTGGTCATATAGCCTAATCATGACTAAGATAGATTTCAATTTTTCCGCTGATAGGTTAGTAAAGAAGATTTGCCAAACTTCTAAATCTTGGCTTATCAAATAGGATAGAAAAATAGTGGTTCAAACAAACTCAAAAATGTGAACCAAAAAAAAAGAAAATTAGCTCCGAAAAAATCAAAATCAGAGCTGCAAAAAGATTGAAGGATGTTTTAGAATTTTCAAATCTTAAGCCTTCAAAATTTTGTTTTAAAAATTTCTGAAAAATAAGGTCTTTGTGCAACTTGTTTTTATGCCATGGACCCACAACAAACCAGACAGCCTAAACCTGATTTGATTGTGTTTAAATTTTTGTTTTAGAAAATAGAGAATAAAATCTACCAGACAGTCTAATCCTGGCAGATAGTAGCTTAGGTAGAGAATTTATGAGTTCAACAGTCTAATCTGAACTCATGGAAGAAATAAGGGTAGACTCAGACTAGTTTTTCTTGTTTTCAAAAAAGTAAAATGATGATGTTCAAGGTCTGCAAGTCCAAATGCACCTGCTGAATGAAAAATGTTAGGAAGTAGGCTGTATAGGTAGTTGTGTGGGAAATAAATTTGTTTGATATAAATACTGATCATCTTTCAAAGCTGCATGATCAAAGGAGAAGTTGTAATGGATGAAGGCACAGTTTTACATCCCAGAGATCAAATTATGAAGATTCTTGACACCTCCAAAGGAGTTTCCATCCCCAAGTGGAGCCACTGTTAGCCATTAGTAAATTTTTTACTGAGAAAATGATGGCTAAAAATAAGTCCTAAGCCTTCAAGAGATTGCTTTCATAAAAAATTGATCATTCTTGAAGTCTTCTTGTGCTATTTTAACTTTGCAAGTAATCTTCATTGTTGTTTCACTAAAAAGAAAACCATCAAGTTAAGCCTGTTGTCCCTTGCAAAATTGTTCCTTAAACAACCCCTTTGTCTTCATTTCATTCACTCATTTTTTACCCTTGTATCCTCCATTTTCCTTTGAAAAATCCCCTTAAAACCCTTCATTTTTGCCTTCAAAACTAATAAATTTCCTTTATCAGTTTTGAAACCCCTCTTTTCCCTCCTATCGAAACCCCTAGAAAGCCCAAAAACCCAAATTTTAGGCTAAAAACCCATTTTCCAAACAAACAGGGCTCAAGTGCCTTTCAGCTTAGCCTTAGTCCCCTCATCCTTCATGAAACCACATGCTATAACCAAGTGCTTTAAAGACTAAGCCCCTTCACCACCGCTCCTGGTCACTCATATCTCCATATACCCCAGTTTCGCACTCGGTGCTAAGACCTTTCCTTCCTTCTCGATCCCTTTTTCTTTCATATTTTCCTTTCATCATTTGAAAAGCCCGTTGTTCATCTTGGACCGTCAATCTAGACAGATCAACGGTCGTCAGGCCTCTCCCTTTCTTCAAAACCTCATCCCATTTTTCTATGCCTAGACTCAATCCAAACTGTCCGATCAACTCATCAAATGACCATTGCACCCCTTCCCCTTTCCTCCTTCCGCCCAAATCCTGCTATTTGTTCAACCTTGCAAATAAATCCTATCCATCGATCGATGAGATCTGACGGTCCTCATCTAACCCGATGACCCAGTTCCGTCGGGGCCTACCATCCACCATATACAAACACCTGCCCAATATTACTATGACACCTGGCCTCCACTTAAAGACTCATCGTGCAACTCCTTCATCGCGCTCATTCCGCATCGTTGGATCTGGAGCCTCCGATCCAACGGTTGACGACACATATCGCAAAATTCTTGTGCCCGAGGTTTAACACGTCAATATTTTGCGATACTGGAGGTATCGAAAAATACAGGTGTCGAGTGATGTATGAAATCGCATAGCTTTCGGGCAAAACCACTTACTTTATTTTGGTTGTGCGATAACCACTCGTGGTATTCTCGAAACCAATTTTTGCCCAGATCGCGCCAAATACAGTTTAAACTCCAATTTTGACCGTTCTCCTCCATAAGACCACTCCACCTGCATAATTACCCCTTCTTTGCATCGCTTGTTGATATTGCAACAAGATGATGAGCTTAGTGGAAATAAGTCGCCTTCACTAAGTGGGCCCGCAGGCTATTTTTGGCGCAAGTCTATTTTTAGACATGTCGATCATATTCTATGAGTTGCAGGATGCTATTTGTGGATGGTTGGTCAAGTTGGAAAAATATATGGACTTCTATTTTTAGACATATTGGGCAGAATCTATTTTTAGATTGCCAGTCTAAAAATACATATGTCGAATATTATTAGCTCTTAATAATATCCCGGACTCTAAACATTATCCCTTTTCACACCCCGCCATGTATTGATATGACACAAGAGCCTAGCGAAGGAATTATGCTATTCCTGAGAGTTAAGTGGAGCTATTGCATGGATAATTCAGTTAGAACTCATGTGACAGAGTTTGGTGGAGTTATTGAGGTAGTTGGTGGAGTTGTGTTCAGTTTAACTGAGTTAAACATAGTTGAGCTAGTTGTATCTAGTCTAACTGATTGATGCACTAGTGAGAGTGGTGTGAATTAATTATTAATTAATTCACTAATTATTAAATCATTAATCAACTAAATAATACATCATTTAACTACAGTGCATGGACAGTTTTAGTGGAGACCAGTGAAGAGGTAGGTGAAAAAGCAGTGTGACTATCAGTTGTGACTATATTGTTGCATGATTTGCAACAAACAGTGATTGGAGATGCCAATGAGTATTGCGTGAGCAAGGCTGGACCAATTTGAGTTCATTCAGAGCCATTCCTCAGCAGTGATTGCGCAGTAGAGGCAGGCTATCAGGTGGCAGAGATTGGAGCATGTGATTTGCTAGATCGGGCTTGATTAGTGTGTAGCAATTGGAGATTGTACTGAGAGCTTGTGAGGAGATTTTTATAATGATTGTTACATGATCTCTATGACATATAATATACAGATATTTGGGGGTTTTCAGCTTTAAGCTTTCCCATAAAATATTGTGTTCATATGTGTGATTTTTTATGGTTTTAATGTGCGCATGCGATTATTTTTATTTTTGCAATTAATGATCAATGGTAGAAGAGATTCTATATTGTGCATGAAGTTAAAATAGTGTGTGATCAGGAGAATCTCGGTGAATAATATATCAGTTATTCAAATTTCTACATCGCTCCTCTACTCCACCCAGCCTCTGAAAGCAGTTTAACCTCTAAATGTAGGATTTATCTAAACGTTTGTTTTATTGCAGGTTTCATGGAAAATAAGCTGTAAAGCCATCCCATAGTCATGATAAGGTGACCAAGGGACCAGGATGATGATCCTCAGGCTAGTATTCAAGTAGAAAAGGGAATACACAGGGTTCGAAGTCATGGTTTGACCCGTGCCTCATCAGCATTGGTTATACCATGAAACCATCGACGCGCCCATACACCTGTACAATAGAAAATGCAGTGATGAAGGATTAAGGATTATCAGTGAGCCAATAAAGTTAAAGGGTTAGTGCATAAAAACTGAAGATCAAAATAGTTTAACCCAACAGATGAAGATAAAGCACAGATTAAAGACAGAATCAATGCTTAAAGCCACAAAAGAATACAGATCAACAAAAGAGCCTCCGAATGCCACATCATCAAGGCCATTACTCCTCAAATGCCACCTGCAGATTTATCATTGTAAAATAATACACAATGAATGCCTAGTCAGTGATCTTTTGCCAAAGACAGCTCAGAATTTATGATCAGCCTACCAAAACCCCCAAAGTCAACAATAGTAACGAAGGTTGATGAAATTTAATATAAAAATCATTGAGACAGAGATGAATACTCAAAATCCTCTCCCTTTGGCTTCCCAAAGGTCAATACACCATTACTTTGTATTAATTGAACAAATGAACCCCTCTTACACTCCACCTCCTCTTTCTTCTATAAATACTTTTGTAGAAGACAATATAGAGGTTGGTCTCTGGATATCTGTTGCATGTAAATAGCTTTTTGAAGCTGTTGTAACTCTGTTTGTAATTGAAGACACATAAGCTGAGATGAGAAGTTTGAAGTTGTAGAGACCCACTGGACTTGAATATTTTAACTAGTTTGAACATCAAATACAAATAGCTGATTTATGGGATCCTAGTCTATGTCAATGGTGATGTGTTTCTCACTGTAACTTGTTATTTTCTTTTTTTTTCCATTCTATCCACTTTTATTTGATAAAGAACAACAAATATAGATTATGATTTACTCCTGAACTACCCTAAATCTCACTGAAATATTTATCCTTTATGTTTTCTGCTGATTTTTTATTTAAAGATGATTCAATAGAGTATAACCAGTGAAGTGCTGGTGAGCCCATGTTTCCTGAGTACAACTTGAGACATTGTCTTTGAAAGTTCTTGATAATTTTCCTAATTAAATATTGAACTAGGGAAGTCTATGGTTATCCCTGTCCTCTAGTTTCTTCTCCAACAATTGCTTTGAAAAGTTCCCTTAAGAGTATGTTGAAAGCAGGCTAGTTTAAAAGTACTTACCTGATCTTAGACTACTTTTTGTGTTTATCATGAATGTTTCCCCTTTGAATATGCTAAAAGCAGGCTAAGTTAAAAGTATTTACTTGATATTAAGTTATTCTGTGTTTTTTAAATGTTTTCTTTTGAAAGTACATCAAAAGCAGGCTAGTTTAAAAGTACTTACCTGATCTTAGATTACTTTTGTGTCTTTCCTTAAGTGCATGCCAAAAGCAGGATAGTTTCAAAGTACTTACTTGATCTTAAGCTATTCTTTCTTTCTTCATATTTTTTATTTCCCTCACTCCACTTTTTAATGTTTCATTCCATAAAATCAACTTAAAGAGATCCTCTGACATAGATGACTTTCCCCATGGACCACTCTTGAAACTTGTTGTTTCAATTAAACCTTATTATGACTCCATAGCCCAATGGATTGATGTTGCTCTTAGCCTACCTTATCGGCTGAACCATTCCTTCACATACTCACATCTTCACCCTTCATAAAGACTCCTTCATCTTCATAATATCATTGCCCAACCAAAACAAACAAAAACTTTGTTCTTCATAACTAGCCTAAAATCATATCACAAAACTTAAAGATCATATCTTTGAACTCATACATAGAGATATCTCTCTCTGAATCTAGGATGGCTAGGTCCTCAGATTCCAAAGCGATTTTGATGTAGGCTCTACAGCGTTTGTACTTTCCAATCTTGCAAACTACGGAGACCTAACATACTAGCGATCATACTAGGGATTTCTGAGTAAAATCATTGGAAAAAAAACACTCAGTGTTCAATGCAGTATAAGTAGCTTTCTTTAAGCACTACCAAAGCAAATGGTGATCATGATAGGAATTATCTGAATCAGTGACAAACTAAGTAACCCTTAGGATTCTCATAGAGCCTTATCAAACCTTGAAGGAATTAGCTAGCTAAGCCACAAGAGTAAACTCGGTTTGTCTCATCACCGTAGCTATGTGCTGAAATAGATTTAGGACACTCTTATAAACCACAGGACTGAAAAAAACTCAGAAAACCCAAAAACATTTTAGATTGGTATTCAAACCTATTAATGGTGGTGGAACATAAAACATTTTACCTTCTGAAGCTAAAAATTTCCAACTGGTGACTCCACAATCCTGAATAGACCTAAAGACTCCACTGGGAAACTCATTCGTATCATAAAATCATACAAACTCAGTTAAGAAAACTTTGAGCAAAGTTTTCTTACTAAAGATAAGTTAGCCTACTAAAGATTGTCATATTTGGTTAAACTTTTCTTATTATTGGGTCTGAAAACATAACATAGTGGCTTCTAGAAGAATCCATACTAGAGCCTATCCTGACCCAAATCCACCTAAGATAGTTGATAATCAAGAAAGTATACTTAGGAAATATCCTAAGTCCAAAACTTCAACTGTTGTTAGGCCAGTCCATAGAGCTAATTTTGTTCCTGAAAAAATTGCATCTTTACAAGATTCACAAGTTGACTTAAGAAACCCATTCAGAACTAGGTCACTTGATGATATAGATCAGATAGATTTTGAGTCTCCATATTCATCCCAAGATAGAGGTGAACATCCTGGTAGAAGAGAAACTACCCCTCCTGATTTTCATTTAATTCATAATTTTGGTTTCTCTCATCCTGGATCTGCTCAACAGTATCTTGCTGATCCATCTACTTTTATTATCCATACATCTACTGTTTAAACCACCCCATTCCATCAACCCCCTCCCATCTTACATCCTCCACCTATAAACCCACCATTTTTCCCACAACCTCATATCATGGCAACATGGTATGCCCCTCTAGTCCTTCCTTTACCTTTAGTCAATCTGCCACAGGACTATCAGTCCAAGATACTATTATATGATGCCAGTGGTGCTACTACTGCTTCACAACATGTCGACAAGATGAATGACTATTTTGATAGAAATGAGATAAATGATGAAACGGTCAAACTCAGATTTTTTTCTCAATGTTTAGGGAGAGAAGCCATAAAATGGTTCAAAAGCTTAACCCCTAATAGTATTAATGACCTCCAAGCCATCCATCAGTCTTTCCTAAACAAATGGGAATTTATAAAAAACCCTCTCCAAATACTTTCATATTACAACAACCTCAAAAGAAACACTAGGGAAAGTGTTCAAAATTATTGCACTAGATTCAATAGTGTTTATAATGCCCTTCCCCTAGACTTGAAACCTCCTCAAGGCTCAGCCTTGGCCAAATTTCCTGAAGGATTTGATCCTGAAATGGCCTATAATCTAAGAGAAGGAGACCCCTTGACCTTAAAAGACATGCAGAAGGGAGCTCTAGCTGTGGAAATGAATCTGATTGAGAAAAGAGCCAGGATGAGGAATGGAAATAAAGTATCATTTAGGGAGGAAACTGCACCCTCCACATCTAGCTCAAAAATGGAAAGAATGATGGAGGAGATGATGAAGAAGATGAGCATACTTGAGAGAGCACAATCTAGGGAAAACCAATTAGCTCCCCAAAACAGAAATCAATCTCAAAATAAAAATCAGAACTTTAGGAGAAATCAACCTCAAAACAGACAAAGAGAGGATGATCAACAGATCAGACCTCCATTCCAAGAAAAATATGTAAATGAGGATGAGGAAATAAATGAACAAACAGAGGATGAAAACATGAATATGTTGGGATTAAGTAATGAGGATTCTGATCTTATGTATGAAAGAAAACAAGGTCTATATACACCTTATGAGGACAGAAAACCACAAACCGATTATTATGAACAATACTCTGAAAATTCCATCATAGGATCACCTAAACAATATGACCTCAAAAGTAAGAAGAATCAGGATACTCCCAGAAACAAAACCTCTGATAAATCTACCAAAAACAGCCCTGAAAATACACCCAAAAAGACAGTTGAAAATCACAAAACAACGGTTGTAAATTATGATTTAAACAAAGGGAAAAATTCTAAAACCAATGAAAAATAGAGTATTAACCCTAGTAGCACCCTAGTAGCACTGGCACCTTAGCTGGTGCTCCTGAAAAAAAGATTCTAGCTGCTATACATAATAAAAATCAACAAGCTGATTTTGCTGATGAAATAATGACTAAGAAGGCTGAACTAAACATGTTGAAAAACCAGATCCCCTTCCGCCTAGAGAATGAAATATCTAAAATCAAAATATTTTTCCCTCTCATTGAATTAGTCACTCAAAATTTATATAGAGGTCAAATTTTGAAGGCTTTGAATATAGAAGATGTTAATGACACAGTTAACTTAAATGATGATACCCCAGAGCTTATATTTGGACCAAAAATTGAAGGGAAATTTCAAGAAGGAACCTCCCCTCCTTTCTACATTAGTTTAAACATTCTTGACAATATTTTACATAATGCCATGCTCGATTCAGGAGCATCACACAAACTCATGCCTAAGGTAATAATGGAAAGATTAGGCTTAGAGGTAACTAGACCCTACAAAGATCTATATTCCTTTGATTCAAGTAGGGTGAGATGCCTAGGCTTAATCAAGGACCTATGTGTTAAATTAGCCCAAATACTAGCCAAGATTTTAGTGATGGACATTGTAGTGGCTGATATACCCCCAAAATATGGCATGCTCCTTTCAAGGTCATGGGGTGCTAAGTTACAAGGCACAATGCAGATGGATATGACTTATGCCACCATCCCTATCTTCAGTCAACTTAGAAGACTCTATAGGGAAACACACATGAAATATATGGTGAGTAACCAAGAAAGACTAGAGAATTCTCCTCTCTATTCCATCCACACTGACCTCAACTCTTTCATTCTTTTTAATGATGATCTTCCAAAAGAGAAAGAACTAATCAGTGAAAAAACATCAAATTTTGTGATCACTTCACTGTCAAACATAGCTACAGCCATTGATGAAGAGGAAAATAAAGGGAAAATTAAAAAACAGTCTGCAAATTTAGGAATTTACAGCAAACAGATTAGAGGTCTTGAGGTCCGGAATAGTCATAATCAGAGTGCAGATCATGAGAATCAAGGAGTAAAACCTCAAAACATTGAAAACATTGAGGAAAAAAGCACAGAAAAACACAGTACAAACCCTGGTATAAAACTGGAAAACGAAGAAAACAGAGAGGATAGCAGTGAAATAAATTACAAATCGGAAAATAGTCCTCTTTGGAGCATGAATTTTGATGGGTCTTGCACTAAGAATGATGCAGGAGCAGGCATATGGATGCTTAACCCTGAAATCAATTATGCTGAAGGACATTCCTATAGGTTAAGTTTTCAATGTACAAATAACATAGCTGAGTACGAATCTCTCCTTTTAGGCGTGCACTTATCGAAGAAATTAGGGGCCAAAAGGATAAAAGTTCATGGGGATTCTGAGTTGATTATTAGGCAAGTGAATGGGGAATATAATGCTAATCATCCCAGACTTAGAGCCTATAGAGATGACGCCATGGACTTGTTAAGTTATTTTGATGAATTCCATCGTATCTTTGTCCCAAGAAACCAAAATGTCATTGCCAATGGTTTAGCCTTTGCTGATAGAACTTGTCTTACACCTTATGAAACCAAGAAATTCACCACCCAAGTCAAATTTAGACCATCTGTCCCAGAAAATGAAATATATTAGCAATTTTTTGAGGGAGATAAAAAAATAGAAGACTTCTTACAGTCAAAAAATGAATTTGAGACATCAAACTCAGGTTTAGATTATGATAAAGACTATCCTATTTAAGAAAACCCACTTGTTGAAGAAGAAAAGTCTCCCAAGATTGCTGAAATAAATCTGTTAACCTATGAACCCAATCATAAAACAGAGAATAGCACAAATTTAGAAAATGAATACCTAGAAGTGTTGCAATCTAAAGACCAGAGCTTGCCAAAGGGACTAGTCCCTTTAGAAGAACTATTTGACTTGAATGATGTGGGAAAAAAGCCAAAACTGGAACCCATAGAATCTGAAGTGGAAGGATGCAATATAAGAAGTGAGGAAAAGCCCAAAATAATCAAAATATCTAAAACACTGTCTGCTCACGTTAAACTGAAATACATTGAGCTCTTTAAGGAATTTTCTGATGTTTTTTCATGGTGCTATGAAGATCTAAAGTCCTATGATACAGAAATAATTCAGCACAAGATACCCCTCAGAGAAAACCCTAAACCTTTTAAACAAAAATTGCGTAGAATCAACCCTGTTCAATTACCTCTGGTAGAGAAAGAAATTAAAAAAATGTATGATGCTGGAATTATAGTCCCTATTAGATACTCAGAGTGGGTGTCTAATCTTGTGCCAGTTAGGAAGAAAACATGAGAGATAAGGCTTTGTATTGATTTTAGAAACTTAAACAAAGCCTCACTAAGGGACAACTATCCTTTGCCCAAAATGGATCATATTTTACAAAAGGTAGTTGGTTCCAAAAGAATTTTTTTGCTAGATGGCTTCTCAGGTTACAATCAAATTTCGGTACATCCTGAAGATCAACTTAAAACAGCCTTTACTACACCCTGGGGTACTTTCATGTATTTTAAAATGCCTTTTGGTTTGATGAATGTTGGTGCCACATTTTAGAGAGCCATGGATATTGCATTTTCAGAAGAAATAGGTTACTTCATTATAATTTACCTTGATGATATAACTATTTATTCTAAAACAAATGAAGAACACCTAATACATTTGAGTAAAGTATTTGAAAAGTGTAGGAAATTTGGACTATCCTTAAACCCAAAGAAAACATTGTTTGGGCTCCAAGAAGGTAAACTCCTTGGGCATATCATATCAAAAGAAGGAATAAGGATAGACCCAAAGAGGATTGATGGCATATTGCAAATCAGCCATCCCAGAAACATCAAGGAATTTCAATCTTTCATTGGAAATATTAATTTCTTGAGAAGGTTCATACCCAATGTAGCTAAACTCTTTAGAAATATAACAAATATGCTTAAAATGGAAGAAGGAGTTAAATGGACCTTAGAAGCAAAGAAGTCATTTGAATTGGTAAAACAAGCACTCACTAAAACACTCGTTCTTATCAGTCCTGATTTTTCAAAAGATTTCTTTATCTTTTCATTTGCATTAGAACACACAGTAGCTATTGTCCTATTACATAAAAATTTGAATGGACAAGAGCAACCCATTGCATTTTTCAGCAAGGCATTAAGAGATGCACCTCTGAAGTACAACATAATGGAAAAACAAGCCTTTTCCTTAGTCAAAGCCTTAAAAGACTTCAGAGTTTACATTTTACATTCCCACATCATAGCATTTGTGCCTCATTCAATAGTGAAAGATATATTGACCCAAGATCCAGATGGAAAAAAAGGAAAGTGGATTGCTGTAATTTTAGAGTATGACTTAGAAATCAAGCCCACTAAGCTCATAAAGGGTCAAGGACTAGCTAAACTTATGGTTGAATCTAACTTCCAAGCTCTTGATATAAATATGTTTAATGCATTAGATGACCAGGAGGAGTTTTTAACTCCAATTATTGAAGATCATTTTCTAAATTCATCTTGGTATGCTGACATTTTTTATGTTTTTCTCAATCTTAATGTTCCCCCTGGTTTGTCTAAAACAAAGGCAAGATTTTTAAAGGTGAAAGCTGTAAATTACTGCATTTTGAATAAATATTTATATTGGAAAAATGCTAGTGGATTATTGCTTAAATTTTTTCCTGAGAATGATGCAGATAAGATCAAGCACGAGTTTCATCAAGGAGAATGTGGAGGCCACCTCTACTGGAAATCAACTGCTAATAAAATCCTTAGAGCTGGTCAGTACTGTCCCACTCTCTTTCAAGATGTCCATAAAATGATTATTTCCTGTTAAAAATGCCAAATCTTTGAAGGCAAAAGAAAGTTGCTTCCCTTACCTCTGCAACCAATCATTGTTGTAGCTCCTTTTCAGCAGTGGGGTCTAGACTTCATTGGGGAAATCCATCCTCCCTCATCTGCCCAACATAGATGGATCCTCACAGCAACAGACTATTTTACCAAGTGGATTGAAGCCATCACATCTAGGAATGCCACAGACTCAATCATCATCTCATTCCTAGAAAACCATATACTTTCCAGATTTGGCTGTCCTAGAAAGATCATCACTGATAATTTTGCTGCATTTAGTTCTAAGAAGATGGAAAAATTCTGTCATAAGTATCAGATCATATTGGGTCAATCCACAGCTTATTACCCTCAAAGCAATTGGCTAGAAGAGTCCTCAAATAAAAGTCTGGTAAACATAATCAAAAAGTTGCTGGAAGATAACAAGAATTCATGGCACAATAAGCTAGTACATGCTTTATGGGAAGACAGATTGACAGTGAAAAAGTCAATTGCAATGTCTCCCTACCAGCTAGTGTATGGAACTGATGCAATATTTCCAACTAGTCTGTGAGTGCCAGTCATGAAGCTATTCCAGGAAGTATAGTTTGAAGATGATTATATAACAAGAAGGATAAACCAGACTATACATTTACAGCAAACCAGAGAGAAAGTATACATTAGAACACAACAATTACAAGAAAACATCAAGAAGTTGTTTGATAAAAGAACCAAGGCAAGTGATTTCAAAATTGGTGATAAAGTTTTGAAATGGGATTCAAGAAGAGAAGATAAGGGTAAACATGGAAAATTCGATAACTTATGGCAAAAGCCCTTATCTTATCCAATCTGCTATTGGAAACAATGCATTTTTTTTGCAAGAATTTGATGGAGCTGAATACTTGGAGGTCTTGTTAATGGCAGGGTTCTCAAAAATTATTTCTATTGATTGATATTTTAATTTTAAGGCTTTTATCCATTGCATATAACACTATTTTTTTGAAATTAAAAAAAAAAAAAAAAGAGGGCAGAAATAAAACAAGAAAGGTACAAACCCATACCAAAAAGAAAAGAAATTCTGAAAGTGTGAAAGCACAAATGCCACTACCAAAACAACACTGCTATTTTGGTCATACAGCCTAATCATGACTGAGATAGATTTCAATTTTTTTTCTGATAGGTTGGTGAAGAATATTTTCCAAACTGCTAAATCTTGACTTGTCAAATAGGATAGAAAAATAGTGGTTCAAACAAACTCAAAAATCTGAACCAAAACAAAAGAAAATTAGCTCCAAAATAATCAAAATCAGAGCTACAAAAAGATTGAAGGATGTTTTAGAATTTTCAGATCTTAAGCCTTCACAATTTTGTTTTAAAAATTTCTGAAAAATAAGGTCTGTGTGCAGCTTGTTTTTATGCCATGGACACACAGCAAATCAGACAGCCTAAACCTAATTTGGCTGTGTTTAATTTTTTTTTTAGAAAATAGAGAATAAAATCTGCCAAACAGTATAATCCTAGCATATAGTAGCTTAGGTAGAGAATTTATGAGTTCAACAGTCTAATTTGAACTCATGGAAGAAATAAGGGTAGACTTAGACTAATTTTTCCTGTTTTCAAAAAAGTAAAATGATGATGTTCAAGGTCTGCAAGTCCAAATGTAACTGCTGAAGAGAAAATGTTAGGAAGTAGGTTGTATAGGTAGTTGTTTGGGAAATAACTTTGTTTGATATAAATACTGATCATCTTTCAAAGCTGCATGATCAAAGGAGAAGTTGTAATGGATGAAGGCACATGTCTACA
This sequence comes from Pinus albicaulis, assembly GCA_034641835.2. Taxonomy (NCBI): domain Eukaryota; kingdom Viridiplantae; phylum Streptophyta; class Pinopsida; order Pinales; family Pinaceae; genus Pinus; species Pinus albicaulis. Next base: position 703,284,680 of record CM076579.1, read on the forward strand.
TTCCAGAGATCAAATTCTGAAGATTCTTGACACCTCCAAAGGAGTTGCCATCCCCAAGTGGAGCCACTGTTAGCCATCGGTAAATTTTTTATTGAGAAAATGATGGCTAAAAATAAGTCCTAAGCCTTCAAGAGATTGCTTTCATGAAAAAATGATCATTCTTGAAGTCTTCTTGTGTTGTTTGCACTTTTCAAGTAATCTTCACTCTTGTTTCACTAAAAAGAAAACCATCAAGTTAAGCCTATTGTCCCCTGCAAAATTGTTCCTTAAACAACCCCTCTATCTTCATTTCATTCACTCATTTTTGACCCTTGTATCCTCCATTTACCTCTAAAAAATCCGCTTAAACCCTTCATTTTTCCCTTCAAAACTAATAAATTTCCTTTATCAGTTTTGAAACCCCCCTTTTCCCTCCTATCGAAACCCCTAGAAAGCCCAAAAACCCAACTTTTAGGCTAAAAACCCATTTTCCAAACAAACAAGGCTCAAGCGCCTTTCGGCTTAGCCTTAGTCCCCTCATTCTTCATGAAACCACATGCTATAACCAAGCGCTTTAAATACTAAGCCCCTTCACTGCCGCTCCTGGTCACTCATCTCTCCATATGCTCCAATTTCGCACTCAACACAAAGCCCTCTCCTTCCTTCCCAATCCCTTTTTCTTTCATATTTTCCTTTCATCATTTGAAAAGCCCGATGTTCATTCAGGCCTCCCACTTTCTTCAAAACCTCATCCCCTTTTTCTATTCCTAGACTCAATCCAGACCGTCCGATCAACTCATTAAACGGCCCTCACGCCCCTTCCCCTTTCCTCCTTCCGCCCAAATCCTGCTATTTATTCAACCTTGAGAATAAATCCTATCCGTTGATCCCTGAAATCTGACGGTCCTCATCTAACCCGATGACCCAGTTCTACTGGGGCCTACCATCCACCATATACAAACGCCCGCCCAATCTTACTATGACACCTAGCCTCCATTTAAACGACTCATCGTGCAAACCTTTCATCACGCTCATTCTGCATCATTGGATCTAGAGCCTCCGATCCAACGATTGACGACGCATATCGCAAAATTCTTGCGCCCGAGGTTTAACACTTCAATATTTTGCGATACCAGCGCTATCGAAAAATACAGGTGTCAAGTGATGTATGGAATCGCATTGCTTTCAGGCAAAACCACTTACTGCCTTTTGGTTGTGCGATAACCACTCGTGGTATTCCCGAAACCACTTTTTTCCCAGATCATGCCAAATACAGTTTAAACTCCGGTTTTGACCGTTCTCCTCCATAAGACCCCTCCGCCTACATAATTACCCCTTCTCTGCATCGCTCCTCCGCTCCGCCCATCCTCTGAAAGCAGTTTAACCTCTAAATGTAGGATTTATCTAAACGTTTGTTTTTATTGCAGGTTTCATGGAAAATAAGTTGTAAAGCCATCCCACAGTCATGATAAGGTGACCAAGGGCCCAGGATGACGATCCTCAGGCCAGTATTCACGTAGGAAAGGAAATATACAGGGTTCGAAGTCATGGTTTGACCCATGCCTCATGAGCATTGGTTATACCATGAAACCCTCAACACGTCCATACACCTGTACACCAGCAAATGCAGTGATGAAGGATTAAGGAGTATCGATGAGCCAATAAAGTTAAAGGGTTAATACATAAAAACTGAAGATCAAAAGAGTTTAATCCGACAGATAAAGATAAAGCATAGATTAAAGACAAAATCAATGCTTAAAGCCACAGAATAATACAGATCGACAAAAGAGCCTCCAAATGCCACATCATCAAGGCCATTACTCCTCAAATGCCACCTGTAGATTTATCTTTGTGAAATAATACACAATGAATGCCCAGTCGAAGATATTTTGCCAAAGACAACTCAGAATTTATGATCAGCCTACCAAAACCCCCAAAGTCAACAATAGTAACTAAGGTTGATGAAATTTAATATAAAACTCACTAAGATAGAGATGAATACTCAAAATCCTCTCCCTTTGGCTTCCCAAAGGTCAATACACCATTACTCTGTATTAATTGAACAATTGAACCCCTCTTACACTCCACCTCCTCTTTCTTCTATAAATACTTCTGTAGAAGACAGTATAGAGGTTGGTCTCTGGATATCTATTGCATATAAATAGCTTTCTGAAGCTACCGTAACTCTGTTTGTAATTGAAGACACATAATATGAGATGAGAATTTTGAAGCTGTAGAGACCCACTGGACTTGAAGATTGTAACTAGTTTGAACATCAAATACAAAAATATTGATTTATGGGATCCTGGTCTATGTCAATGGTGATGTGTTTCTCACTGTAAATTGTTATTTTCTTTTTGTTTCCATTCTGTCCACTTTTCTCTGATAAAGAACAACAAATATAGATTAGGATTTCCTCTTGAAGTACCCTAAATATCACTGAAAATATTTATCCTTTATGTTTTCTGTTGATTGTTTATTTAAAGATGATTCAATAGAGTATAACCAATGAAGTGTTGGTGAGCCCATATTTCCTGAGTACAACTTGAGACATTGTCTTTGAAAGTTCTTGATAAGTTTCCTAATTAAAGATTGAGCTAGAGAAGTCATTGTTTAGCCATGTCCTCTAGTTTCTTCTCCAATAGTTTCTTTGAAAAGTTCCCTTAAGAGTGTGTTGAAATCAGGCTAGTTTAAAAGTACTTACCTGATCTTAGACTACTTTTTGTGTTTATCATGAATGTTTCCCCTTTGAATATGCTGAAAGCAGGCTAAGTTAAAAGTCTTTACATGATCTTAAGCTATTCTGTGTGTTTTAAATGTTTTCTTTTGAAAGTACATCAAAAGTAGGCTAGTTTAAAATTACTTACCTGATCTTAGATTACTTTTGTGTCTTTCCTTAAGTGCATGCCAAAATCAGGATAGTTTCAAAGTACTTACTTGATCTTAGTTTCTTCATCTGTTTTATTTCCCTCACTCCACTTTTTAATGTTTCATTCCATAAAATCAACTTAAAGAGATCCTTTGACATAGATGACTTTCCCCATGGACCACTGTTGTACCTTGTTGTTTCAATTAAACCCTATTATGACTCCATAGCCCAATGGATTGATGTTGCTCTTTGACTACCTTATCAGCTGAACCATTCCTTCACCAACTCACATCTTCACCCTTCATAAAGAATTCCTTCATCTTCATAATATCATTTCCTAACCAAAACAAACAAAAAAATTGTTCTTCATAACTAGCCTAAAATCATATCAAAAAACTTAAAGATCATATCTTTGAACTCATACATAGAGAGATCCCTCTCTGAATCTAGGATGGCTAGGTCCTAAGATTCCAAAGCGGTTTTGATGTAGGCTCTGCAGCGTTTGTACTTGCCAATCTTGCAAACTACAGAGACCTAATAGATCCAAACCCTCAAATGGGATTTACAGGACTTAGCCAGATCTTGGCCCTAGAAACCCCTGCGCTTCCCCTGAAGCCCCTGTGTTAGCCTCTACAGCCTCTGCGTCCTTGTGTGCTGGCCTTGATAGGGTTGTGTAATCCCAGAATTGGTGACATAGATCCTACACTACCCTTGAGGGTTTCTGCATAACCCATGAGGGCCTTCTGCTGCCTAACACTGCCCCGAGAGAGACTGCGTAACACCTGCGGAGCTAAAGCTTCCCCTGCGTTGCGCAGTTGTTACCCTCTTTTTTGTTGTTGCTTTTTCTTCTCTACACTGACTTTGAAGCTGCTCTCTACCTCTTGCTAATTTTAGGCACTGGGATCATACCATCCCCTTCACCTAAACTCCCCTCTCTATAGCTGAAACACTTCTGAGAATTCTTAGCAAACCACGCCCTAGAATCTCAGCTTAGCTTCAGTGCTCCGCCTCTGTGTGTCTTTACAAATGACCCCAAGCCTTCCCTTTATACTTTTCTCGTTGGGAAACAAACAACCATGATCTAATCTTGAATCAATGGCTAAGATTAAAAGAAAGCTTGATCCATGTTACTTAAGACAATTTCATCATATGTTTAATTTAATTAACTTTAATTTTTTATTTTTCCTAAGTTTAAACTTAGGAAATACATTAAAATAATTAATTAATTAATGAAATATCTCCCAAACCAGATGAAATTTCCCAAATCCCTTTCTGGGTCTTGTAGATCAGGTGTACTCTAGTCCCTCAACAATTTTTGGGAGATAAAGCACATCTGATGCTAGCCCAATACACAAAATCTCAACACTTGCATCAAGACAACTCCCATAGTGTACCCCTCACATTTGTCTCCACTTCAAAGGGACATTGAAAGTTTGGTAATGCCAAATCTGGTTCTTGATTTAGCTTCTTTTTTATCCCCTCAAAAGCCTTTTTCTGACCTTTTCCCCACTGGAAACTCCTTCCACTTGTTTTTATGGCATGGGGCAGTGCTGCTACCACTGAAAATGAGGCTATGAATTTCCTTAGGTATTTTTTTGCCCCAATGAAACTCCCGACCTTAGAAACATTAGTAGGCACCTACCATTTCATGATGGCCTCCATACTGGAAGGATATATCTTCATCGCTCCTCCACCAATCACATTCCCCATATACACCAAATACTGCTATGCAAACTCACACTTCTTGAGATTTTCTAGCAGCTAGTAATTCTTCAATGTTTCCAGCACCTATGTCAAATGTGAAATGTGCTCCTCCTAGGTAGAACTATATACTAGTATGTCATCCAAATAGACAATAACAAATGAATATATAAAAGGGAACAATTTATCATTCATTAATATCATAAACGTAGAAGGTGCATTACATATGCCAAATGACATAACTCACCAGTCATACAAACATTCTCTAGTTTTGAAGGCAGTCTTCCATGTATCTTCTTCTTTGACTCGAACCTGGTGATATCTAGACTTTAAGTCCAGCTTGGTGAAAATTTTTTATTGATGCAACTGATCTAGCATATCATCTGTCTTGGGAAGGGGGTATCTATTCTTGAGCGTGATTTTATTCAACACCCTGTAATCTATACACATTCACAAGGTCCCATCCTTCTTTGGCACAATGATGATAGGTGACCCACATGGTGATGTACTCGGTCGAATGACACCCTGTTCCAACATTTGTTGCAATTGTTTCTTCACCTCACTTTATTCTATAACAGATTGCCTGTACAACCCAATATTTGGCAATGGGGAGTCTGGCAATAGTTTGATCTCGTGCTCCACTTCTCTCTTAGGTGGTAACCATTTATACTCTCGGAACATATCCTTATATTCCTGAAACAACTCCTCCAATTATTGTTTTTGTTTCTTAGTACACCCCTCCAGGGATTTCTTGCCTCTTATTGATTCCTCTTCAGACTGAATTTCTCTTAAAAATAAAAAAAACATACTTCTTGTTGAATATGATCAATTTCTTAGCTTGGTTGGCACTTACCAGTGAAATTTTTGACTTGCCTTTGTGCATGTTGATGATGAACGATTTTACATACTTGATGATCATGTACTGGTTAATTCTCCTCATGAATATTGCATCACACATGTACATGTATGGACTCCCAAACATGACTCCACATACATAAGGGGAACCACGCCTAGATATACTTCATCAATAAAATCACCATTGATAACAAATCTAATTGTGCACTTTTTTGTTACCTTCAATTCTGCATCCTTATTTACCCATCCAAGTGGATATCGGTTTGGAGGATCACGAAATTCCAACTACAAATTCTTGAATAGCTATGCCAGAATGAGATTTGCCTGTGATTCTGACTCAAACATAGCGTCAATATCTGTCTTCTTGACCTATATCTTTATATCGAAGATTTTGGTCATTTCTTTCTCTTCATGTTGCTGAAGGATACTTAGATTCACCTCCTTCTGCATTGATGTACATATGATATTCTAATATACGTATGAGTTGCTTTCAGATTGGTTGCTCGAATCATTGGCCATGAGATTCTTATTCTTATTATATTTCTTCTTGCTCTTTGGGTTTAGCTATGAAAATTCCAACACTTCTTATCTCTATGGACATCAATGTTCCAGTGGTTGCAGTGGTTACTAGGATCTTTGCACTGGTGTGTTGTGGCTGGCACATTTTGATATTTTCCTCCTTTTTCCTTCTTCTTCCCCTCCTTAGAAGCTTCATGTTTCTCCTTCTTCTTCGATCCACTTGATTTCGCTCTATTTAGGCCTATGTTCTCCAGATATTCTCCTTGTACACAAGCCTCGTCCACCAGTTTTGGCTTGAAAAACATCACTTGCTCACTTAGATGGTGTTGCAGACCTCCAAAATGCTTGAGGAGTACATTTGGTTTCTCTCGAGAGATACCCAACATTATATCCATCTTTTTGAATTCTTTGGTGTACTCCTATACTCTTTGGCCCAGATTTTTCTTGAAGTAATGCCACCGGCTCCACTTGTCCTCCACGTATCCAATGGGATAAAACTGTGACTTAATGAGGGTGTTGAAATCCTCCCACTTAGTCATTAGAGGTTCTCCCTCCAACCTCAGGGTTTCCATGTGGCTTTCCCACTAAGTCAGTGCATCACCCTCTAATTTCAGTGGCGTGAATGATATATTTTTCTCTTCCTTGATATGATGGACACTGAAATAAGCTTCCAGTTGTTGCAACCGGTGGTTCATCTTTAGAGCATCGATATCATTGTGGTACAACTTGATATCAAATTTTTCTTCCATTTTGAACAGGGATTGATTCATGACACTTGAACTGGGTTGATATTTTTCGAGTTCTTTCTTCGCCTGGTTCTCTATGTCTTACCGATCTCCTAATACCCCTTCTCATTTTTTTCTCTACATTCGAACCCCCATCTTCTCCAAATATCACCAGCTTATTTCTTACGGTTTCCCTGAGGAGGTTTACATTGGTTTTTTTATCCGTGACTTTTTTTCAGGACGAAAAAACCTCACCTCTGCAAGATCACGAGGTTCGTTTACAGATTCGTTGACCAAGATTAGGGTTTTATGATTTTTTACCCTTCCGACCTAGATCCCCTACAAATATCCACAAATACCCAAAGAAACCTGCTCTGATACCAAATGATTTGTAAACTGTAGTGGATATTCCACTGGATAGTTTGTCACAACAAATCTAATAATATTATATCAAAACTCTAAAATTTTTACACTATTACAGTTTATTAAAATTTAGGCTCTATGGATTTAACTATAATTAGTGTAGGCATGTGAATGAATTTTTTGTAGAAAGGCAGAGAATGAAAAAATAAGCACACACACACGAAACACAAGATATTATATTTGGGAAACCCTTTCGTGAGAAAACCTAGCTGGAAGGTGAGGTCGCTTCACTCTCTTTCTCTGTCTGGAAATATGGCTGTAGGTACAAAGAAGTAATGTCTGTTACGCATGGGCTACTATAGTGCACAGAACATTTCTATATTCTCTAGCTACTATCTCTTCTGGTTATCTTTGCTAAGCTATGGAAGAAAATTCTCTTAAAAGAATGGAATGCCTCTTCCTCCTAGTGGCCTAGTCATAACACAACCTGATAGCCTACTAGTGGTTACTTTTGACTACATCAACTCTTAACTAGAGTTAAAATATAGAATCTTATAGAGTATTTTACATCACAAAAATGTGGCTAGCCCATTTTCCATAAATAATGGGGGTTGACACAACATCCTCCCGAACCATAGGTGTGAAAACAAGAAGGTCAACTCATGAGTGGCATAAATTTTGCATACAGACTTTGATTGACATGCTTCTTGCACCGTTGGAAATATCTATATGTGTAGAATATGATGAAATGGTGTGGTGCTAAAATGATAAAATTTTACCCCCAAAAATTTCATTTAATGCCTCAAAACGCTCCTGGTCCAGTAAAAATGGTCCCATGAGCTGATTCCTCCACCTTTTCCACTACAAATGAATTGATATGGATGAAAAAAAAACATAATGATCCAATTCATATCATAGATGGTTGGCCACGATTAGTGAGTTTGTCTTTGAGATCAGGTACATCAAGGGTAAAGAGAACAAGGTTGCAGATGCTCTTAGTAGGAGGATACGGGTGAATCATATAGCAGTTATGAGTTCTTATGGGACAGGCTTACTAGATCAAATATTATAGGTAGGAAAACAAGATGAAAGGTATACAAAGCTTAGGCACAAGTTATAATAGGGTACATGTGAGCAAGATGTGGATTATTGTCTTACAATAGATGGTTTGATCAGATTTAGGGACATGATATATATGCTGAATGAAAATGAGCTCAAGAAGGCTATCTTGTTAGAGTTTCATGCAAAATCATATTCAGGTCACCCAGGACACCAGAAGACATTGACAACGGTGAAGAATTTTTATCATTGGTCAAATTTGATGAAGGGCATGGTAGATTTGGTGGCTATATGCTTAGACTGTTAACAGGTAAAATTAGAATGTAATCATCCAGGTGGACTACTACAAATGAGTCCTATTCCAGAGTGGAAGTGGAAGGTCATTTCCATGGATTTCATTATAGGTATTCCAAGGACATCTAGAAAGAATGATTCCATCATGGTTGTGGCAGATGGGTTCACTAAGGTAGCACATTTCATTCCAGTTATGTATATCTATTCAACTAATGATGTAACATAGGTATTCATTAGAGATGTAGCTATGTTGCATGGTGTTCCAAGGAAGATTGTGTCAAACAAGGATTCTAAGTTCACTTCTATGTTTTGGAAGGAGATGTTTGTAGGTTTTGGGACAGAGTTTGCCTTTAGAACAACTTATCATCCGTAGAAAGATGGATAGACAGAGAGGGTCAACAAGATATTGGAGGACATGTTGAGGATGTATGTGATGTATCAACAGAGGATATGGGAGGAGTAACTTCCATTAGTTGAGTTTTCTTACAACAATGGGTTCTAGGAGTCACTGAGGATGATTTTGTTTGAGGCACTCTATGGGTGGAGTTGAAATGCTCCCATAAATTGGAGTGATCCAGAGAAAAATATGTTGATAGAACCACACATGTTGGAAAATATGGAACATGAAATGCAGGTAATGAAGAACGATTTAAAGAAAACACGGGACAGGCATAAAAATTATGAAAATCGGAACTTGATTTTTAAGGAGATTTAGGTTGGGGAACATGTGTACTTGCACATCAAGTCGAGGAAGAGCTCCTTGAGGATCAAATCTTATGCCAAGATGGCACCTTGGTTTTGTGGAGCTTTCAATTTTATTGAAAGGATTGGACCTGTGTCCTATCTAAATGGACTGCCTCCAACAGTGAAAGTCCGTGATGTTTTCCATGTGTCATTACTTAAGAATTATGTTAATGATGTTGATCATGCCATTGAATGGTTTGTATTGCAAGTGGATCCAGAAGGAGAATTCCAACTGGAACTGTAGTGTATTTTACAAAGAAATATGCTCATGCTCTAGAACCGAGAAATCAAGCAAGTCAAAGTGAAATGGAAGCACTTTGGGCCCAATGAAGCTACATGGGAGATGGTGGATCAGATGCAGGCTATGTATCCTTCTCTATTCATTGGTTGAGTTAATGTTTTTGGTATATGTTTTGGTGTGATTTTTTGGTATATGTACATATGTATATGGATGTAAATACCACCATGAACTATGTTATACATCACCAATAAGCAGTATGGGTGTCATGTCATTATGGTTATCATGTTGTTATGTTTTCATGTTGGTTTGCTTCTCAGAAGGATGATCATTGTAGATATCGCAATGACCTAAGTTATAAAGTTCCATGGGCAGTGTGTTTTTCTTCAACAGTCTTGTTGGTTGTAGGTGTCATTGAACACTGAGGAAGGTTTTCCCCCAAGGGAGATGGTTCTGTAACATCCCTAGTCAAAATTCCATGTAAATACAGTTAATAAAGGAAAAAATAATAACCAACGTCATGGGACACATATTCCAAGTTGAATGTTGGGAAAAACATCATAGTGTGGGTGTTCATTTGGTTTATTATGGCTAAGGAAATTGGAAAAGGAAATGGGAAAGTCTTTGGAAAGGAAAAATTATATTTTTCATAATTTATTTATGAAAATAATGGAAATTAGGAGAAAATGAAGGTGAAAGGTCACATGTTGCATGTGAGGAGAAAAATGAAGGAAAATAATGGAAAATTGAAGAAAATAGAGGCCTCATTAATAAAATGGGCTTTTGAGGATCAGTTGGTACCTTTTGTCAGTTTAGTTTTGGAGTTCTCTCTATATTCTCTCTCTCTCACTCACTCTTGGAAACTTAGAGCATTCTTGGAGCACTCTAGTATTGGATCAAGGAAATCAAAGGAAGGATAAAGAAGGTAAAGGGAAGCAATGATCAAGAAAGGAAGAGTCGCAATCAAGCAACTACAATGGGATTACTTGCAACTATAGATTTTTATGTGTGATTTCCTTGCTATATATAGCATGCATGGTACATGCATGGGTGTTCTTGTTTCTCTTTATGTCATTGGCATGGGTTTTCCTAAGTGTGACAGTGTTCTTCAACATTTCCTTGTCATTTTTGGATAGCCATAGTGTGGTGGGTTCTATTGTATTTGGTTGAGCTGGATTTCTAGATGGAATCAAAGCTGAGTTGGGTGGTCTCAGGATTATTCATAGGCCTAGGAATCCTAGGATTGGATACATGATAAATCTTGGTTGTGAACACCTTGATTGAGCCTCGGAATCAGGGGATGGGATACACTGTAAAGCTTAGAGATGGATACCCTTAGTTGAGCCTAGGAATCCTAGGATGGGATATATTGTGAAGCTCATAGGGGAATACCATTGATTGGGTCTAGGAATTGCTTGACTAGTGATGTCAGGATACAAGATAAAGCCTAGAGGCTAGAGAGATCGTAGGCGTAGGAATCCCTTGACCAGTAATGGCGGGATACACGGTAAAGATGAGAGGTTGAGATGTAAAAATTCCTCACAACTTAGGTGAAGAGTTCCAGAGGAATCCATGCTTATTTAGGGCCTAGTGAAACAATGGGGATTGCGGTAAAGCCTGGTTTTATTGATGAGGGTTCTGTCCCAGTGATCTGGTGGGGATTGCGGTAAATCCTGAGGAATCCCTAGTTAGTTTTGTTGTGAGTCCCACATTCATGCTTGGAATATGGAACGGGGGGTGATTTATTGAAATAAATATTTGGTTCAGCCCAATATATGGTCAGGTGGTTCGTGGAAGTCCTTGACTTGGTTGGATTTTGCATTCATTAATAAGATCTCCTTCTCCTTAGTATTTCATGTGTAAATTTATTGTTTCATATATGATTTTTATTATTGTTATATCCTTGTTATTTTTGTTGGTTATATGATTTTTATGAGTATGTATTATGACAAAATTTATGTATGGCTCTAATCATGTTTTGATTATCAATTGAATGTACACTTAATATATGAACTAATAAATGATAATGCAGCTATTGTTATAAGGAAACAATGCTTCTTTTAAAATCTCAGATAACTATGAGACCCCTATGCTCAGATATGTTGTTATGACCTGTAGATTACATATTTGTGACATGTTTGATTAAATTATTGTCATGGTTATTAGGGGGGAAATCAAGTACTTGTACTAGTGATTTCATTGGTATCCTTATTCCATTGTTATTATTCATTTATGAAAGTTTCATGAAGTTCTCGGAAGTGTCCTGAGACCTAGCCTTGAAAGAGTGGCTCAGAATCTGAGGTAGTTGGCTCAAAAATATCTGGAAAATTCCACAGTCACTGGCATGCCTTGTTGTGGGAGTGCCTAGAAGGCCTCAGTCAAATGCATGGCTTGTCATGGGAGCGACTGAGGGTCTAAATCAACAAAATTTTAAGTTGTCTCAGGGGTTGGCCACCTAGAAGAGTTGGTTGGCTCCTGAAGGTTCTGTAACATGTGTGTAAGGTCAATTTGGCTTTGTTATGTTAGTTATAATTCCTTAACTATACATGGGGAGTTGAATCACATCATAGTAGCCTCTCATCACATGTTTACCCAAGTGGATCGGTTAGCTTGGCTAAATGTGGGAGGAGGGTGTTACAATTTAATCATTGAAGGGATATAGCTTGCCACCATTGCTATTATAAGAAATGTGTTCAAATTAGTTAAAACAAAAGCATACTTAGGTCCCCTTTCCATAGTCATCATGCTTGTCAATAAGATAAAAAATCAAAATCATGCTTAGTCATCATTTCGTCATCTTATTGACCATTGCGTAGATCAAAACACATCTCTCTCGATCAAAGCAATACTGCTTTATAACCCTGTTTGATTTATCCAGTAGAAAATTCATCCTAGTGAGATCACATATCAATTTGGAGACTCTGAGAACCTCTAGAGCATTGATGGCTTTCAAGAAAATGGTGTTTGTAGGTTGCGGCATAAATTTGCCGCCAGTTCAGAGTAAAAGAGCATATCATGTCTATCTTATATGGATGTCTCACATTTTTTGTGGAATATTTATCCTTCAATGACTATAAATTCTCATAATTCTTGCTAGATTTTGTACTTTTTTACTACATCTGACATGAAATACTCCCTTACATTTCTAGATTGGTTTTATTCATAAAGGCTATTTGAAAACCTTTTTACTTGATTTTTGTGTTGTATTTCTGTATATGCAGACTAATATATTATTTTACAGATAAAATATGTAGAAAGAAATACAAAGGAACTTGTATTTGATAATGTGAAGTTGTGTGTTTTTTGGCATCTGGAAATGTTTCCATTTTGTAAATTTTCCAACTTGATTAAATTGCTAAATTATTCGTGATTTTTGTTAGCATAATCAAAATGTAGAATTAATTGGCACAATTTTCACTGTTAGATGGCACAAAACTTGCAATTTGAGCATAAAGGATCCTTATATTAGTGCATTTTTGTGCAAGTTGAAGTATAAATCGATAATCTTTATTGTATCTTCATGAATGTCAGTTGTGTGCTTCAAGACAAAATGAAATTATGCAATCATAAAATGAGAAAATTTGTTAATCATTGATGTAGAAAAATGGTTGGTGATGCATTTTTTTTCCTACAACTTTAAATTAATATGGTCTCTTTTGATGAAATGAAACCAAACAACGTGAAGGTAGTGTGACAATTGTTCTTGAAAGTGTTAGTGTCAGTTTTTGCATCTTGCCACCAGTGATCAAATGGACCCTTATCATGTTCTAATAGGGTCCTTAAGTCAAATTTTTGTCATTTCATTAGGCCATCATGCAAAAATTTGGTCACTAGATGTAGATCTAGGTCTGTTTTTACTCCTTCCAAAGTTTCACTAATTGCTAGTTCATTTCACCTCTCAGCTGAGTGTACCATCATTCAAATTTTTCATCATCGTTACATTCATATTTATCATGGTTTCATTTAATCCAAAGTCTCCATTAAGTCTTCGGGGTTCCAAGATCATCAAATCATCATTCCATGCATAAAGTCGAGAAAGTGGAGTGACAATAAAGTAATTTCATCAATAAATTTGATTTCAAATAAAAATGTAATTTTATGTTGTTAATTTGTAATAAGTAATTCAAAGTTCCAATTAGCTGCAAATTCTGAAGTTCCACCAACAAATGCTCAAGATTCTAGGAAGAAATTCAATGTTCCAAAGCTACCGAAAGTCCAAATTTCAAATAATCAAGTTTTAAGGTTCCAACAAAAAGCAAATGAAGGGTTAATTTTAAAAAGGAAAATGTGGGTCCATGATCATTTAATGATTCTAATCAAAGTTTAAAAGGCTCTAAAGTGGCTCTAAAGTACCAAAAGACATTCATTCTTACTCTTCAACATCGAGCTCCCAACTTTCCAAATTCAAAAACCAAATTTTTACTTCAAGAAAATGAATTTCTGGTGCAACACTACGATTTTCCTTAAGGCATTGTGATTTTTTGCTAAGAATGTTGCGCTTTTCTTTAAGGCACTGTGTTTTTCTGGATAACGTTGTGCTTTTTCCAGTGAACCTACATTTTGTGCATTGGAGGTCAAGAATGATTGCAAATGTTTGTTCAAATCTGCTACAGTCTTCACATGGTTGTAAACAAGTAAGTGAAGTCATTTCACCCCATCTTTCATAATTTCTTTCATGATTATGGTCAATAAATAATTCAGCCCTCCATCATTGCACTTTTCGCAAAAACACTGTGCTTTATGGTGTACATTGTTTTACTAGCCTACAAACCCTAGGTTACTTACCCTAACTACTTTACATCTAAACTAATCCCTAAGACTCTAATTCCCATCCCAATTTCATCTCCTATATCCTATTCCATAAAACCCTACCCCTACGATGCAATTTTCTAAGAAGCCAAACTATACTCTTGTAATTAATTTTCCTAGCCCATTTCCCTTGTTATTTTAACTCCCTTCCACCTCCTTAACGTACCTAACTCCCCTACATTCTTCCCTAAATTTTCCCACGCCTATCCCAACTCCCTAACCCCATCATCCCATTCCATTTTCCTTTCCCCTCTCCCCTAGGGTTTCTAGCATAATAAACACCATGGAGGAAGAGATAAAGACCTACAAAAAGGGGTGGACAATCTCAAGGTTTGAGCCATCAAACTCCAAGGAGTTGATGTCATCAGCCCTAGAAGCCAAATGCTTCCAACATGTGGGTTTTTATGAGTTTTGTGAAATGGTCCAAAGAGTGAAAAGTCATCCATATTTGACTATAATCTTCATCACAAACCTCTAGAAATACCAATTCACCATTGTAGGGGTGATATTTACCATTTCAACAGATATTATTGGAGCAGCAACATGGATACCTAATGTAGGTGAAAAGTGGTTCAAAAATCAAGAATTGGATGTCCAGCTGTATCAACCCTACCTCAAAGCACCATACAAAGATAGCATCAAGAAAATATTCCCTTTTGGTTATCTACTTGATAGTTTTACTCCCATGATTAAAATCATAATGAAGTATTTCACTTACGAGGGAAGAATATCTAGGCTATACAACTACCACATCAGGTTACTCATGCATTTCACTAGGGTAAAGATTATCAACATTCCCTATTATTTTTATAGGAGTATTGACAAGATGGCCTACAAGGTACATCAAAGAGAATATGAGCTCCAAATGACTAGTCTTTTCCATCACTCGCTTATCAAAATCATTTTTATTCACCATCTCAAACAACTAAACATTGCATCGGAAACTTTTATTGAGGCAGACGTTTTCACATATCCATCCAACTAGCTTGCTAAACCTATTCCACCATCAGCACTAGTTACACAAAAAGAGGTTGGGTCATCTAGCAGGGTTGCAGTTAAGAAGAGAAAAAAGGAAAAATAGGTTAGAACTTACAGAGAGGAAATAGGCAAGTGTTTTCTCCATAAATTGTGGAAGGTGCCTTGCCTTCTACATCAACAAAACATGGATATTATAAGCAGCAGGACACAAATTTCCAAGAGAAATAAGCCTTTCACCATGACATTGAGATGGTGGAATTGGAGTCCCAAGATGAATAGGAAACCCTAAACCTAGTCATCAAAGAAAAATATGCCAAAATAAGAGAAATACATTAAAATTTGGCAAGGTCCAATTTTTTTATCTCTTTCCTTGAGCAAGAGAACAAACAGTTAAAGGAAACGCAAATACTCTTCTAAAAGGACCTGTTTAAGGCTACTAGAAAAGAATTGAAAGGAAAAGTAGTTTTTGAGCACGATAAGTCTGATGAGCATGAAGAATGGATAGAAAGGAAAAGACGAAGAACAAGCGGCCTAAAAAGAGAATTGGAGCTAGAAAAACAACATGAGGCACTTCTTGTAGAAGAACTCACTTTTGAGGAAAGGATTGCCATGGAAATCAATGAAGATAAGGAAGTTTGGCTTGACAGAGTAAATGACTACCTGGGGAAGCTACTCCACAAAGTTAATGAGGATAATAAGATTATGAGGAACATGGCCCACCACTACTACACTAGAAATAAGGTCTGCAATATCAAATACAAACAAATGTAAAATAATCTAAATAAACGTTAATCACCAAGAAGAAGAGGGGAAAAATCCATTTTCTAGCTGATGCATCATTGATTACATAGAAAACTTAATCTGGGCCTTACACATCAATTTTGGGAAATTTTGGAGGAGATTTTGACAAATTTCATGTTTTTGGTCAAATTTTACTAGCTTTTGCACAGCCTGACTGCAAAAAGCGTAGCATGGCCCACACTCCGCTTTTTCTAGGGCCTTCAAATAATGAAAACTCAGTTGGGTTGGATAGATTATGACTTCTACATCACATTTTGACTCCTGGAAATTAAAAACCTTAGCTTTTGACAGGTGTAAAAGCTTAAAACATCATAAAAAAGCAACTTTTTGCCATTTTTTTTCAGCCAAACACTACGCTTTTTGACCAGTTTTGGAAAAAGTAGTTTTTTCAGGGGGTTAACTCCATCATTTTCACTGCTTAAGGAAATTTTGGGTAACTAGACATGAAAAAAATTCCAATGACCTAGCTTAAGCTCAATTTGGACTTCAGTAAGGCAGTTAAAAATCATCTTGAAAGTCACAATGTGCTTTTCTCAAAGGCACATTGTGCTTTTTGCACTCACACTGCACTTTTTCCAGTTTGCTCGTTATCTTCAAAATTTCGAGTTTTTCTCATTTGGTTGAATAATTGCATGAAATTTTACTGATGTAAATTTGTAAATCAAATTTTATTATGTCTAATATGGTTACTAAAGGTAGATACATCAAGTAAAATTTGTATTTTTGGGTCAAGTGAATCAGTTTCACCAAAAAAGGAAGAGTTTGTTGATCTCCATAGTCATCATGATTCTAGTTGAGGATTTTGTGGAACATCTCCATAAGTCATGGATTCAATCCCTGAGAGTGGGGAGAAGTTTTTTTTGGTCTATATCTTTCATTTATTTGCCATTGAAATGGTTGGATATTGTGAAATTGAGCTTTGGAACACTGGTGTATTCAGTGATTTTGGCAGGAATTAATAGACAGATTTTGCGGCTATTGTGGTGGGATTCATGTGGTATGTGTTTTAGTAGTGTTTCTTCTTATGTTATCATGTGTTTGAATTTATTTTACCTTCCACCTTCATTTCCATGTTTTATGTGATTGATTTATAAGTTTGATAAGCAGAATTCATTATTTTGATGCTCTGTTTTGGAGAAGTTATCGCAATTATGTTCAATTTCTTCTGATATAAATGAATTGATGATTTCCATGATCGTTTTGAAACCCTATTAGTCTACCATATTCACCATGATACCTTTAAAGTGCTAAAGTGTGTGCCTACCATTCCCCATTACATTTCTGCGAGTCTGATTTTCAGTGCCCTGGCCTAGTCTTTCGTAGACCTAACTCACCATCCAACACAAAATCCAAATCAATAAAACTCTAGATCCTAATATACCTAGCCTAAAATTTTTATTATCCAGTAAATTTGGTTGTCATCCTATTGAGAGATCCCTCTCATCCTAGTAGGGCTAGCTACTAGGTCAAAGTGGTCTGTGGTTACCTTTTTTGGTCTCCTTCTCAGCCTTCGAATATCCAATGGAATGACAACATCTTGGAAACCATACTGGGGAATGAAGTGGCTAATCCTCCTTGGTTGTACCATAATTTCATTGAATTCTAGGCATTTGGGTGATAGTTCTTAGTCTTCGTGAAGGTTAATCTGAAAGTTGCAAAGAACCGAGTAGGGGAAACATAGAACATTCTGGCTTCAAGAAGATACACTAGATCGAATCCAGATCCTCATCCAACTGATCCAGTTGAATATCCAGAGAAATTTGTTCAGAAGCACTCAAAATTTCAATGGAATCCTTCTCCATTGGTAATATCTTCCTCGTTACTTGCAAAAATTTTATCTCTCGAAGAGATACCTTTTGATTTGAAGTTTGAGTTGTCTCTATTTCGATCAAAGTATGAAACTTCACTGTCCGAGATAGTATTTGACCCATTGAGACTATCTAAAGTAAAATAATTGTCTGAGGTAACTTTTGATTCCTTGAAACTTGAATATATTTTATTTTCTGAAGAGTCTAAATCCGAATCGGACTTTAACAGAAAAGTCTGTAGTTAATTTGATAGGCTTGAAAAGTTAGCTAATCAACTTCAATACACATATGAAAAGGCCATCATCCAATACCAGAAAGAGTCATTTTTCATTCTGATATAATCCCAATTGATTGCTACCTCCTCATATACACCTTCTACTTCATTACCTTCTCAATCAATCCATTCCATTGTTACTCCTTAACTTCACTCAGCATGATTCATGGCCAGATTTTCACCCCTAATTCTACTTGCTCAACTCAATGAATTACCACAAGGCTATGGCCATAGACTCCCCCTCTTTGATGATAATTATGAAGTTAGTGCCAAACAACACTTAGTCAAAGTCATTGATTTCATTGAATTGGAATAGATAGATGCTGACGATGCCAAGATGAGAATAATTTCCCAAAGCTTTTCCGAATATGTTAAAACTTGGTTTAGATCTTTGATAGCAACTTCTATAGCCACTCCAGACCAAATGATTGATGCATTCATAGCCTAATGGGAGGTGAAGAAGAACCCCCTACAGATTCTTTTTGAGTATGAGTGACTTGAAAATAAATCCAAATGAATCAGTTCAAGATTTCACTGCTCATTTCAACCGAGTGTACAGTTAAATTCCAAATGAGATCAAACCTCCTCCAGGTTTGGCTCTCTTGCATTATCTAGATGCCTTTGATCTGGACATGCCATACCATCTTCGAGAGAGAAATGTTGAAACACTAGAAGATATGCAAAGAAATGCAATTAGTGTGGAAGCGAACTTGTCAATTAAAAATTCAAAGACAAAGAGTGAGAAAAATTTAACAATTAAAGAAGAAACAGCCTCATCCTCTGAGGTAAAATTGGATACTTTGATAAGGACAGTGGAAATAATGGTTGACAGAATGTCAAATACAGAAAGACAGTCGGAAGCACAGGTTAGAAATCCTAACTTCAGAAGACAACAACAACAACCTCAATTTTGGATCAAACAAAGAGAAAAAGGGGCTCCTAAGCAGCCAACACAACAACAACAGATTCGGACACCCTTACAGAAAAATTATGCTCAAGGAGTTGAAGAAGAAGAAGAAGATCAAATTGTTGAAGAAAATCATTTCTTTATAGCAAATGGCCAGCCTATATTTTTGACAGAAGACGAAGAATATGTTGAGAAGACAGATGTGCCTAAGGATGAAGATTACATACTTGCCAATTATCATGAGTTGGAGGTTGAGTCCGATGATTATCATCGGGGTTATTTAAATGCACTCAGATCATAGCAGAGGCAATATCCATTGATAAGTAGAGATGTCTCTGTCAATAATATTCAGAAGAGGGAATCCCAACAAAAATATACTCAACCTAAGAAAAATATTCAAGGTAATCAAAACAAAGGAAAGGATCCTGCAGCTAAAAATCATAGCAAGATGAATCAACCATCTGCAAGCACACCAGGCAAAGGAAATGAAAGTCAGAAGGAAACTACAACAAAGGATAAGCCTGAAAAAAGAGACACTACCATTAAAGATGTAGATAATTCCATTCCTTTTAGCTTAGAAAATAAAATATCTAAGTTAAAAGTATCTATCCATTTAACTGAGATTGTAAAAAATAGTCAATATAAATCTCACATGGCTAAAATTTTGAAATTAGATCCTTTATCTGATATGGTAAATGTTGAATATGACCAACCTAAACTCATTTTTGGTCCAGCCATAGATGGTCATTTAGAAGATTGTGAATTTCCCCCATTATATCTGAGTCTAAGAATTCATCAGTGTATCCTTCACAATGCTATGCTCGACTTTGGAGCTTCCCATAACTTGCTACCAAAGGCCATTATGGAGAAATTGGACCTAAATATAACTCATCCTTACCATGATCTGTATTCCTTTGATTCTGGTAGAGTTCGTTGCCTTGGTCTCATAAAGGATATGGTAGTTTCCCTTAAACAAATCCCAACAAAGAATGTCTCGATGGATGTGGTGGTAGCTGATATACTTCCACAGTTTGGTATTTTTTTGTCAACATCTTGGGGAGCGAAGTTGAGAGTTACTTTGCAACTGGATTTCTCTGATGCCACCATCTCAATTTTCAGACAATTGAGGAAGTTGTACTGGGAAACGAAGATGAAATACATGATTACTAGCAAAGACAAACCCAAGAATCATCCTATTAATGTTGTACATATAGATCTTGAATCATTTATTTTGTTTAATGATAATGGTTTGAATGATGTAGATAGTCAACTCATAAAAGTAGAAGAAATTCCTGAAATTTCCAATAAAGTCAGAGTGGTTTTAGATAAGGGAAAAGGAAATCAGCCTAGTTCTTCATAGCAGTCATCAAATAAGTCAGAAAAAAATTTAGAGCGGATTGAATAAGTGGCTCGAAAAGATGAGACAAAAAAAAATACAAATTTCCAACATCTGGATGATGAAAATGGTCTTTGGACCATGAATTTTGATGGTGCCTTAGGGAAATATGGGTCATGCATCGGAATTTGGATCCGTAGTCTCTTCATTAGCCAGGTAAAGTTCCAAAAAGTGTAATATTATGTTCATATAAGTCGACTTTCGATTGTTTTAACAATGAGGCTGAGTACGAGGCATTGATCACTGGCCTCAAAATCCTGAAAAAGTTAGGCTCAAGCAGAATTTCAGTTTATGGCGACTCTAAGCTTGCGATTAAACAAGTAAAAGGGGAATACCAGGCCAAGCATCCATGAATGAGAGCATATAGAAATGTTGTACTAGATATCCTAAATATGCTTCTTGAATATACATTTTCAATAATACCAGGAAGTCAGAATCTTATGGCAGATTCGCTTGCTACAGTAGCAAGTAATTTCAATATTCCCATATATTCTAATAAGAAATTTGAAATTCATGTTAAACATCGGCAAACTGTCCCTGACAACTTGCGGTATTGGAAAGTGTTTTGGGATGAAAAACAGCTAAAAAAAAATCTGAAAAATAAAGGTGAATTCTTTTATTGATGAAGTTTATGACAAAGATGATCAAGTCATTGAAGCCACTCAGGTTGATGTATTACAGTTAAAGGATAAAAATATTCCAAGAGGTCTTATACCTTTGGAAGAATTGTTTGAGCAGGATGGTGTTGTTAGGAAGCTCACCTTGGTTCATATTGAGAAATATGTCGATGATGTGAACATCAGAACAGTGGACAAGCCTAAGATGGTCAAACTATATGAGTCTTTATCTCCTAAGGTAAAAGACAAGTACATTGCTTTATCGTCTGAATTTTCTGATGATTTTCTTGGGATTATGCATACTTGAAAGTTTATGATAATAATATCATTCAGCATACCATTCCAGTCAAGCCTGACCGAAAGCCCTTCAGACAAAAGCTAATAAGAATCAACCCGAGGTTGTTGTCGTCGATAGAGAAGGAGGTGAACAAAATTTTTAAGGCTTGCATTATTGTTCCCATCATATTTTCTGACTGAATATCAAATCTAGTTTCGGTAAGGAACAAAACTGGAGAAATTCAGATTTTCATTGATTTTAGAAACTTAAATAAGGTGTCTCTAAAGGATAATTATCCCATTCCCAAGATGGATCATATCCTACAAAGAGTGGTTGGGCCTTCCTAAATTTTGCCTATTGATGGATATTTGAGATACAATTATATTTTAGTGCATGAGAAGGACTGAGACAAAACTTCCTTCACCACACCTTGGGGCACATTCAAGTATGATAAGATGCCATTCAAGCTCAAGAATGCAGGGGGCAACTTTCAGCAGCCAATGGGCATAGCCTTGTAGATGAGAAGGATGTTTTTTTAGTTGTATATCTTGATGATTTGACATTTTTCTCTCATTCCTATGATCAGCATTTGTATCATTTGAGAATTGTATTTCAAAAATGAAGGAAATTTGGGTTTTCTCTTAATCCAAAAAATAGTCTTTTTCCATGGAGGAAGGCAATAGTCTTCATCTCCAAATATGGTATCTGGATTGATCCTTATCATGTTTAGGCTATTCAGCAAATTTAATTTCCACAAAACAAGAAATAAATTCAAGCTTTCAATGGTAAGATGAACTTTTTAAGGATATTTATTCCAAATATGGACGAACATCTTCGAGAAATGACCAACATGTTAAAGAAGGGAAATGAGGTAAAGTGGTCTGAGGATGCCAAAAATGCTTTTAATTCCTTTAAGTTTGCCTTAACTACAACTTCTATTCTAATCAGCCCAGGTTACTCAATTGATTTTATCATATTTTCATTTGCCTCTGAACATACCTTGGTTGCATTTTTTATGCAAAAGAAGGATAAGACCGAGCAGCCCACTACATTATTTAGCCGTACCGTCAGGGATGTAGCCCTTAGATATAAAATAGTTGAGAAGCAAGCCTTAGCCCTAGTAAAGGCATTGAAGGACTTTCATGTATATATCCTTCATTCACATATTCTAGCTTATGTCCCCAATGCAACAGTAAAGGATGTTCTTATGCAGACTGATCTAGAAGGTAGAAGAGGGAAGTGGATAGCACCAATGTTAGAGTATGACTTTGAGATCAAGATCATAAACCTGATAAAAGGTCATGGATTAGCCAAGCTCATGGCTGAATCAAATTTACATGCTCTAGATATCAACCTCATTTCAATTTTGTCTCATGAAGAAGAGGATGGTGCTCTCATACAGGCATCAAATATTTTATCTCATCTCCTTGGTATTCTGACATCATATATGTTCTTCGGCATCTAAATCCTCCTCCAGGCATGTCTAAAATTAAGGGAAGGTCATTAAAGTTGAAGGCTTCCAAATATTTCATTTTGGGCAATGCTCTTTACTAGAAGACCCAGGAGGTGTCTTGCTAAAATGTTTAGTAAAAGATGAAGCCGAAGAGGTAATAAATGATTTCCATAAGGGAGTTTGTGGAGGTCACCTGTTTTGGAAAACCACAGCTAATAAGGTTTTGAGGGTTGGATATTATTGTCCAACTCTTTTTGAAAGTTTATATAAAATAGTGACGAGTTGTCGTGAGTGTCAGGTATTTCAAGGTAAAAGAAAACTTCTTCCATTACCTTTACAACCTATTTCCATGCAAGCACCATTTCAGTAGTGGGGCCTTGAATTTATCAGTGAGATTCACCCTACATCATCAACACAACATAAATGTATTTTAACAGCTACAGACTACTTCACCAAATGGATTGAAGCGATCCCAACAAGGCAAGCAACATATTTAGTAATTATTCAATTTATTTTGTCTTGTTTTGGCTGTCCTCATAAGATCATTACAAACAATGTGGCTGCACTCAAGTCAAAGAAAATGGTTTAGTTTTGTGACAAATACAACATCAAATTGGGGAACTCAACTACATATTATCCACAAGGTAATGGATTGGCAGAATCTTATAATAAATCTTTGATTAATATCATAAAGAAGATGTTGGAGGAAAATAGAAGAACTGGCACAAAAATATTATTTATGATTTATGGGCAGACAGAGTGAGTAGTAAAAACTCAATAGGAATGTCTCCTTTTCAATTGGTATATGGAGTAGATAATGTTTTTCGTAAATCACTTGTAGTCCTGATTATGAATTTGTTACAAGAAGAAAGAATTGAAGAGAATGACGTGCAACGCTGAATCAATCAGATGATCCATCTTCAACAAACAAGAGATGAGGTCTTTCAAAACACCTCAAAGCTTCATGAAAAGATAAAGAAGGTATATGAACAAAAGAAAAAGGTGGACGATTTCAAGATTAGAGATGTGGTCCTCCTTTGGGATGCTAGAAGTGAGGAAAAAGGGAAGCACGGAAAATTTGAGAATGTCTGGAAAGGACCATATAATATTTCAGCCTCTCGCAGACAACATCCTTTCCTATTGGGAGAGATGAATGGAGAAGATTTTTTAGGAGGACCAGCCAATGGTAGGATCCTTAAGAATTATCTTTTCTGATGCATATTTCTGAAAATTTCCCAATCCATTGTATATATAAGTTTAATTTTTCTGCAAAGTGTGAAGCGGAGAATCATCAGAGCTTGGCGCCTGAGGTGAAGGCCATAAAGTTTCACTGGATTTATAATGTTTTCAAAGTTTAGTCAAAGTCAATTCAATCAAGTTTTGAGTCACTTTATTATATCAATTTTTCAATATTCGGTCTGGTTTTTAGCTTTTGACTCCATGCCCAATGGTTAGGCTACTTGGTCTACGATGTTCTTGACACCTCCAAGGAGCTGCCATCCCCAGCTGGAGCCAATGTCAATGTCAGTTTTTTCATCCTTCCACAAGTGATCAAATGGACTCTTATCATGTTCTAATAGGGTCCTTAAGTCAATTTTTTGTCATTTCATTAGGTCATCATGAAAAAATTTGGTCACTAGATGTAGATCTAGGTCTATTTTTACTCCTTTCAAATTTTTACTAATTGCTGGTTCATTCCACCTCTCAGCTGAGTGTACCATCATTCAAAATTTTTCATCATCATTACAATCATCTTTATCATGGTTTCATTCAGTCCAGAGTCTCCATTAGGTCTTCAGGGTTCCAAGGTCATCAAAACATCATTCCATGCATAAATTCCAGCAAGTGGAGGAGTGACAATAATGTAATTTCATCAATAAATTACATTTCAAAGAAAAAATGTAATTTTATGTTCTTAATTTGTAATAATTACTTTAAAGTTCCAAGTAGCTAAAAAATCTCAAGTTCCACCAGCAAATGTTCAAGGTTCTAGGAAGAAATTCAATGTTCCAAAGCTACAAAAAGTCCAAAGTTCAAATAATAAAGTTTCAAGGTTCTAGCAAAAATAAAATGAAAGGTTATTTTTGAAAAGGAAAATGTGGGTCCATGATCATTTAATGATTTTAATCCAAGTTTAAAAGGCCCTAAAAGACAAAAATACGTTCATTATTACTCTTCAACATCGAGATCCCAACTTGCCAAATTCAAAAACCAATTGTTTACTTCAAGAAATCGAATTTCTGGTGCAGGGTTGTGCTTTTCCTTAAGGCGATGCACTTTTCTATTGAGGACGTTGTGCTTTTCCTTAAGGCATTGCACTTTTCTAGAGAACATTGTGCTTTGTCCAGTGAACTTGCGTTTTATGCATTGGAGGTTAAGAATGATTGCAAAAGGTTTCTTCAACTCTGTTATAGTCTTCACATGGTTGCAAACAAATAAGTAAAGTCATTTCACCCCACCTTTCATCAGTTCTTTCATGAATATGGTCAAGAAATAATTTATCCCTCCATCATTGAGCTTTTCTCAAAAGCACTGCGCTTTATAGTGTACATTGTTTTACTAGACTACAAACCCTAGGCTCCTTACCCTAACTACTTTACATATAAACTAATCCCTAAGACCCTAATTCCCATCCCAATTTCATCTCCTAAATCCTATTCCCTAAAACCCTACCCATACGTTGTTCTTTTCTAGGCAGCTAAAATATACTTCTGTAATTAAATTCCCTAGCCCATTTCCCTTGTTATTTTAAGTCCCTTCCACCTCCTTAAGGTCCCTAACTCCCCTACAACCTTTCCTAAATTTTCCCACACCTATCCCGACTCCCTAACCCCATCATCCCATTCCCTTTTCCTTTCCCCTCTACCCTAAGGTTTCTAGCAAAACAAACACCATGGAGGAAGACATAAAGACCTACAACAAAGGGGAGATAATCTCAAGTTTTGAGCCATCAGGCACAAGAGAGTTTATGTCATCGCCCCTAGCAGTCAAATGATTCCAACATGTGGGTTGTTATGAGTTTTGTGAAATGGTCCAAAGAGTGCAAAGTCATCTAGATTTGACTATAATCTTCATCACAAACCTCCAGAAAGACCAAAACCCCATTGCAGGGGTGACATTCACCATTTCAACAGATATTATTGCAACAGCAACAGGGATACCTAATGTAGGTGAAAATTGGTTCGAAACTCAGGAATTTCATGTCCAGATGTATCAACCCTACCTCAAAACACCATACAAAGATAACATCAAGAAAATCTTCCCTATTGGCCAACTACTTGATAGGTTTACTCCCATGATGAAAATCATAATGAATTATTTCACTTGTGAGGGAATATTCTCCAGGCTATATAGCTACCACATCAGGTTACTCTTGCATTTCACTAGGGTAAAGCTTCTCAACATTCCCTATTATTTGTATAGGAGTATTGACAAGATGGCCTAAAAGGTATAGCATAGAGAATATGAACTCCAAATGAACAACCTTTTCCATCACTCACTCATAAAAATCATTGTTCTTCACCATCTCAAACAGTTGAACATTACATGGGCAACTTTTACTGAGGCAAAAGTTTTCACATCTCCATCCAACCAGCATGCTAAACCTATTCCACCATCAGCACCAATACACAAACAAAGGTTGGTTCATCTAGCAGGGTTGCAATTAAGAAGAAGAAAAGGACAAAGAGGTCAAAGCTTATCAGAGAGGAAATATGCATTTGTTTCTCCACAAATTGTGGAAGGGGCCTTTCCTTCTACATCAGAAAAGCATGGATATTATAAGCAGCAGGAGACTGTTGTCCAAGAGAAAGAAACCTCTCACCATGACATTGAGATGGTGGATTTGGAGTCCCAAGATGAACAAGGAACCTTAAACCTAGTAATCAAAGAAAAATATGCCAAAATCAGAGAGCTACAAGACAATTGGGCAAGGTCCAAGTTTTTTATCTCTTTCCTTGAGCAAGAGAACAAACATTTAAAGGAAAAGAAAATAATCTTGGAAAAGGTCCTGTTTAAGGCTACTAGGCAAGAATTGAAAGGAAAATTAGTGATTGAGAATGATAAGCCTGATGAACATGAAGAACATATAGCAATGAAAAGACCAATAACAATGGGCCTAAAAAGAGTATTGGAGCTAGAAAAATAATAGGAGGCACTTCTTGTAGAGGAACTCACTTTTGAGGAAAGGATTGCCATGGAAATCAATGTAGATAGGGAATTTTGGCTTGATAGAGAAAATGACCACCTGGAGAAGCTCCTCCACAAAGCTAACAGGAATAATAAGATGATGAGGTGCATGTCCCACAACTACTACATTAGAAACAAGGTGTGAAATATCAAATACAAGCAAATGAAAAACAAGCTAAAAGAAACCCTAATCACCAAGAAGAAGAAGGGAAAACTCCATTTGATAGATGATGCGTCATTGATTGCATATAAAACTTAATTTGGACCTTATAGAGAAATTTTGGGAAATTTTGGTGGAGATTTTGACAAATTTCATGTTTCTGGCCAAATTTCATTATCTTTTGCATAGTTTGACTACAAAAATCATAGTGTGGGCCATGTTGCGCTTTTTTGGAGGCCTTCAAATGATGCAAACTCAGTTGGGTTGGATAGATTATGACTTCTACATCACATTTTGACTCCTAGAAATAAAAAATCTCATCTTTTGACAGATGGAAAATCTTAAAAACATCATAAAAAACACCTTTCTGCCAGTTTTTTCGACCACGCGCTATGCTTTTTGACTAGTTTTGGAAAAAGTAGTTTTTCTGGGGCTTAAGTCCATAATTTTCACTGCTTAAGTACATTTTGGATAAATAGACAAGAACATATTTCCAATGATACAACTTGAGCTCAATTGGACTTCAACAAGGCAGTAACAAAGTCTTGAAGGTCACATTGCGCTTTTCTCAGGGACATGCTGTGTTTTCTCTAATTTGCTTGTTATCTTCAGAATTTTGAGTTTTTCTCAACTGGTTGAATAATTTGATGAAATTTTATTGATGTAAATTTGTAAATCAAATTTAATTATGTCTATTATGGTTACTAAAGGTAGATTGTAATATTCCCAAATGGGAAAAGCAACAATATATGAACACAAACTGGAAATATCAGTGATAAATCAACACATAAAATGTAAGAAGACCATATAGCCATCATATTAAAATCATAGCAGAAAAATGTATACAATTTCTTGATAAAAAAGTCACTCAAGTTAGGCAAAACAAGCCTTAGGAGAACATGTACATGAGATATGAAGAACACTGCTACACAACAATACCCAAGGCTAAGACAACACAATTTTAGTAGATATAACTACTTCTGGAAAATGTAAATACATAGATTTGGTTTTATATGGCTCAAATAATGTTGGGAGTAGAGATATAAACTCCCAAACACATTTCCAAGATAACCCAGAAAGGGTTTCCTGAAATACACAAAATGCATAATATACAAATATGGCCCTAGGGCTGGATAATCTCTGCAATTAGATAGCTGAGAGGAGATGGCTGATCTGATTTGGAAATTTATGAAAACTCCTCCTATAGATTCTTCAAATGAGAGGCTGATCCTGTCACCAAAAATCTATCTCCCTCAACTAGGGCTCCAAACCTCCTACTGCAACTGCACTCTGAAATAACGCAATCCCTTCAGGAAACTGTGTTACAAATGATAGAAGTACCTTTCCCTGATGCTAAATGATGAAATGAAGCTCAAGAATCTCCCTTTCAAGCCTCCCAGATGAAGGGTTTCTCCCTCTAATAGAAAATAAGCTCAGAAGTTGGGTTTCTCAACCCTCCACTGCAACACCCTGCAAATCAGCACACCTCTCAATAGAAACTATGTTGTAGAAGTAAGATAGAGATTGGCCTGATGCTGGAATATGGAAATGTAGTGCAATACTCTTCCTAGACGCTCCTCAAGGAAAGAGGTGGGATTGTCACTCGGGAACACACTGTTCTAACCAGCACTGCAATCTTATTTAAACAGTTGAAGAGAGAAACAAGTCTGAAGAGACCATCAAGAAAATAATAATCCAATCATGCCCACAATGGTTTCCATCCTCTTCCTTATATTCTTGGTGAGCTTCCTAACCTTGGGGCCCACTCATTAAAGACACTACTTCCATGCATGGAATCTCCCTCCAAAACTGTGTTTTCCCTCAATGAATGCCACTCCTTCCATACCAGTGTTGTTTGATTTGGTCAAGGTTAACCCAGTCTTCATGCTCCAACCCCTTTTCACACATAAGGGTCTTCAATCCATCCTTTAGATGACCTCCTTTCACATTAGGAGTGTCTTTTATTCCTACTAAGGAGATTTATGGGTCCCCATACCCTCTTATTCCTCTAACTAAGAGAAAAATCAAAATTTAATATTCCAATTAGCTGTGTGATTATTTTAGGAATATTATAGTCCTCTCCTCCCAAAGGTTGCTTGTACTCAAGCAACTGCAAGGATAGAAATGAAGGGCCTCCTCCTCCTCCTCCTGTAGCATCCTCATATGATAAGTTCCTCCAATGAACAAGATGCCCTATCATCAATATGTCTCCAATTTTCTCCTCCAAAGTGTATAAGTAAGCCCTTGGTGATAAATCCAAATGGCTCTCATCATGAAAAAGTGGGGCATCCATGGAGGAAACTATATGTGGTCTAGAGGCCTTCTTGAGGAATGGAATCAGAAAATGATGGGGAACCTCCATTCCCATGTGAAGATCCAAACTCCAAGCTATCATCCATACAAAGTGAGTCACCCTCCAAAATGGTAACCCACGAAAAAATTATTCCACCTTTGGCTCCTGCAATGTAGGTGGGTTGCATCACTGAACATGGTAGACCAAATGGCCTACCCCACTTTGTCTCTCTCTCCACTTATGGAAAGTGTAGAGATGTTGCTGAATTTGGGTTGTAATAATGTTGGCCTCAAGTGACAAAAGGACAACTGGATCTTCAAAGACCCCTCCTCTAGTATCCTGACCCTTGCTAGCCCAAGCCATCCCATACAAAGTGAACAACACATCATCGCCATATGGAATCCAAATCAAAAATATATTGAGTGTTATGTGTAATGTTGGATGATACCAATGGTTTCTCCAGTGGATACAACACATTTTTTCTAACTGTTGTTTCAGATCATCATGTGGAAAGTTGTCTTTCGACAAATTGCTAGTTGTGCATGTTTTCTCATCTACTACGAAATAGTAAATGGAATTATATATCAGCTGAGCATAACAATAGTAACACAACACTTGCCCAATTCCATCCAAGAAATGGCTTCCTCCATCACTGATATTGGTCTTGGAAAGGCCATGAAGCCAAAATAGAAATTTTCCCTCTTGTGGAGCAATGCAATGCACATATATGGAAAGAGAATGTAAATATTTTGTTAAGTGAACAATAAACACAGAAATACATTTCTTACCATGCATTGTGAGTAGGCTGAAAGTGAGGTCCATGGATGAGCCCTCCCATGAGAATCTCCTCATAGTGGTCTAAAAAAATAAGGGATGCATACTCCCATTAGAACACCCTATCAATAGATACATACCCCCAAGTGACAACGTTGTTGGCCTTTGTGATAAGGATCTTTTCACTTCATGAATCCATTCTTTGACATGCCATATGCCAAAGTCATCCACCATTATGCTGCTATATGTGGGAGACTCCTTCCTATGTGGAAGTACCTCCTTATCCTTCAATGTTGAAGGGTAGCCCCTTTGCACCCTGATTGTGCCATCCACTTCTTCTAAAGTATCATGCAAAGTGTTGTACCTTAAGAGACAATCCCTTAGATGTGATAAGGAATCAATGCTTAAGATATTTATATAATTATGTCACAGAAATATTTGTCTCTGTTTAACCACCTTCAAATATTTATCATTAAACCCTCAATGATCAAATATAATGAATGTCTCACAATGCTATTATCTATTGATATAGAATGGAATGATTAGAAGAACATAAAAGAAAGAAGCCCAAACTGATATGCTGTTATATAAAATATATCACCTCAAACTCCAAAATAATTATAAGAAAAGGAACAATTAAAATGAAGGAGCGCCTATTAAGGGTTTTAACTCTTATTCACACAAGTAAAAAGAGACCTACAACTTCATTACTTCATTTTATTTAGAGATAGAAAACACATAATGTAAACTTGAAGACATATCAACATCAACAAATGCCAGAAACTTGATTTTCATTCATTAATAATTTGAAATTTGAGTACAGAAATTATATTCTGAAGGTCCAAAACTCGGAACCCTTCTCTTTCTTCTCTATCTCATTAAATACAATAGAAATCAGTTTTTAACTATTGTAATTGATCCTAACTACTTCAACTACTTAGGACTTCGTCCACTATCTATTACATGTCCTCAAAATGTCTGATTACAATTAAATTCTCTTTTAAAAGAGGAAAATAACATGAAATTAAAATCCTAATCTATATGCTAAATGTGAATTGATGGCGATGTTGCTGCATTTCCTTGACTGGCTGGTTTATCCTTCTTTGAAGTCAAGGGGTCCTTTGGTAAATCTGTCATCCAAGCTCTGCATTTCTTCCATATCTTGATGTTTGTATTGGGTGAATGGACCAGCTTGTGATATTCCAAGATGAAATCAGTGATTCTGTTTAAAGATGGACTTTCCACAAATAAAATTTTCACTAACCACAATAGCTGAAAATGTCTTTGAAGGAAATTGATCATTGTTGCTCCTTTAAGAACCTGAGTATTTTCATGAGTACTATCTACCTTACTTTTTGCCAACACTAGCAAGGGTTCATAAGAACTCCATGATAAAATACCACCTCCAAAACCCCAACATGATGGAAAACCTGCTCTTGCTATTTTATCAAATAATTTATCAAACTGGTTCACTGCTTCCTTAAGCTCACCATCTTCTTTTCTGTAGACTTCCTGCAATCATTTTTGACAATCATTTTATTAATTTCCATAGCATATAAAATATTGCCTTTGATTTCGTTTTCTTCCAACTCCTGATATTTTTTAGAATCAATGAAATTAATGAGCTTTCTTGCCCAAATGGCCCTATTAATTGTCTTATGCTTGTCTGTCATGACTTGTTATTCAAATCCCTGATAATACTTTTTTCTTCTGCAACAACAGTCAGAAAATCCCAAATTGTTTTCATTTCTGCAATAATATCATTCGAGATTATATCCTTAGCCTGTATTAAGGATATATTTCCCTTCAATTTTTCTTTGAGATTATTAGTCTCAGCATCAACAGTTTGGTAGTCCATTTTGTATTTACTGACTTCTCCTTCAGTGGCTTTTATAATATTTGTTGTTGTTTCTAAATCATCTTGTGCCCTTTTTCAATCTCTCTTTGCCATCTTCAATTTAGTGGTTAATTGAGATATTTGTGTTGATGGATCTTCACTACCTGATGGAAAAACAAAAGTGCAACTATGAGATTCAATATGGTTCTGCAATGATAGTGCAGTTTGTTTTAATTTAGTGATTTCTTCTTCCTTTTGCATGAGCTGTTCAAGAAGTTTTTCTTTCTCATTTTCCACCTCTGCAACCTCTGCTGCCATGGGGTGTTATCCTGTAGGAAATTTCAATTTTTTCTTCAGTACATATATTTCTAATTCAGCACTTTGCAGAAGCTTCTGCACAGCAGACCTGTCATTGGGATCTACTCTAATCTTCACTATGATCTTTTTGAGTTCTTCGTTCCGGATTTTCAAATTCCTGGAATTGGCTTTCTCTAACTTCAACTACTTTATCACTTTCCCAAGCATATTTTCATCCTTCAGTGCCATTGCATTAGTTTTGGTTAGGTCATTCACAATTAGTTGACTTGTTTGCATGTGTAGATTCAATTTGTCCAGCAATGGAATTTTCTTCACATCTACAATCAAATTCACAGTATTAAAATTATTATATGAACCAATAGACATATCAGAAGGATGTGAAAGGGTAATCTTGAATTGATCCTTTTCAAGATCCGTTGCAGTTAGAAGTCTTGTTTGATCTGGAGCTATCTGGTACTCAGCATGAGCCTCCATGCTTGCCTTCATCTTCTGATTTCTCTCTGCAATCTAGGAAAACATTTGTTTAAATAGGGGAACTTGTTCCTGAGTGCTTTCATGTCTTCTGGGTGAGGCAGGAACATTTTTTTCATATCCCAATTGTAATGAGAAACCAGGTTGAGCATCTACAAAATCTTCATTGAACTTTGTTCTTTTCTCAGTCCTTTTTTCTTCATCCTCAGAATCATTTACTGCATCTTTACCTCTCTTATTTGACTTAGCTGATATGATAGGAGTCTAAACATTTGAGCTTACTAAACCAACAACACCTTTACTTTCCATTTTTTCTAGATCCGGTATGCTCTCATGAATAAAAGCTAAATATCCATTCTTAATTCTTCTACTATAAATGAGGATCATAAGCCCACTTCTCTCGTAACAGTAGGTGCATTTAATTTAACATCTTAATGGCTTCATCAATTTCTTGTCTCATATTAACTATAAAGGGACCCACAGTCATTTTCAATTTGAACATATGACCTTTCTTTATAGGCACAAAGTTTATTTGGTCACTGTTTAAACTTTTCCTAATGAACTCCAAAGTGAATAATCTCATAGGCACAAATACAGGAAGCCTATAAGGTTCTACACCAGCTCCATAAAGTCTAATTTCAGAATAATCTTCGAAGACAAACCAAACTTAAAATGTGTCCCCATATGTAAGAACTGTTGAGCTTTGGGCAGAAAACAGGGGGGAGAGTTTCCATTCAAAACTTTATATGCAGTAGACATAAAATGACCAACAAAATAAAAAAAAATACCCTCATTTTGTTCTTTTCTCACTATATCTGTCCAAAATACTACTGATTGTCTCTTCTTATTCACATCCATAATGTTTAACCCCAGATGCATGAATTCTTCTACATTTTGATATAAAAATAGGTAAACAATAAGAGAGGGAAACCTGAATGAACTCGTTAATGATAAGCTCATGAGCTGAGAGTTAACATCTTCTTGCCAATAATATGGAATATCCAGCACCACTCCTGTCTTCATCATCATGGCGAACATTCCCAGAACTGACTTTTCCACTATACTATCATCATCCTTTCCCAAAATCTTTGCAATGCAGCTCAACATTGGTTTAACTTCAATATCAAAAACCTCCATAGGAAACTCTTTATTGTCAGGTACAAACTGTTGTGTATTTGGCTTCAGAGAATGAATGAACTGATTAAACTCCTGACCTGCAAGACTGTCATAATGCGCTATCAAGGAATCATCAAAGATGGACATACGACTCTGACTTAGGATAACATAGAGCATGACGAATTAATTAGGCGGAGACTTGCAGAACATTTTCCCCTTAACAATTCATTACGAAACATTTCTCAAGGTACATAATAGACACTAACCAATACACAAATTTGGTAAAAAGGTGAGCTCTTGGGATACATGCAGACAACAAACCAGTTTTAGCCATGGCTGTGTAAATTGGAGAAGTTTTATCATTTAGGAGGACCTGTTGATGAAAAGAAAGGTGGTCAAGGGAAAAAATCTGTGTCCTGGATATCCCTCTCGGTATCCATGAGAGGGATATGACTGGGAGAACCTGATAGGGATGAGCGTTTATCCATAATTCAACTTTAGGAAAGCAGACAATTGACAGGACGACGAATAATTGACAGGATGACAGATAATTGAAAAAGACGCAGCGCAGACCAACTTCAAACCCAACTAACAATAATAACTTCAGAAAAATGAGAATCCTCCTTAAATAGGTGGCGTAGGCTTTAAAATTAAATTCTGACAATTCACACCAAAATACCTTTAAGAAAACCCGACGTGGACTACAATTGTCACCAACTTGGCCACATACGTCACTGTAGGAGGCCTCAAGGTACGAAGAACTTATTTGGCTTATGCCCCCATAGTGAATCTCAACCATTCATCTAGATTACCCCCACATCTCAACAAGGTCAACTGAAGAGGCACCCTCCGTGTTAACCCACGCGCTAAAAGTGCCCTCGAGTTGAACCTTTTAATCATCATTCGATAAATCATCGAATCCCACTCCATAAAATGCTCGATATTTAGTCTTTGAACTCGGACCCGCTTCTATAAAGACTTTAAATTATTTAAACTTTAAACTTTAATATAATTAGCAGATATATTTTTATGATAAAGTATATGAAACTTAATACTTTAACATATCTTTTGGTAATTTTTTATTTTTTTTATTTTTAAAAATTAAAAATAAAGGATATAAAGGATATTGCAAATGAGCCACAACACAAAGTATGGGAGAAAATCAACCCATACTCTCCCAAGAGTAGCCAAATAAACAATAACTCTTACTGCCTACTCACACCTTCATCATATAGGCCATGGAGTGAAAACATGATGTTTGACATGAAAATTTTCACATCATTCCAGTGCAACCAAAATCCTTGCTGCCCCATGATGAAAATGCGATGCCATGCCCCATCCAAAAACACACCATTTGAAGTAGGATATGTCACATGTTGACCAAACTCTTTCAAGTGTAGCCAATGGAGCCTTGCCTCCTATTGCCCCATGTCATAGATCTGCAAGTGGTTCACTAGCCTCTTGCTCATCAACATCACCCATCCAACCAATGGCGAGTGCCCACTATCATGCTCTACATGGGTATTCCTCCAATGGATAATCCCATCCTCCCATACTAAATCACTATCTCTACACTTCATGGGATATTGAAGTGCAACCTCCTGGAGATCTCCATATGAATACCACTCATCAATGACCATGTTGAACCCATGAGGATCCAATTATACTGAAGGAAAAATCTTCTCATTAAGCTATGAAGTACTCATCAAGAAAGATCCATCATAACAATTGAAGATAACATGTTTCTCATCAACCATCTGCCTATCCCCTGCTACACATGTAGAATGTTCATTGGAATGGTCCAATAATGGTTGGGCCCCCAACTCATCATTGTTGCTCAATGATAGCGCTATTGATCTATGATGGTTCATTTTCTGTTTCATGATCTTGCTCAATGCTGAACATATAGTTCTGCATTGGATTATTTTGGAAAATACTCATCCTATCCTCCAAAAATCTACACTCCAACCCCAAGATTTGTGTGAAGCTCAATAATGACATACTAGGATGAATATACATCTCCTCCCTGATCCTATCAAGGGTCGTCTATGCAGTGATAGTATGCTGCTCCAAATCAAGAGTGTGTCTTGACCCTAGGTCATGCAATGGCATATCCCACAACCTTTCATAAGATGTGCTGAAATAACAAAAAGTGGAAACATTTGCATACCTTGGTTTTTCTTGGGAACATCTTGTAATGCTACAAGGGTTCATCTCACTAGTGAGATGACTTCCCCAACCACTGATGATGATGGTTGTTCCTCTATGGCTACACCAACACTGGTATAAGTCTCCTCCTCTTCATTCATCTCCAAAATAGTGCATGGGACTCTAAATTTCAAGAGATCAAGACCACTTTGCAAAGGTGCAAGTGTTCTTTCTCCTGATGCAAGTGCTCCTGCAGCAAGTGGTGGTGGAATTTTCTTCGCCTTTGATTTCTTCTTGTCAAACCTCTTGATCAACCTTTGAGTAAAATTTTTGTATGCAGTCACTCTTGCATGACTCAAATGGTTGAACCATCAAATGTTTGATTCACCCTGAAGGTGCAACGCTGCAATATCAACAACTTCTCTCTCTACTATTGGATGTAGCAGGGAGAACGCATCCAACTTCATTCCCCAAGCCCTTGTTGTGCATGTGGACGACCCATCAAATGTAGAAAATAGAAATCTATTGTGCTTCCTTCTTCTATTGCTGCAAGGTTTTATTTCTTATTTGAGCTAAATGAACTGTGGGAGAGTTAGATCCTCCTTGAAAGCTCTTTATTGAGATTTGTATTCTGCAAGATACTCACTTATAATCTCATGATCTAATTGTCCTCCATCTCCATGCCTTTTGTCTTCTTCTTCAAAAGAAAAGGGCATAATATATTTTTTTGGAGCTCTATGCAATACCGGTTCTTTCTTCTGCTGATAGGAAGTACAAGGACCTTCCTCATCTTGAAACCCTACTATGGTTTCATGGCTTTTCTCCATTCTTATTTTCTTGACCTCCTTGGTGAGGTCCCTCATAGATCTAAAAAGATATGAGATAAAACTCATTCGTTCCATCATTTTGATATCTTTCTCCTTCTTCTTATTCTCCTGATAGCATAATGGTTGAGATGCACACGCTGAGCAAAGATTATGCTATGATACCACTCTAATATTCCCAAATGGGAAAAGCAGCAATATATGAACACAAACTGGAAACAAAAGTGATAATTAAACACATAAAATGTAAGAAGATCATATATCCATCATATTAAAATCATAGCAGCAAAATTTATAGAAGTTCTTAAGGAAAAAGTCACTCAAGTTAAGCAAAACAAGCCTCAAGAGAACATGTACATGAGATATGAAGAACACTGCTACACAACAATACCCAAGGCTACAATAGTGCAGTTTTAGTAGATATAACTGTTGCTAGAAAATGTAAATACATAGATATGGTATTATATGGCTCAAATAATGTCGGGAGTAGAGATCCAAGCTCCCAAACACATTTCCAAGATAACCTGGAAAGGGTTTCCTGAAATACACAAAATGCATAAAATACAAATATGGCCCTAGGGCTGGATAATCTCTGCAACTAGATAGCTGATAGGAGGTGGCTGATATGATCTGGAAATATATGAAAACTCCTCCTATAGATTCTTCAAATGAGAGGTTGATCCCCTCACTGAAAATCTATCTCCCTTAACTAGGGCTCCAAACCTCCTACTGCAACTGCACTATGAAATAACGCAATCCCTTTAGGAAAATACGCTGTAACTGATAGCAGTACCTTAGCCTAATGTTGAATGATGAAATGAAGCTCATGAATCTCCCTTGAAAGCCTCCTGGATGAAGGGTTTCTCCCTCCATTGGAAAACAGGCTCAGAAGTTGGGTTTCTCAACCCTCCACTGTTGCACCCTGCAAATCAGCACACCTCTACATAGAAACTGCACTGTAGAAGTAAGATAGAGATTGGCCTGATTCTTGAATGTGGAAATGTAGTACAATACTCTTCCTAGAGGCTCCTCAAGGAAAGAGGTGGGATTCTCGCTCGGGAACACCCTGTGCTAAACAACACTACAATCTTAGCTAAACAACTGAAGAGAGCAACAAGTATAAACAGACCATCAAGAAAATAATAATCCAATCATGCCCACAATGGTTTCCATCCTCTTCATTATATTCTTGGTCAGCTTCCTCACCTTGGACCCCACTCATTAAAGCCACTACTTCCATGCATGGAATCTCCCTCCAAAACTACGTTGTCCCTCAATGAATACCACTCCTTCCATACCAGAGTTGTTTGATTTGGTCAAGGTTGACCCAGTCTTCATGCTCCAACCCATTTTCACACATAAGGGTCTTCAATCCAGCCTTTATATGACCTCCTTTCACATTAGGAGTGTCTTTTATTCCTACTAAGGAGATTTACGGGTCTCCATATCCTCTTATTCCTCTAACTAAGAGAAAAATAAAAATTTAATATTCCAATTAGCTATGTGCTAATTTTAGGAATATTACATCTAGATACATCAAGTAAAAATTGTATTTTTGGGTCAAGTGAACCAATTTCACCGAAAAAGGAAGAGCTTGTTGATCTCCCTAGTCATAAGGATTCTAGTTGAGGATTTTGGGGAAAAACTCCACAAGTCATGGATTCAACCCCTGAGAGTGGGGAGAATTTTTTTTTGGTCTATATCTTTCATTTTCTTTGCCACTGCAATGGTCAAATGTTATATAATTGAGCTTTGGAACACTACACTAGTGTATTCAGTGATTTTGGCAGGAAATAATAGACAGATTTTGCAGCTATTGTGGTGGGATTCATGTGGTATGTGTTTTAGCAATGTTTATTCTTTTTTTATCATGTGTTTGAATGTATTGTATCTTCCATATTCATTTCCATGTCTTATGTGATTGATTTCTAAGTTTGATAAGCATAATTAATTATTTTGATGTTGTGTTTTGGAGAAGTTATCACAATTATGTTCACTTTCTTCTGATATAAATGAATTCATGATTTCCATGATCTTTTTGAAACCCTAACCAGGATACCTTGAAAGTGCTAAAGTGTGTGCCTACCTTTCCCCATTACATTTCTGCAAGTCTGATTTTCAGTGCCCTGACTTAGTCTTTCCTAGACCTGATTCATCATCCAGCTCCAAATCCAAATCAATCAAACCCTAGAGCCTACTATACCTACCCTAAAATTTTCATTATCCAGTCAATTTGGTTGTGATCCTATTGAGAGATCCCTTCCGCCTAGTAGGGCTAGCTACTAGGTCAAAGTGGTATGTGGTTACCTTTGCTGGTCTCCTTCTCAGTCATTGGAGATCCGGTGGAGTGATAACAGAAAGAAAAAGTAGTAGTGGGTTTGTTCAAGTTAACAGAAATTAGAGTTTAAGAGACCATGAAGGGAGATTCCCTAATTGAGTGAAATGGATTGTTATGCTCCTACTTTCATATCCTCAATCGGAATGAAGTACTTGCATATTTTTTTAGAGGCAGCGGAAGAGTAGTCATGATGGAATCAACCCCCACAAGATGATGAAGGAAATAATTTGGTGATTTAAATTATGGATAGTCCTTATCTCCCTACAAGGATAACTACTATGAGAAAAAATAATTTGGCTCCTAATCATGTGAATAATCCTACTCCCTATTACCTATCATGGTAGAAATGTTTCATTTGGTTGTTAGATGACCTACCATGGTAGAAATGTTTTGTTTGGCTGTTATAAATATCATGGAATGGTTTGAAGTTCCACACGATCCTTTCTACTTGGAAGTTCTTTTCAAGCATGGTTTTGATTGATGTTACAACCTGTTTGATATTGTACTAACATAAAAGTAATTCCTCGTGATAAATTCTTTTCAAATTAAGGATAAGACATGTTTCTATTTTATACATATTAACTCAATCTAGAATGATATTTTGTTAGAAGAGTAATATGGATACCAAGCTCAAAATATTTCAGTAACGATGCCTTTTGTAACAAAAGAAACCAATATGATTAGTCAAAACTCAAAACTTTTATGGAGAGATTCAACTATGCATTTGTAATATTTTCTCAATTCTTCTATAAAAGGTATCCTACTTAGTACATAGGGGTCAAATCAGAAATTTGAGGCATTTGTTCAATCTAGTAAAATATTTAACTTTAGAGTCTTGATTTGATGTAGAAAATACTTCGCATGGCTCTTTGAGAAGTCATATACATTATTTTTTTGTCAATATTCACAAATTTTCACACAAAACAAATTTTTTTTTCAAGTCTTGAGTAGGAGGGAAATAGAAACCTTGATAAGCTAATGGCTTCGGGGAAGGAAAACACAAATTCTTCCTCATATTGTATGCTAGGATATGCATGCGAGTAATTTATGCTAAAATAACAAATAAAACTAGGATAAAGAATTTTTCACAAACAAATGCCTCTATAGTGAAAAAGGGTACGATTTGAGTTTAAAATAAACACTCTCTTAAGCATGTATATTCCATATATTCAATATAGTCCAACAAAATGCTAAACTTTTAAGCAAACTTGAAATTTTTTACCTATCTTTAACGGGGTTACTTAAAAAAACAAGATTCAAAAAGGCATAAATCATTATTAGGAAGTTGATGCAAACATAATAGAAATTGTACTCTTCCAGTTATTATCATATCAGGGGAACTTATTCTACTTTTTTAGGTCAGTGGAGGTTCAGTTGCATGAGAACCCCGCGAAAAAGGGAGAGGTTCAAAATCTGCAATATTTCTCCTGGTTCAGTCGACTGTGTAAGGACATGAAGGTCAGGGTGTGAAAAAGGTGGTGGAATTTTGGAGGTTGTTTGTTTTGCTGTTGTGATGATAGTTAGCAATTCCTTGAAGTTCTGATTTTTTTTGTTTAGGCATCCATGGCTTCCATGTGGGCTTATCTCTGTAGATTTGTGGTAGTCGGAACTTGAGTTCTCTGGGGAGTTTTTCCCGCTGATAGGTGTCCAACATTTCTCTCTCGAAAATACTTCAAATTTTTCTCCGATCGATCCGGTAACTGTTGGTGTAGGTTGACAGGGACGGCCATAACAACTACAGTGGGACGGGCGGCTAGAACAGTTGCGGAGTGGGCTGGTGGTTACGATCATCCATCACTTATGCATGTGGGAGGCTACATCAACTGTTTTTGGGGTACTCGTGATATTTTTTTCTGATTATCGGCATTGTTGTTACAGGTACGTTCTAGGTAAGGGATGGTAAGAGTACGTTGATGTTTTTACCTTTGGAGAGGCAAAAGGACGTAGTGAGTTGTTTTTCATTTATTGGACATCTTAAAAGATTGGTTGGCGGGGTTTTCTTTGGAGTGTATAGTACTCCTGCCGACTCAGTTTTTTATTTCAGGGTAGAACATCTTTTTAAGACCTGGGCACTAATACCCTAGCACATAGGGGTGTGGTGACGGGGGTGCACGTGGTGGAGGGACTTCTGACTTTCGGGAGTTTCATGGTGACGAGGCTGTACAGGTGGCTGGGTGATCGGGTTTCTAGATGGAGGATCTCTCAAAGTTCTTAGTGGAGTGTGACTCAGCCTGACTTGATGAGTCTTTCCTGAATGCCATCCAGGTGGCCAAGGAAAACTATACCTCAGGCGCTAATGATTCAGGCCACTCCTCCTCTAACCTTTGTCGTGCGGCCCGGGCTCAAAATCTGGTGTCCGATCCAACTACTTCACAGGTGGATGTTGATGCGGATCTGCCCAGAAAGAAGCCTGGTATTTCTAAGCCTTTCAAGATTAATGACAAGATCCGTCTGTTAAGTTTTGGTTCTGACGTGCTGTGGGAGAGTGTAGAGGGTCTTTCGAGGTGGTCTATTGTGGGCTGCTGGAAGTTTGAACCGCATAACAATTTCAACATGCAGGAGTGGTTGCTGCAGGCGTGGGAGAGGTTGCTGGGTTATGTTCCCTGGGTGAGATGGCTCAAAGGGGGATGGTTTTGTTACCATTTTCAGAAGGATGAGGATGCGGGAGTGTTATTGTGTCGCACTTGGGTGTTGGGGCGGTGTTTTCTAGCCCTCCACGG
Source organism: Pinus albicaulis (assembly GCA_034641835.2). Taxonomy (NCBI): domain Eukaryota; kingdom Viridiplantae; phylum Streptophyta; class Pinopsida; order Pinales; family Pinaceae; genus Pinus; species Pinus albicaulis. Next base: position 703,326,533 of record CM076579.1, read on the forward strand.
GTGGGATGCGGGTTTCCATCTCCGATCCAACCCTCCAGTTAATCACCTGATCTGGGTGAAATTATTCAGCCTCCCTCTACACTTCTAGACCTATAAAGTTTTGAGTGCCATCAGAGATTACATTGGTATGTGTCATTTCGTTGACCCTCGGTGCCATGAGGTTTACGATAAAAGGACGACATGGATTTTAGTGGAATTTCCGTTCTCAGGGGGTTTACCAGCCCACATTGATCTGCAATGGAATGGTGGGATTCACCGGCAGGTTATTGATTTTTGGCAAGTGCCATTCCGATGCCACATTTTCCATGAGACCAACCATCTGAGGCAGCAGTGCACGAGGTCTTGGAACACGATCTTCTCGTCGGATAAAGAAGGCGCTGCCAAAACCTCCGGAGGGAAAGCCTTCTTTTTGTCAGTCCTCTGATTGCGCGACGAATATCTCGGGTAAGACTGTCCCCTTTCCTACTGCTCATTCTGGTGATATGGTAGATGGGTTAAAGTCTTGTTCGTTCCTGTCTATGGGTTCTAAATTTCGCAAGATTCCTCCTTAGTCGCGGGAAGTGAATCCAGTCTTGCCCCAGACTTCCACTATTTGTAAAAACTTTGTTGCTTTGGGGGGGGGATTGCTCGGAAAAGGAAGGTGTATTTTCGACTAAGTTGAGGATGAGGACCGAGTCGAACCCTTGTGGTTCTGAGTCGCGAGTTGATTTGGAAAATGTTTTCCAGTCTCTCGATGTTTCTACTAAACCCTACCTTGGAAATCCAAGCCTTGGTAAACAGGGTGTTTTCGATAATCCGCATATATCGATTGTAGATGACAGAAACCTTATACCATTTCAGTCTATTATGAGGTTGGGGGGCGAGTCGTCCACTATCTGTCCAGGTCTTCCATACATCAAACCAATTCCTCCTCTTTCGATTGGGGACTCTTCGGGATTGCCGGAAAATCAGAGTGAGCCTTTTTCTCCTCACAATTCGGTGGGTTCTAAGATTGAAGGTCTACTTTTAAATCTTACTGAGACAAGAAGCAATTGTGGGCCCGACCTCTTCATCAGGATGCTCCCGAAGTTTGGGTTGTATTAATGCAAGCATGGATGACTTGCGATCCCAACTAAGTTTCTTCTATTCTTGCTACCCCACCCGGGACAAACATGCATTTGATTCCTCCAACTTACGAAGGTCTATGGCCGGCTTCATTTGTTGTAGTTTAGCTCCTCTTCCTTGCCCTTCCTTCACTTTCCATGGGTGCTTTGACTGCAGAACAACATGGATTCTTTTCGAGAATGGTCTCATATGCAAGATGCACATATATGATACTATTATAATATTTTGAATAATGAAATAATAAACATATCTAGTATATTTAGTTAAAAATAATTATAATTAAACACTGAAAACAATGAGATATGGAAATGCAATTTTATTTATATTAATAACTGAAGAAAAATAGTACATGTCTATACAAAGTATCAGAGCCTCTGCAATGGCATGCACAACTGCTCATCAAAAGAGAAAAATAAAGAGGATGGATCCACCAAATAAATTAACACCCACTGGTTTTCGTCCCTGGGATCAACTGGAACTGGCCATATTAAGTTCTCAAGAAAAACATAATAAGATAGATAATCCTGATTCCCAATGCCTAGCTTCCATCCCTTTTTATAGGCTTGATGGACTCTCTAGAGACCTTATTTTATTATTTTCCCTCGAAAAGCAAAGGAAAATACCATGCACTGATACCATGGGAAAATACCATGGACATATTTCATCCATTTTGAACAGATCAAGAAAGGGAATATCACAATGAGATTGTGCTTATCTACATCCACTGAGTTTCATCTTAAAGTCTTAGTATTATGGCCACTACATAGTCTGATGTTTATCTAGAAAGATCCTTGACTTATTTTATTTTTTGTGAAAATGGACCAGATCAAGAAAGAGAATATTACAATGAGATTGTTCTTATCTTGGATTCTTAGTATTATAAGAGCATTCATTGCTTATATTGGAGTTTCATCTTAAAATCTTATTATTATAGCCACTACATAGTGTGATGTTTATCTAGAAAGATCCTTGACTTATTTTATTTTTTTGATATTATCTGATATTATTTATATATAATATTTGCATATATGTCAATATAAAATAAATAAATTTTAACTTACTTTTCAATTTAAAATAATAATAATAATAATAATAAAATAATTAAAATTATATTTATTTCTTTTCATAGATTGTTAATAAACTCTACCCTGCTCTCGAAGAAAAATGTGCAATCATAACCTGAAACAACAAAACATCACATATATGCAATAATTAATTGAATTCAAAAGCCACCAACTAACACAGGTTGTCACCATACACATTCACCCATCATCAAATTAAAACAAACACAAAATCTATCAATCTTGCCATACATTGTATGTAAGCACACTACATGTGAAGTGAACCTTTCTTGCATCAATGTGAAGTGAAACTCTCTTGCATAAATTATAGAATAGATCACAATTAGTGATCAAATTTGAAGAGTTGGTCTTAATTTAAATTTGAAAGGCATATATTCATACCTCCTTTTCATAATGAAAAGATTAAAAAAAAAAAATCAATTAACAACAATATATTATCTTTACATTTTATTTTCAAAAAAAAAAAAAAAAACACAACAATCTTTGTGTTAATAAAAGATTATTACATATGGTAGAAAACTCAAAATATACCCCATTTCTGGTGATAGATCTAAAAGATCAAACTTTATTAACAAGTTTCACATCCCATAATATTTTGTCTCTCTTATGAGTCTAAAATAGGAACCAAAAATAAATATAGACATCAGTACATCTTAATGAAATTAAAATAAGAACACAATATGACAAAACATAAATACTTATATTAGAGGTATATGAAAGGTCTCAATTATCAAATTAAAAATAAATTCTATCTTATATGAGAGGTATCAGTGGATTTTTTTCTTATAAACTTCATATTTGACTATAAATTAACCAAATCACTATTCTATTATCAATTAAAACTCTTTTGGAAGGTTGAGACTTCCAATAATTACACATATCAAATAATTGGAACTAGAGTTCCTCGACCTGGCCACAAAATTGATCCAAGGTAGCTTCTTCTTTCCGTTATAAAAATTTAACAGTTGTGATCCTCCAGCTTAACATATCTTGCACAATAGCTTGCAATGATTAAATTCAATATGTTTGAGAAAAACCTCACATAAAAACTTGAAAAAATATGGTTATGATTTCATATACAATGCCTACTACTTAACCTATAATCTCATCTTCAAAAGAATATGATAAAAAAAAAAAATACTAATACTTATAAATAATAATTCATTTAAATAAATCAACAACTTCATATTTGTATAATGAGTGACAACTAGGTCTTCAAGTCTAGCTTTGCATACATATTTTCAACAAACGGTTAAGGTCAAATATGTAAAACCTAGTTGCTTTTAGCTTGAGTAAATTACTAAATAAAGAATGTATTGAAACTAATTCTTTCATCTAATTAGCTGAATGTGGAAGATTAGCAATGTCTACCTCGAAGCATGTGATTGTGGCAAATTATTTTTTCGTTCATGCAATATTTCATGCATTGGCCAAGTGGATTGATAGGAAATAGGAAGGGGTTTTTTGTTGTCTCATTTCCTTTGTTATTCTTTTTGCTCAATTTTCTATCTTATCCATATCCGTTTCTCATGTCCACTTCCATTTCCATGTACTACACTATACCATAATTACCTTTGTCTTATTAAGGCTTACTCTTCATTTTCACCTCGAACCCCCACTCCATAGCATTGATAATCATACTTTAGGGATACCTTGTGTTAGAGTATAAATTGCGCAAAAGGAGGAAGAGAAGTTGATATGAAAATGGGAACTAGGTGGCCTTTTGGAGTTACACAAAGCTATCACCTTGGTGCTTGCAACTTTAAACTTTTGTGGGGTTGTAGATTTCTTGTAAGACAACCAAGTTGTGGTTTCCTGTATATTACCCTTTTTGCAGCTTATTCATTTCATAGTTGAGCTTGCCTTTGAATTATATAAATTTTCCATACTATTCTTATAATTAGAGATTTTATGTTCCTTTTTTTATGATAGTCGACAATTGTTTTTTTGCAAGTTCTTGAGTACCTTCTTGGGAATGTTTCCAAATTCCTATGTAATAATTTAACTTCCATGGGAACAAATGAGAAGGGTAAAAACATAGATGATCAAGGTGGATGTTTGACAGTGCTTAAAGGCTTTCTTGATTGTTTGTCTACAAGGGAAATGGAGAACTTCAGATGTCGAAGAGAACATAATCAAAATTGTGTCACCATGACTACAATGCATCGAGTTCCTACTTTTCTAGTTCTATTTGTTAGAAAAATATAATGATTTAAGCCAATATTGGATTATTGTTCCACATGTTTTTATTTTTATTTTGTATGGATTCAGTTATTTATTTTTATATAGATTTAGTTAGTGGTCACTTCAAATATCTAAAAATTGTATGTTTTTCTGCAATCTAAAGGCTTGGAATGGGACAATGTGTTCATTGTAAAGGTAAAGTGAAAATCTTGTGCTGTTTATGTTGGCCTTGTTCTTGTATGATATTTTTTCAAGTGGTGTGACAATTTTTTCAGTTTAAAGAATAGTATTTTGTCAATAGAAATATAAGCACTTTTTGATGTCTTGATCTATGGTCTATGGTTTTTGTTTTAAATTATACAATAATATATTTTTATAGATGAATTTCTCTTTACCTCTTGTCACTATATGAGCTATTTAGAAGTGGTTGCAAAAATGGTCACATGAAAATCTACCTTTAGCAAACTGCAATGAGATTTCATCCTCCTTGATCTTTTTGATATTGTTCATTTCTTGTTTGTTTGACTTCTAATTTGTCCCCTAACATTATACCCTATAGACTTAATGTTTATTATGAGCTTTTTCCCCTGATAGAGGTGTCGAAGCCTGAAGTTCATTGGTTGTGTCACAACCCTGCAAGGTTCATTGAATGGGAAGATTAAGGAAACAAATGACAAGATTGATAAAGGGAAAACATAATTTAATTCTATATGAGAAAAATATATGTGTAAAGCATTAAAGAATGCAATTATATATATCTAGATAGAATAGAATTATAGTAAGAATGTTAACCTACCTACATGAAATATATAGTATGCTTCCTTTCTGATAACTACTCGACCAACATTAGCTTAAAGTATACTTGGGCTAGTGTGTATACAAACTTGAAAAACTTCACATACAAACTTGAAAAAAATATGATTATGCTTTTATATACAATTCCTACTAGTTAACCTATAATCTCGTCTTCAAAAAAATATGATAGCAAAAATAAATATTAATACTTATATTGAAAGATATTATAAAACATCATAATAGAGTTATAATATGCATACAATCACAACAAAAACATTACCTTTCAGATTTTGCTCATAGACATGCCTATCATGCATCATTAAAGTTGCAACTTGTAACATCTCTAGTTATGAGATCTGAACAAAATAAGTAAAAGGTAAGTATATTGACAAATTACAAAATTCAAATTTTTTTGTAAAATAAGTTGATTGTAAAACTTAGTTAAACTTGAAAGTTATTATAAAACAAAAAGTAAAAGTCAAATGGTCTAAAACTAAAAAATTTCACTTACCAAAATGGTTCTTTCAAGTGCTCGATAGAGGAAGACAATAATGGTAATAAAAACTGAAACTTATAAGTTATTTCAATCTATTTTCATAGTGGAAGATGTTTTTGAGTTTTCATCTCTTTCCATTCATCATAAATAATGTTCCAATCTACCTCATTTAGAGCATGAGGTGCACTGAGAGATATACACATTAACATATCTAATGTTTTTAAAGAATGTCATGATCTATCATCATTTTTTATCCGATTGAATTTTGAAAAGCTTCTTTCACAAACTGTTGTGCTAGAATGAATAATAAGCATTTCTTGCCATAGTTGCATTAAACATGGAAATCCTTCAAACCATTCAGTTTCACCTCCACATAGATCCCATGCTCCAAACATATGATTTTTTGGGTAAGATTTATACATAGTGAAAATAAATTCATCTATTTCACCCATACATTTAACGCTGTCCACAACAAGAAAGCCTCTAACACTAAATTTATCACATAAACATGTCATCCATCTTCTTGTTTGAGAGTCTCTATCATTCACATTCTCATAATAATTACGAGGACTAAAAAACTTAGCTGCATTAAAAATAGGTAAATATGTGAACCTTGCATTTAGAGAGTCAATCACCTTTATTACAAAACATTTTCACAGCATAATGAAATCATCTAATCTCCTTGATCTTTGTGACTTTGAAAAACTCTCAAACCTCAATTCATGTACATGTACCATACTTGTGAAATATGAAAACTCAAGAGTTCCTTGTGCTTTACTTAAAAAAGATGATGTGTGCATTGCACCTGCCCCAAACGTGCCTCTTAGAAAATGCTTATGAAGCAAGCTAATAGTAATATCCAAAGTCGCTCCAATAGATCCAATGTTAGCATGATCCTCTTGAAACTTTTGATTAAACTTATTTAACTCAATAAGCACATATGCAAGTAAGTGGATGCAAAATTGAACTTGAAATATTGTAGCCATCTCATACATGTTTTTCTCCACTAACTCCCAGTCTCTTAACAAAGCATGCATGAGCTTAAAAATTCTTTCCATGATTTTGCCTCTAGAAAGTCATCTAACATGATGAATTTGTAACACTTCTAGTGTTGTGATTTGAAATGAATCCATTAGCTCTTTCAATTTTCCATGTCTTTTAGTAGATTTCCCTAACCATGAATATATCTTGTTTGCAAACTTATCAAGATCCAAGTGGATATTGGTGGCCACATGCCTATTCCACTTGGGGCCCCACCATTGTTTCTTTCAGTTTTTCAGATTCCTTAATTGTAGCACAGCTTAATATTTTTAACATTTTTTTGAGTCTTGAACTTACGAAGCCGTTTTGAGGCCCTAAACGACATTTTTTGGGAAAACCGAGAGCAACATCAAATTTCATTCAATATTGGTCACATCAAAATTGTAGTCCTTGGATAGATATTTCTAATGAGGTATTGTGCGCATCAAACAGAGATCGTATTCCAAAGTTACGTCCTCGGGAAGTTGATGTACCAATTTACCCAAACGAGGCCCATAGTTTTGGCGCTTCATCTCCTAGGGTTAGGTTTTTGGATGTTTAGGGTTTTCCATTGTTTCTAAAAAATAAATAGACACTCGAGTATCATTGTAATAAATTTCAGAGGCCTATAGTTACCACATCTCTTCTCAGAGATATGTTACTAGTGCCCTAGCTAGTTTATTTTCATTATGTTTGTAAACAAATTTCAGTTCTTTGATATTAATAAAATGAAGTCTTATTTCCACTCCATCTTTTTATTTCTGGTTATATCTTTATTATGTTTCATTCCTGCATAAATTTGGATCAGTGGTATCAAAGCGGTCTGCTCTCTCTCGATCCTTCTTTTCATGTCCCTAACAAGGTCAAGGTATAAGGAGTTAGGGATCGATCTTGTTTAACCTTTGCAAGATCAGCCTCGCAAAACCTGACGACCGCCCATGGGGGATGAAAAGAAAGATGAGGGAGCGAGATATCTTATCAAAATATTTCTTGAGGAGGCCCTCGAAAAACAAAGAAATGTGATGATGGATAACTTTTCCTAGATCCTTCAATGACTTCCCACTGGCGACGCATCTACATCCAACAGCCACTATCGAGGCGCAAATCCTTTTTAGGTACAAGTAAACTTTTACATTCCCATATTTGATGGTGAAATAGATGCAAACTTCATAGATATATGGTTGAATATATTAGAAGGATATTTCTCAGTTCATGACTTTTTCGACCGGGAGAAGATTATTTTTGCACTCCTCAAAGCTGCCCCCCATGTCAAGGAATGGTTTGAAACCTACAGTGAGAAAAAGGATGAGGGGGAACCCTCTCTGTTCTCGGTCATACCCACTTGGAATTATTTCCGAGGTTCCATCAAGGAACAATATTATCCCGTGGGGAGCTATAAGGACAAATACATACAATGGAATACGTTGCAGAAAAAAAGGGATCAAGATGTGCATGAGCTGACGAATATGTTCCATACACTGCGAACAAAGTTGGGTATCAAATATTCAGAGAAACATTTGGTGTTGAAGTACCATATTTGTCTGCATAGATACATTCATGAGGAAATGGAGTTCCTCGACATCTCCTCACTTGGTACGGCATACCAGTATGCTGCCAAGATTGAGCATAAATTCAAACAGAAGAAACAAGACTTTGGATATGCGAATCAAAAGCAAGGGAAAAGTGCCACCAAACCACAAAATAAAGGACAAAGCCAAGGCATGGTAGCCAAGGAAAATCTATCAAAGCTGCAAGAAAATAAAAACATCGTGAAGCTAAAGAAGGACACGGGAAAGTGGTGTGAGTTGGATAAGAGCTCCACTCACAACACAAGTGAGTTTCGAGCCAAGCAATCACTGGTGGCCAAGATGAAGGTTTTTGAATCAGATGCATGCTCCGACCTTGAATCAGAACCTGATAAGGGAAATGACAAAGGGAAGCATATTATCGATGTAGATCCCAGTGCCATCATTGCCACCACGAAGATCTAGAAGGAGGAACCAGAAGATACAGGGGAGGAGGAGCATCTCTTCCACTCCCAGATGTGGGTAAAGGGTTCCCCGCTACAGTTCATTATCGATAGTGGGAGCCAAAAGAACCTCATTTCATCAGAGCCCGTGAAGGGGTTGGGCTTTCCAACCACAACACACCCATAGCCATACACCATCAGGTGGCTTCACCAAGGACGATATCTCTGTGTCAGCTAGCAATGTCGCCTTCCCTATAGCATCAAGCCCTTCACGGATGAGGTATTATGTGACATTTCTCCTCTTGATGTTTATGATGTATTATTAGGCCAACCATACTTCTGGAAGTGACATGTTGTGTATGAATCCCGGCCTCATGTTTTTATCGTTACTTTTGGCAATAAGTTGTATAGGATACCATAGGTACCACTGCCTGTCACTATCTCTTTGGTTACTACAAAACACTGCAGTAAGCTCATTTCCAAAACTGGGAAATTTGTTTTCCAGATGATCCACCCTCAATGACAGAAGAATATTATGGCCATGACCTCTAGACAAGGCTCCTCAACATGAAAACAATAAATGGACAAGGTCATGGAGGAGTATGGGGACATCTTCACCTCACCCACAGGGGTGCCTCTGCACTGTCAAGTCAAGCACCCCATCGATCTAACCCTAGGTACGTCACTTCCCAATGGATCAATATATTGGCGCTCTATTCTGGAGAATGATGAAATAAAGAGGCAGATTCAGGAGCTGAGGTCACATCCGGTTGAGTTCATCACCCTGTGGGAGCCCAATCGTGTTGGTGTAGAAGAAGGATGGGACTTGGATACTCTGTATTGACTATCATGCGCTAAAAAATATCACTGTCTGGAATAAGTACCCAATCCCACATATTGATGACTGTTGGCTCGAGGGGTCCTGACCTAGGTTCTGAGGTTTAAGGTTTGCCAACAAACCCCTATACTAATGGCCCTTTCGGCAGTGACCTGCTTGCATAGGTCAAAGTCTCACCCGAAGTAGTATGGGAGGGTGTTGGAACCAGGTTTCCGCACCCTGGGAGAGGGTGGGTAAGTCAAGCTGAGATGTGTTTGACTTCACAATTACCAGATTAGATATCCCTTCGCATCCACGTGCGCAAGACTAATTATAATCACAGTAATCAGCAGACCATAAATTCACAAAACAATAACGCAACTAACATAGATATTCTTGCATGAAGTATACAGAAGGATCCATATCAGATGTCAACGTAGCACAAGCAAATAACACAAGTACTTTCGTAGCTTTACATAGAACCATGCATAACATAGACGATATAATATAGCAGATTCAGATATTTCGACAACCTTCCACTTTCATTAATTCGTCAGATTCTTTTATAATACCCAAAACCCAACCTGCGCACACAGCAGCAGGGTCCGCACACAACAGGACTAAGGATCTCCGCACACACAACCAGCAATATTCCTTCCACAATAACCCAACCACATCAACTAATTCACAATTTTCATCAATCTTAATGCCTGCCTTCTCTCTTGACTCAAAATGTCCTTCTATTTATAAAAATCTAGCCTAATATTTCTTGTGGTCCGCAAACCGTGGTTTTCAGACTCTAGGTCTACCCTTTGACCCATTACAATGCTTTCGGGGCTTTGACCCACCCCAAAACCCTTGCGCTATACTAAAATATGCCAAAAGTATACAAAAATACTCAAAATTGTCCCAATTCGCAGCCTTTGGAGGACCCTGTTCCAACAGTCCCCCAACACAATCTTGTGACTCATCCCGAGTCACTGTGGCAGTGGGGCCTCCACCTGCGCCTATACAGCTACTCCGGTCATATAGTCATTTGATCTGATATGGTTTGAGCCAAATACCATTGACATAGCCTGGGAGCATATCACTGCGCAGGGTAGCTAGCCTAACATCTCCGCCATCTGTGATCTCCTTAACTGTGTAGGGACCAAGCCAATGTTTTCGTAACTTTATGAGATGCTTTGAAAAATAGCTATCATATAAGAGGACCAGTTCATCCTCCACGAACGTCTTCTGGCGAATATGTCGATCATGCCAGGCTTTATCGTTGGCCTTCTGGACTTGCTGATGGAAATTCGCAAGAAACCGATCTTCCTCCAAAGCCATAAGTTGTGCCAATCATTCCTCCATGATGTCAGGTTCTGCCATGTTCGTAAATGTTGTGATACGCAGACTAGGAACAATATACTCCATGGGCATAACAACTTCTTTACTGTAAACCATCTTGAATGGGGTTTTTCCTGTTAGCTTCTTGCAGGTCGTTCGATAGGCCCAGAGGATTGACGGGATGTGCACATCCTAATCGTTGTGGTCAACATTGCATACCTTTGTCAGCGCATACTCCAATATTTTATTAAAATCTTCAACCGTGTCGTTGGTCTGTGGGTGATATGGTGCGCTCTTCGTATGATGGATCCAAAACTTCTTGGTCAAAGCTTGGATTGTTTCATTAACAAAGTGCGTACCTCTGTTGCTCATAAGAATCTTCAGGCATCCAAATCTGGTCAGGATATGTTCAAATATGAAATGTGCGGCGGTATCCACAGTACAATATTTTACGAGTTGTGCTTCAACCCACCTGGTGACATAGTCAGTGGCAGTAATAATGTAGCGCGTACCCATCTTCTTCCCTGGTGGGTTGATCGGCCCAATGAGATCAATAACCCACTTATCAAAGGATTTTAGAGCCATTTGTGGCTGAAGGGTCATTTCTTCTTCGTAGGATGGCCTCCCTGTTCGTTGGCATGTATCACATGCTTTACAATAATCATGTGCATCACTATGCAGGGTTGGCCACCATAACCCAACTCTCAAGATATTTTACGCCATTTCTTTCCCTGCAAGACCTCCTGCTACTCCGTCATGAGCTTCTGTCAAGATAGTGTGCCTTTTATGATCCAAAACATATCACCGTAGTACTTCCTCTGCTCCCATATTATACAAATGACCTACGATGATAGTAAAATCTGCTGCCCGGGTGACCAGCTCTTTCTTCTGCTGTGCAGAGTACTCTGGAGGTGTCGTCCTAGTAGTCAATAATTGAATGATATCAGTGAAGTGTGCATCTACTACCTTAATAGCGAATAGTTGCACATCAGGCAATCTGGCTTCTAGGTTGGTTGGCTCCTCACCACTCTCTATTCGGGACAAGTGATTCGGCCCAACATTCAACTTTCCCGGCTTGACAATGATATCAAAGTCATATTCCTGAAATAGCAGTAGCCATCGACATATTTTCCCCCCAAACACAGGCTTATTTACTAGGTACTTTAAAGTTGAATGGTCTGTGAACATTTTGAAGTGTCCTCCTAGCAAGTAATGCCGATATTTCTTCAAAGCGTAGACCATGGCCAATCCCTCCCGCTCTGTGGTGGAGTAGTTATGTTCCGCACCAGAGAGTTTCCTACTTTCAGAGGAAACTGGATGGTCAATATCTCCTTCTCCCAATTGTGTAAGGACAACCCTGAGGGCAATGCCCGATGCATCGACATGAACATGGAATACCTTCTCCCAATTAGGAAAGATGAGAATGGGTTTCGAGACCATATTTTCCTTGAGTAATTCGAAACTCTTTTGGCATTCGTCATTCCAAAAGAACAACACATCCTTCTTGAGAAATTGTTCCATGGGGGCAGTAATCAGTACATAGCCTTGAATGAATTTCTTGTAGTAGCCTGTGTGTCCAAGGATCGAGCGCAGCTGTTTCTCCATGGTTGGTACTGGCAAGTTTACGATAACTGCGATTTTGGTAGGATCTACCATCAGTCCCTGCCGACAGACTATGTGGCCGAGAAATATTCCGAAAGGTACGCAGAAGATACACTTCTTGATATTTAGGGAAATCTGGTGTTTTCAGTAGGCATCCAAAATCATGCGCAATTTTGATACGTGTGCCTTTACTAGGTCGAAGACAATCCAATCATCAAAATACACCTCGAGGAACTTGTGGCTGAATTCCTTGAATACTGCGACAACAACCCTTGAGAAGATAGCAGGGGAATTTTTGAGTCCAAACGGCATGACAATATACTGAAAAATTCCCCACTCAGTGGCGAACGTTGTTTTTTTGCGGCCCTCAGGTGCGATTCTGATTTGATGGTATCCTGAGAACCCATCCGTGAAGGAGTATGCTTCCTGTCCTCCCACGTTGTCTACAATTTCATCTGAGAATGGTGTTGGGAATGGATCATGAATGCAGGCATCATTCAGCTTGGGCAGGTCCACACAGATCCGAATCTCCCCATTAGTTTTCTTCTCCTGAACCACCATTGGACTGACCCAGTCTGATTTTTCAACAGGTTCGATGATACCCGCCATAAGAATTTTATCGAGTTCATCCTTGACCTTCTTCTTATACTTGGGGTTCAACCTATACGGTCACTGTTGTACAGGCTGTGCATCGGGTTTGAGAGTGATATGCATGATCCCCAAGTCCCCTGTGATCCCCTTCAGCTTTGAGAACTTTGTCGGGAACAACTCCTGGTATTCTGTAAGTAATTCGACCACTTTGCATACTGTCTCCTCATCCCAGTAGTCCCCAATCTTAGCCATCTTAGGGTGCTATTTCATTCCAATGTTTAACTCGTGTAGCTTGAGCGGGTTAGTGACATCGACTTCTTGTAGTGGAGATCCTTCAATGGCGCGCTCCCCTTCCGACTCCGGGATAGCGACAGATCGCAGATCATCTTCACCATCCTCCATCACCAAGCTATGATAGTTGATAATATCTTGCATCTGCACTTTCCATGTCGGTGCTTCGGATGCTGCAGAGGAGCCGGATTTGCTAAACACAAATGTATCTATGTCCTGCAGAGCTTCATCAAGTGCCTCGGAACCCCCTATCAGTCTGAATGTTCTTATGAAGTCACTTGTCAAAGTTTTCCAATGGTGGGTGTACTGATGGAGCTCTGCATCCAGGTACCATGTAGTAGGGATTGGACCCAATGCATGAATGAATAAATGAACCCCCTCTTTTGTATTTCGGTCACCCCATGCCTTTATCCATGTAGCCGCGTGTTCACGTGGATCTCCTGGGCCAAGGAACATCTTGACCCGTACTTTCGCCGGAGTCTCAAATCTTAGGAGCATCATGTCCTAACAATCCTCCCACTCCTGGAATGCTCCCTTATGTGTATCCCACCATCTTGCAAGGGTAGCACACATAGCCAGGTTAAGGACCCATAACCTTCATTCTCTAGGAACATCTGCTTCAAATGCTCGCAAAAAGTCCCTAACGTTACCAGAACCATCAAAATAGGGTAGATCTCTTACCTCCGAGGAAATGCAACGGAAGTTATTTGTGACCCAAAGGCATCGCAGCTCAGATACCTTATGCAACCACTTGTGCCAGTTCTCCATCTCTTCGTTAGAGTTGGAGAAGCATTCACTGTCCCTTTCCCAACAAAGTATTCCCTCCGTCGTGGGGTTGATCCAATATTCATCCCACGTAGACAACTTATAGATGTAATATACCTCCTCCTCATTGCGCACCGGCTCTGTGTATCATTCGCCTTCCACAGGGTCTAATGGTACTATGACCCTTGTACCGTTATTCTCAAACACCATGCTTCTCTTCTTCAAATTAATGATACCTCCCATATCTATGTCCCAATATAACCCGAGAAGAGCAGGGTAGGGGTCTGCATCTTCTACAATCTGAATGACTTCAAAATCAGCCCAGACCTTGACCCCTGCGATATCTACCACAATCTTTGATAGTCTCCCCAAGGGTATGATATTTTGCTGATTGGCCATATGCAGCTAGATGGTGGACCATTCCAACTCAGGTTCCCCCATTCGTTGCCAAGTCTATTTAGGGAATAAATTTGCAAATGAACCTAGATCCAAAATAACCCGATCCATCTCGTAATCACCAATATGCGTAGTCAACCGCATCTCCCTAACAGTGTGTTTCTTATATCTGTATAGTTTGTGTACGTCCTTGATTTCTGGAAGGGGGCTAAGTCATGTTGTGAAGCTATCTATTAATGCCTGGAGATTTTCCACAACCTTTGGGTTACGCAGTAGCTTCATACATGCCTGTAAAAAGGGCTTGACTTCCTCACTTACCTTGAGGCCTCCTGGCAGTTGCGAAGTGGATGCCTCTGCCTTAGCAGAGTCTGTGCGAGCGACAACCAACGTTTCTTTTTCCTTTCTTAGATCCAAACCATCCTGCTTGATAACTGCTTACCGGATTAGAGGTTCGGTCATAGTCTTCTCCCTAGGCCTTGCGGTGGCCATCCCACTGCGTATTACAATAATCACGCTTGGGTCTTTGCCTCGCAGTTCAGTCTTAACCCTATGCACATTCTGCGTAGGTGTCGGTTGCTTTTCCTGTATCTTTTCTATCAAAATCGGACAGTCTTCAATTGCATGGTCCAGTTGTCTGCAATACCTGCAGGATTGCCTTGTAGGATTTGGACAGTCTCTGGAAAAGTGTCCTACTTCCCCAAAATTATAAAAGATTAGTTGCCCTCGTCCCCGGCCTACGCTTCCACCTCTCCCACCTCCCCTGCCCCTGGCTGGGGAGCCACCTACGCTCGAGAGGGATCTTGGCGAGGATGGATCCAACTGTACCCTATAAAGGTTCCCTCGATCAATCATCAAATCATACATCCGGCAATTCTGTTCATCATGTCCTAAAGACCTGTAGAACCTGCACCATTGCTGCTTTACCTCTGGGACATACGTAGCAAGGCGGGGACAATGGTTCATATCATGCAGTCCCGCAACACGACAATCATCACACCATAACGCCGGCCCACTTGATCCTACAACTTCCCTAGGGCGCAATGGACTAGGTCCCTCGGCTTGCATATAGTGTACTAATAGAGGGCAGTTATCCTTGGTGTGACCATTTGTCCTGCATCGTATGCACCACCTTTCAGGGCTAGCTTCTTCTCCTTGCTCCTTTCACATGTTATGGATATACATGTGTATTTCCTCCAATTGGCCTTGGATCTATTGGATGCCTAGCTGGGCATCATCTCTGGGCGCAACTTCTAATTTCATAGCAACCTCCAAAGCTTTTTCCAACAATTCGAAAGTTTTATGACCCGTAGGTACGCGCAGGTGAGGCAACAGCATATCAATGAACCATTACGTGTGTTGTTTGTCATCATACTGGAACCCTCCTTCTCTAATCACCTTCTTTAGTCACTGATCGGCCTCCCACACGGACTCAGAGGGCCCTTGCTTGAAATCTTTCAGATCAACTACTATTTGAGAGTAGGCCTTAGGCTTCTTGAATTGTTTCTTCAAGGCGTTCTTAATCTCTTCAATGGTCGCATTTGCATGCTGGCCGATGTATCCCATGTACCAGTCCAAAGCTCTTCCCTCGAAGGAAAGGGACTGTTGTGCCCTCTTCACCGTATCACTAGCTACATTCTGCATAGTCCAGACTGATCCTGCGACAAACCATAACTGATCCATGTCCTCATCCCCCACACCCTTAAAGGTGGGAAACTTCATGTGTGAAACCATGTTTCCTTCTGGTGGTGGCAGAGGTGTGGGTGAGTTCTTACCCCCATGCTGATTGGAAAGTGGTGTGGCTAGAGGGATCCGCGCATCTGCTTCCCTTACTGGAATGTAGATAGACCTGTCTCCTTCTTGGTTGGTTCGATAGTATTTGACGCTTCGTGTCGCACTCCCGTCTAGATCAAAGGTCATTCATTCAATGTGGCTACATAGAATACTATTTTCGCACAATAATATCTTAATCAACAATGGTAAAGTCTTCAGAAACTTACCCCGAAAACCCTTGAAGAATCTTCACTCCGCTTCGGAGTAGGAGACAAACTGATCAATGGAAAATTATGTTATGAACCCTCCTAGCACACTGTCCACCCAGTGATCCACCGTGCGAGTGATGGTGTTATCCATCTTCTCTAACTGCTGGATCAATTAATGGGTCCACTGCGTAACCCACTCGTCCTTCCAAAATTTCTAAAATTCGACCAACCTTGCGAGCCACTCGTGGAGCTCGATTACGATTGTTACAAAGAAGATCTTATAGATCTCCATGAAAATATACTTATTCTTCCACTCTTCGGTGGTAAATTTCTTACTGCGGTTTTCTTTTACTGTGAATTCCTGAACTTGCTGTTCAAACCATTCATCAATTTCTTTTCCTTCAGGTTTCCAATACGGCCTTGACATTACCGATCCCTCTCTCAAAATGCTCCCGGTCCCGGCAACAGAACCATTTGTTGGTTTGAGGGGTCCTGACCCAGGTTTGGAGGTTTAAGGTTTTCCAACAAACCCCTATACTACTGGCCCCTTTAGCAATGACCTGCTTACGCAGGTCAAAGTCTCACCCGAAGCAGTATGGGAGGGTGCTGGAACTAGGTTTCCGCACCTTGGGAGAGGGTAGGTAAGTCAATTTGAGCTGCATTCGACTTCACAATTACCAGATCAAATATCCCTTCGCATCCACGTGCGCAATACTAATTATAATCATAGTAATCAGCAGACCATAAATTCACATAACAATAATGCAACTAACATAGATATTCTTGCTTGAAGTATACAGAAGGATCTAGATCAGATGTCAATGCAGCATAAGAAAATAACACAAGTACTTTCACAGCTTAACACAGAACCATGCATAACATAGACGATATAATATAGTAGATTCAGATATTTCGACAACCTTCCACTTTTATTAATTCGTCAGATCCTTTTACAATACCCAAAACCCAACCTGTGCACACAGCAGCAGGGTCCGCACATAGCAGGACTAAGTATCTCCACGCACACAACCAGCAGGAGCCCTTCCCCAATAACCCAACCACATCAACTAATTCACAATTTGCATCAATATTAATGCCTGCCTTCTCTCTTGACTCAAAATGTCCTTCTATTTATAAAAATATAGCCTAATCTTTCCCGTGGTCCGCAAACCGTGGTTTTCGAACTCTACGTCTACCCTTTGACCCATTACAATGCTTTCGGGGCTTTGACCCACCCCAAAACCCCCGTGATAGACTAAAAAATGCAAAAACTATACAAAAATACTCAAAATTGTCCCAATTCGCAGCCTTTGGAGGACCCTGTTCCAAAAATGACCTTCTGGACCAACTCAAAGGGGAGAAATATTTCAGCAAGATCGACTTGAAGTCCGAGTATCACCAGTACCAATCGAACCCTCCGATGTATGTAAGATTGCCTTCAAAGCTAAGGAGGGCCTTTTCAAATGGTTGGCAATGCCTTTCGGGTTGACAAATGCTCCCACAACCTTCATGAGGTTGATGGATGACATCTTGATGACATTCACCAACTCATTTGTAGTAGCGTACTTGGATGAAATCCTAATCTGTATCCAGACTTGGGAAGAGCACCTCCACCACATTCGATAGGTCATCCAAACACTGAGGCAACACAATTTGTGTGCCAATTTGGAAAAGTTCACTTTTGGCATGACCCAGGTTCAGTATCTGGGATACATTATTGATGAGTAGGGGGTGCATGTGGATCCAACCAAGATCCAAGTCATTCGGGATTGGCTAGCCCCAACCACTCTAATAGAGATTTGCAACTTTCTGGGTTTTTCTAATTGATACCACAGGTTCGTGTTGGGATTATCTCATATCACATGGCCCTTGAGTCAAGTCACCAAGGGAGGAGCGAAAGAAAAATTCTTTTGGTCAAAATCTCAACAGAAGGCGTTCGTAGAATTGAAGCATTGCCTCTGCTCTTCCCTAGTGCTCACATTACCATACTTGCAACAACCATTTGAGATCAAGAAATATGCCTCTAACTATGATATTGGGGCATTTCTTACTCAACAATGGCATCCAATGGCATATCATAGTGAGATACTGTCTGACACAAGTCACAAGTATCCCACTTATGACAAAGAAATGTATTACATTATGTAGGCTTTCTAACAATGGAAGCATTACATTTTGGGAAAATAAACGGTCATCCACACATACCACCGACCCCTATAGTTCATACAGACACAAGGGAAGTTTCATAACAATTTCCATAAAAAATGGTCCACATATGTGCAACAATTTCATTTGAACATCAAGTACAAGAAGGGCAGGACCAATAATGTTGCAAATTGCTTCAGCCGACCACCGATCGTGGCGCAAACCATCGTTCTCAACTCTTGTGGGCACGAGACTTCTGATTGGTCACTTCTCCACAATAGCGATCCAGAATTCGGCCACACATACAAGAAATTCTTGGAGGGTACAAAAGTTCCAAATTTTCACCTTCAGAATGCACTGCTATGACACCAGGGACACTTTTGTGTTCCATGAAGTGAGCTTGCCAAGATGATTTGGGAAGTGCACTACAGTCGGGTCGTTGGGAATTTTAGGGTCGAGAAAATAGTGGCAGTATTGCAGAAGTATTTCTATTGGTCGAACCTTCGACTGGATGTCAGGAAGTACATCAGATCATGCACTACTTGTGTCATTGCCAAAGCAACCATCAAGAAGCAAGGACTGTATACTCTGCCACCTACCCCTAATTGACCTTGTTATATGTCGGTCCTTCCTTCTACTAAGCATGGAATGACTATTTTTTCATGGTTGTCTATAAATTCTCAAAGATGGCCATTATGGTGGCCTATAAGAAGAATATCATAGCAGAATCCACTGCTAAAATGTTCTTTGAATGATTGTGTTTTCACTTTGAGATCCCACAATCTATCATCTCAGATTGAGAGAGCAGGTTCCTCAACACATTTTGTTCCAACCTCTGGTCAATGATGGACACCAAGCTCACCAAGTCCACATCTTTCCATCCCCAAAGTGATTGCGAGACAAGGGTCGTCAACAGGATGATCGTACACATTTTGCACATGTACAATTCAACGCATCCATGCACATGGGATGAGAACCTTCCCTATGTACAACATAGTTATAATCGAGCTGTCCACAACTCAACCGACCACAACCCCTTTAAGGTGGGCTTGGGATTCTAGCCATTATGTCCCATTGATGTAGCCATGCCATTTGCGGCTACTCAGGTCGTTTCGGCTCATGTCCAGTGTGAAGCTGACAAAGCGAACAACTTCATTGAGTGCATTTATTACATCCACCAATAGGTTCATTACATATTGGACAGAGTGAATGCTAAGTGCAAGCAATGACATGATCAACATCGGATGCCACACAACTTCCAAGTCGACGACAAAGTGTGGCTACATTTGCAGAAGGAGCGTTTCGTTGGACCCAACTGCAAGCTTCGCCCACTTCGATATGGTTTGTACACCATCACCAAGGTTGTAGGGGCCAATGCCTTCGAGCTCAGTATTCCACCATTCCTTCTTTTTCACCTAGTGTTCAATGTGGACCGCCTTCGGCCCTACTTCCCACCTCTACTGGAAACCTCCAACATTGCAGGACAACTCACACCAATAGAGTTAAACCGAGACTGCATGGAATAGGGCACCATAGATCATATCATGGACATGACAATCAAGAACACTCGCCAGCAGAAGATCCAATTGTATCAAGTTGTCAAAGCTAGCCAAATCCTACACCAAGGCAAATGGTTCACCAGGGACCAAGTTTAGCAGAAGTTTCCTCATCTCATGGAGGAACTGAATGCATTGGGGGCCATTGCTTCCTAAGGGGGGAGGAATGATCCAATCAGATATTTATGGCCATCTTCCTATTCCACTTGGGGCCCCACCATTGTTTCTTTTAGTTTTTCAGTTTCCTTAATCATAGCACAGTTTACTATTTTTAGCAGTTTTACAGCTCTTGAACTTTCAGAGCCGTTTTGAGGCCCCAAACGACATTATTTGGGAATAGGATCAACATGGAATTTCCTTCAATTTTTCTCACATAAATAATTGTATTCCTCAGATATATCTTTCTAACGAGGTATTGTGCGCATCAAATGAAGATCGTATGCCAAAGTTATGTCTCGGGGAAGTTGATGTACCAATTTACTCAAACAGAGCCCATAGTTTTGGTGCTTCATCTCCTAGGGTTAGTTTTTTGGATGTTTAGGGTTTTCCATTGTTTCTCAATAATAAATAGGCCCTTAAGCCTCATTGTAACATAGTTCATAGGCTTGTAGCTGCCACATCTCTTCCCAGAGGTAAGCTACCAACACCCTAGCTAGTTTATTTCCATTTTTTCTGTAAACAAATTTTAGTTCTTTGATATTAAAGAAATGAAATTTTATTTCCACTACATCTCTATATTTCTAGTTATATGTGTATTTTTTTGTGTTCCTGCATAAATTCGTATCATATTAATAGCTTGCAACTCTTCAAAATAAGATGAAGCATCGTTTGTTGATAATGCTTCTCAATGAGCTATATAGTGGATATATAATAAATGAGGGGCATGTCGACGAACCTTAGTAGATAAACCTTCAAGAATATCCCTCATGGATGATGCTCCATTAGGTCCAAATCCAACTAACTTTTTCATGGATAGATTCATGTCCAGTAAAAGAGATGTCACAACTTCATACATAGACAATGATGTTCCATCCCTAATTTGTAGCGAGTGTATAAATTTTGTAGCACATTGATCTCTTCCTTCATTTTTCAAATATGTAATATAAACAATCAAATTTTGCACCATAATCCAATCAATGCTTTCATCAACTAAAAGTGAGTAATAATGGCTTTAGAAAATCTCATCTTTTAATTTTTTCCAATTTACCTCCTTAGCAACTTGTAGAAAGTCCTTTCTAGATGTTGTATTTGTATATGTTGAGTATGCATCTATTAGAGGCATGTGAGGAGTATTTTTATACCTATTCAAGTCAAAAATTGACTCATATACTTCCAAATATAAATCATGTATTGCAACAAAATACATGTTCTCAATAATTGATATAATTCTTTCTTTCTCGGCATCAACCATTAGCTCTACATGTTTTGTAATTGGAAGTGTACTATGTTTTATTTCTCCCTCTAAAAGTTGAAAAGAACATTTATGAGCCCTTGACATTGCATGGATGTTTAAAGAACTAACTTGAAGTGTTGTGCTTCCATATTTAGCAAATGGAGTTTCCCTTTTAAATTTTAAACACCATGAACATTTTATCCTTTCAACACTAGTACAATATTTTACAACATAAGCCCATGGAAATATCATCTTCCATTTGGACTTGAATGTTCTTTTGTACCTCTTTGATATTGGATCATCTTCAAGAAGTTTTGCAGTATCTAATTCATGGTCCTCATCTACATGATCATATACTTCATTTTCAGAAATGTGCAATTTATTAGAGCATTGAGAGATACCAAATGCATCGACAATGAATATTGTTTCCAATCCTTTTTTGGGAAACCAAGAGGTTGATTTTTATAACTATAAATTGTAATCAATCAAAAAAACAAGAAATATAAAAATATTGATTAATATAAAAATACACGATATTCTTTGAAAAGAAGGAAATAGACAACATGCTTCATATGACAACTAATGAAATGAAAAGAAATAAATAGATCTCACACACATAGTTTTGTTGATCATTGAAAATCAAAACCAATATTGATCTTCATGGAAGGCTACGCACATTTACATCACCATAGTGGAATTTCTTCTATAATAAGGAATGTCTCAAATTATTTTTTAGTAATTATAATGTAGAAGGAATCATGATTCAGAAGGACAAAATTCACAAAAAAGGGGGTGCACAAAGCACACTGCCAATTGGAAATTTGAGTGAATTTGGGGAATATTTTAATTATTCTTTTAATTCATTTATATTATTAAAATTCGATCAAATCTAAAATAAAATCGTTAAAAAGAAAAATAGATTTAATAAATAACACATATTTTAATTTCTACTTATAAATCATATCCATATTTAGCATCAATTAAACCCATCTCATTATATATTTTTATCCATAGTGGATCATGTCCACAAACAGATGGAATAGAATTTTGATTGAATCATTATTCCAAGCACAATGGATTTGAAAGCCATTATCTTTCATATGATACTTTTTCTTCTCTCTTAGTTTCTATTCAATGATTCTGTAGATGTATATATTGATGTCAGTAGGCCTATAAACTTTACTGCCAACCAAGTTTGCTTTGTTCTTGCCAAGGAGCATGATTTTTGCAACACTGATGGAAAAAATCCTGCGGAAGTACCCTACAACCCACTTGAAAACTGCTATAGTAACTAGGAAAAAGTGGTCCTCCACTGGGAGGCTACTTGCAAAAATGATCAAAATGCCAGAATTGCAGGTGTTTAGCTAAGTGGCATTGAGATCCTCAGAACAAGCACAATTAAGTCTAAACATTTTTCTATTATATGGGAGGTCAGCAAGGGTGTAACCAAGTATTCTACGTTACTGAATAAGTCCCATAATTTGGTGGTAATGTTGGGTAATTCACTTAAGATTCATGAGGGTGCTTTCCATGTCAACATCTCTTTCCATTTTATTAAAAACCATGATGCCCATATTCCCAAATATTATGGACCAACAGATCTGATCATCCCAATTTCAAAACCCTCAGTGACCAATGAGGGGGGATTAGTTTTTGGTGAACAATACATTTTTTTTCCAGTCACAAAAATTACAAGTACCATCAAATGTCTATAGGGATGTTGTTGAAATTAATGCGTCAGCCCATACATATGATGAATATTGGTGGTAAAACTTCTCATATGATTATGTAAAGGCCAACAACCTCACCAATGGAACTGGAAATGAATATTTTAGGGAAATACATGCTTTCATATATGGGTATGTTGTGGGTACTATGTGGCCTTTTCCTGTTTTGTATGGAGGGAGCCTCCAGTATATGTTATGGAAGCCTGATATGAGCATTGAGGATTTCAATATGCCTAGATATGACCTTGAGGTAAGCCCATTTCTTGGAAAATTGATGGATGGAAAGCATCACACTTTTTCCCTCACTGTAGTGGATGCTCTTCCCAATTAGCGTGTGAATGCAAATATGAACCTCTGGTTGGATGAAATTTTAGTGTTCACACAGTAGGAAAATTGGGGGTTTATTAATTACCTGGTTATATCCCTTCTCTAGATTCAAGGTTTAAGGGTCCTGGTAGGAAATTTCATACATGGGGTGAGAGAATGATTTCATATTCTGGATGGGTTAATACAACACAAGGGAACCTTACAACTCATGCTCTACACAAATTAAATTACTCTAAATTTATCACAATGTATGACACAACCCCATCAATGTTGTAATGGTCATTTCCATCAATCATTAATCATGACTATATCAAGGAATTTATCATTCATGGATTTTGACAGTGTCAATTTTTTCATTGTCCTTCCCTTGGTTCTTTCATAAATATATATAGACATTTTATATAAAGTGGGTAGGGTACATTAATGCAAAAAATGAAAAGTTTCATTCTTAACTTTTTGAAAATTATTGTTTATTACATTTCTACTTGCACATTAGAGATGGGGTGGTGATTGTTGGAAAAAATACCACATTACTGCCATTTTAGAGACTCCGTGGCACTTCAGAGATGGTGTGGTAGTTGTTGGAAGAAACTTCCACATTATTTCCATTTTAGAGATTGTGTGGTGGTCAAGGAAAAAATTGTTACATGGATTAATGGTCTTCGCATCACTAAAATGATTCATCAAGATTTTAATTTGTTGGATAGCCTTACTGCAATAGGAATTATTCCTGACATAGTAACTTATAATACAATTTTGAATGGTCTTTGTAAGGATTTACTTGATGAGGTTGTTATATTGCTAGGAAAAATCCTAAAATTTGGTTTCATTTCTAACATTGTTACTCAAAATATGATGCTTACTCATTTTTGGAAGCTTAGTAATGGTGATCAAGCTATGATATGGCTAAGTAAACTTTTGAAAACATGTTCTATTATGAATTTTGTTACATATAAGATACTAAACAGTTCTCATTTTTGTGACTCGAGGTCTACCAAGATTCCTAAAAAAATGTCAAGGAAAGAATTTTTGTTGAGTAGTTTCATGTCATTGATGATTCATTAGCAGCACAATCAAGGATACATGGATATGACCGATGCACTCTACAATGACATGTTAGAGGACTTTGTTATTTTTTCTAATATATGTTCAAATAATACAAGTCACAACCCCATATATATATATATATATATATATATATATATATATATATATATATATATATATATATATATATATATATATATATATATATATATATATATATATATATATATATATATATATAATTTTAGAAAACAAAACTTATCATTTTATATAATTTTAGATAAAATTTTCATAAAGATTTTATATAATTTTATATAAAATTTTCATAAAGCACTCTTTCAAAATTACCTGTCTTCATTATATTTCGACCAACACATTTCATTATATACAATAGAAATTCATTTTGATTGTTTTCAAATTTCTTCATTTCTATTGGAAAGGCAGAGGATATAAGACAAAATAACACAAATAATTCACACACGAAACACACACAGGTTGCAGCTCTTCTATTGATCATGCAAACTTGATTGATAATAATGAACCCGGTGAATGGTATTTAACCTTTTCGACTAGCGACTCGCCTAATATAAGTTAAAATGCAAAATAATCACTAAAGTCATCTATCACTTTACTCGATTTGACTCAACGCTCAGTTAATTGACTCTCTAACCCTTCGTGCGGGAGTTAATTAGCTAATTTAACACTCCCCCTTAATTATGACCACTAAAATAAAAAATGACTCATGACAACTCAAACATGTGTGTTGGTCTATGTCTCAGCTAGGCTTACAACACCCAAGTTTCTTTTGTGAAACTCAAACACATATTTTTCTAATGACTTAGTAAATATATCAAACAGTTGGTCACTAGATTTACAAGGCTTCAAGTTAACTTCTCCATTTATCACAAGCTATCTAATAAAATGATATATAATATTAATATGCTTGTTCTTTTGATGAAACACACTATTCTTGGATAGTGAAATCATTGAGGTGTTGTCACAATATATTTTTGTTGATCCTTGTTGTGTCTACTTGATTCCATCCAATACTCTTCTTAACTATACTGCTTGACATGTTGTTGATGTTACTGCTACATATTCTGCTTCTGCTGATCATAGTGTCACAACATGTTGCTTCTCAGATTCCCATGAAATCACACTTGAACCAAGATGAAACACATAGCCCGAAGTGCTCTTCCTATCATCCAAACTTCCTGCAAAATAACTATGTATGTATCCAATCAAATCTTTCCTTTATGTACTTGTATACATTATGCCATATCTCTAGTTCCTCCTATGTATCTCTGAATTATTTTTCCTTCACTCCAATGTGTGTCTTTTAGAGTCTCCACAAATCTAGAAATCAAACTTGCTCGCATAATATCTGGTCTTGTAGTTGTGAGATACATGAGGTTGCCAACCAATATTTTGAATAGAGTTGGATTGACATCTGATCCTTCATCATCCTTACTTAACTTTATACATGTTGCAACTGATGTAGGTACAGGTTTGCAATTATCCATCATGAATATTTTCAACAAATCTCTAGCATACTTATTTTGACAAATAAAAATTCCTTTTCCATATTTCTCAACTTCAATGCCAAGAAAATATTTCATGATACCAAGATATGTCATCTCAAATTCTTTCATCATGGCTGCTTTAAATTCATCTAACTTAAGATCACAAATAAAAATCATGTCATCAACATATAAGCAAACAATCAAAATTTGTCCATACTCATTTACCTTTGTGTATAAGGTAGGCTCAATGTTTCTTCTGAAAAATCCATTCTTAATCATGTGTTTTTCAATTCTGCTATACCATGCTCTAGGTGCTTGCTTAAGTCCATAGAGCCTTTTCGTCAATCTTTAAACTTTATCTTATTTACCTTCAACTTCATAACCTGGAGGCTGCTGCACATAAATATGTTCTTCTATAATTCCATTCAAGAAGGCTTATTTCACATCCATGTGATATAATTTCCACTTGTTATGAGCTATTGTGGATATAACTTCTTTTAAAGTATCCAATCTGGCTACCGGAGGAAACGCTTCTCCAAAGTCTATTCTTGATTGCTGTGAGAATCCTTTTGCTATAATTCTTTCTTTAAATCTATCAATTTCATGTTTCTCATTCAAATTTTTTTTGCACACCCACTTCACACCAATGAGTTTTTTATCCTTAGGTAAATTAACCAAATCCCATGTATCATTCTTTTCAATAGCTTCAATTTCTTCATCCATGGCTTACACCTAATTTTCATCTCCGATTTCTTCTTCAAACGAAGAAGGTTGGAATAGAAACAATTAAAAATTTGAACTAACATCAAAATAATCGTAAATATCTTTCAGACTTCTCATATTTCTCTTACCATTGCTTGATTCATCACCTGGTTGGTTGCTGGGAGAATTCTAGTTTATTTTTCTGCGTGAAGATCCAGGTTGCTCTAAAAATATTAGAGTCCTTATTGGTGTGACTCTGTTTGGTGTCTGCTCTTTTGATTCTTGCTACTCCTTTTCTGCTACATCATCCTCTTCTATCAATGGTGCTTGTGCATCAATTGTTTTGTCACAGTCCCATTCCATGACTCTTGTTCTTTGAACACACCATCTCTGCTAATTATGGTCTTCTTGGTGACAGGGTTATACAATTTGTAAGATTTTGAATACTCACTATAACCAGTATAAATTCATTTTTCACTTTTATCATCTAGTTTTCCGCTTATCTACTTAGGTACATATGCATAGGCTACACATTTAAAAACTCTGAGATGAGATATGTTGCATGACATACCTGACCATGCTTCTTTTGGTACTTTGTTCATCACACTCTTTGTAGGGGATTTGTTTATGACATAAAAAACACATGCAACTACTTCTGCCCAATACTCATTAGACAAGTTTCTTCCTTTCAACATGCTCCTTGTCATGTTCATAATTGTTATGTTCTTTCTCTCTGCTACACCATTCTGTTGCAGTGTGTACCTGGTTGTAAACTGTATTATGATTCCATGTTGTTTGAAGTAATCATGGAATGCCTTTGAATCATATTATTCACCACGATCTAACCTTAATACCTTGATCTTTTGATCACTTTGGTTCTCTGCTAAGGCTTTGAATTCTTTGAAATTTGCAAAATTTTCAGACTTCTGCTTCAGAAAGTAAACCCAAGTCTTTTTGCTATAATCATCAATGAAAGTGAGGAAGTAACAACTTCTGCCAATCGACTATGTCCTCATAGGTCCACATAAGTCTCTATGCACCATCTCAAGAGGTTTCCTTGCTTTGTATGCAACTCCCTTAGGAAAATTCTCGCGGTGTTGCTTTCCCAAGATGCGACACTCACAAGTACTAGCAGGTTCTTTGATGGGAGGTAATCCTCTGACCATCTGTTTCTGCTACAAAAGTATTAAACCAGAAAAGTGCAAGTGTCCAAACCGAAAGTGCCATAACCAATAATCATTGCAACATGCAACTGTAAAATAACTAACCTGATCATTGTAATTCATAATTAGAGGAAAGAGTATGTTCCTCATCATTTTCACCTTTGCTATCATCTACTTACTTGGGGGCTTGTCATAAATAACACATTCTTGTCCCTGAAAGATAAATCAATATCCTTTTTGCGCCAATTGACCAACACTTATCAAATTGTGTTTGAGACCAAGAACATAATATGCCTCTGAGATTGTCTTTGTCTCCCCCTGCTTGGTCAGAATGTTGACCACTCATTTTCCATCTACATCCACAATCTTGTTAGTCCCCAAATTTACCTTTGTCTTCACAAATTGATCCAAATTTGCAACCAAATTCTTTTTGCATGTCATGTGGTTACTGCAACCATTGTCTAATAGCCACACATTATCAAACAATTCATGCATGGTATGGAAATCTAGGAACATGAAGTTAGTATTCTCTGTACTAACATTATCTATTTGGTTTCCTTGATTAGTTATCTCCTTCCTACAATCACGAGCATAGTGACCAAATTTATTGCAATAATAACATCTCACCATTGATTTGTCAACTCTTTGATCATTGTTGAAGCTTTTGTTGTTGCTTCCACTTTCATGTTCATGCTCTTCTTAGCCATCTATTTTACCACCATATCTTCTTCCTCATCCTCTGCCTCTCGATCTACCTTTGCCTCGACCTCTTGAAATATAAAATTGAATTTTGAAAGCAGTTTCTAAAGTGGAATCCTTATTTCTGTCTATCCTTGCCTCATGCGATAGAAGTGATCTCATCAACTCATAAACTGTCAGCGTTACCAAATCCTTGACTTCTTCTATGGCTGCTATCACAACATCAAACTTGGTAGACAAAGATCTAAGGACCTTCTCAATCATTGTATGATATTTAATATCTTCACCATAAAATTTTAACTCATTTACGAGAGACATGACCCAATTCATGAAATAATCGATGTCCTATGTCTTCTTCATCTGCGGATTTTCAAAATATCTCCTAGTATTCTGCAATTTAACAATATTGACTTTGGTCATGCCTTGATAGCTTGTCGCCAAAGTTTCCCATGCTTCCTTTGCTGAAGACGTGATCATAATCTTCTGGAACACTGCTTGGTCCACTCCATGCTGGGTAAGAAGTAACGCTTGTGCATTCTTCCTTTTGTATTTCTTCCATTGTTCCCTCTCTACATTAGTGAGAGCTTGTTCTTGTGCTTCACTCTAAGGTTTTGCAAACCCAAACTTTACATGATCCCAAACATAATGCGCCTTCAACCTCGTCTCCACCTTAGTGGCCCACACATCATTATCCTTCCCTATGAAAGAAGGAATTTGTGGCTGAAAACTTGATGTTTCCATCTATATTCAAAAAAATTCACTTATACAACCCTATGTTTCTCCTTTTATAAGCTTTGAAAAGCTCCTTTAAAAAACTCTTATTATTATTATTATTTTTATATAATAAATTATATATATATATATATATATATATATATATATATATATATATATATATATATATATATATATATATATACAACCTTATAATAACCCTCTCTTAAAAAAAATCCTTTCAAAAAAATAATTATTATAAAATATTTTTTAACAAAATATTTGTATAAAACTCTTTTATAAAGGCACACAAAAAACCGTGCATGAAAACACAATTTTTGGAAGATAGTAAGTTACACGTATTTGCGCAGGTTTTGCACAAAGAAAGTGCGGAATTTGCACAACTCTTATACTAAGAACGTGTGGATCTGCGTAATCCTTAACAATTTGACGATTTTGTAAAAAAAAAAAATTGCCACCCCTTTGCTCTTGGCCATCTTCTCATCGGCTCTGCAGGCTCCACGGATCTTGTGATCCTTCCTCATCTCTTATACAAATTTATTGGAAAGGCGGAGGATATAAGACACAAAATAACACAAATAATTCACACACAAAACACACACGAGTTGCGGCTCTTCTATTGATCACAGAAACTTGATTGATAACAATGAACCCAATGAAGGGTATTTCTTTTCGACTAACGACTCGCTTAATACAACTTGACATGCAAACTACTCACTAAAATCATCTATCACATAACTCGACTTGACTCAATACTTAGTTAGCTAACTCTCTAACTCTTCATACGAAAGTTAATTTGCTATTTTAACAATTTCTTGAAGAGCCACGTCAATAGATTAATAGAGATACTTAGTAACGCACAACCGCCTTAATGCAAAGATAGAACATGAGAAATCGATCAGTGAGTGTGACCTCTATGGATTATAATGTATATGAGCCTTAATGCAAAGATCAAGCATAAGGAAAAATCCTACTTCATGGTCAATCTCAACATTAAAATCGAATAAAATCGAATATAATGATTAAAAAATGAATTTTCAACGTCCTCTTCCTGAACATAAATTTCATTGTTGGTAGAATTTGACATTAAACGCTAACCAAATAAATAAATTTGACAGAATATTATTTAAATAATTAGTATGAGATAAACAATAAAATCCTAATCATTTTATGGGATATTTTATTTATTTATTATGGCTTTCAGGTTTGAAAATATATTTTATTTCTTATAAATATTAAGAGTTCTAATGAATCATAAAAATTGTTCATTATCATTGTATCTATTCCAAATGTTAAATGATTATGATTACTCCACACTTTCTATGAACGTATTTACTATCTATTCCAAATATTAAATGATTATGATTACTCAACACCTTTTATGAATGTATTTACTATCTAGTTTGGTTCTGGATGGTGAAAAGATTGGACTTATGCTTCTAGTCAAAAATATTAAATTAAATATTTATAATCATTTTATAAAAAATAAATGAGTTTCACCGTCACAAAGCATATCAAGTAGATAATTATTATACAACATATCAAGTTTTCAGTGGAGACTGCTCTTTCAACTGTGACACACAAGTTTCCTTATTTTAATTAAAACGTAATGTGATATATGTATTACATTAATATCGAAATTATAGCCTACTATCACATTAAACACTTTTGTGATTACATTATAACGTTCATAAACCTCATCGCACATTGAGATGGAAAAACGATGTTGACATCAAATGACACTAATGGAAATGGGAGACGAGATTGAGGTGGTCAGCCTTGCCTGAAGCCTTGTGTTAGTTGCCAAAAGAGCAACTAAAATGATAATGTATTATTAAAAAAAATAAAAAATGTATTATATAAACCCAATCCATACATAAGGAATAATAAACATGGTGTAATAAAGGAGTATTAAACATTTGTATAATAAAAGTGAACTTTGAATTTAGACAGATATATATATACTATATATTGTAATTAATATTTGTGGAATTATAATTTTATATATTGTAATTAATATTTATAGAGTTATAGTTTTATTAATGCAGTGGATAATGTAGATAAGTCATTAAATTTTAAATTTGATTAAATCTAATAACTAACATAAATTTCCTAAATAAATTAATAAAATTATAACTCCGTAAATATTAATAACCACAATACACATGTAAAAATAATCATATTCATTGAGAAAATAAAGTTACATGGTTGTACTCATCTCTACGAAATAACTCCATTAATCATATATCACAACTGCAAAGGACCTTTCGAATGACCAATGAGGAGTTTTCAAATATTTAAAATTTATGTCCCAATATATATATATTTACTTTAAACAAACCAAAATTTCAAATTTGATTTGGAGAAAGTGGGGTTGGAGGTGTTGTCAGTGACTCTTTATGATTGGAATGGCAATTAAGTACATATATGTCACCTGGTGAAGAGTATCAAGTTTTCCTTGGTCGAGATTATTAAAAGATTTTCCAAATCAAAATCTTTAGGTTTTCTTTTTTAGTGTAATCAATATTATTATTATTAAATTAATTTATGTATATATTTTTTTAGTGTAATCAATATTATTATTATTAAATTATTTAATTTTAAGGTTACCTCAAGTCACCCGGTGAAGAGTATCAAGTTTTCCTTGGTCGAGATTATTAAAAGATTTTCCAAATCGAAATCTTTAGGTTTTCATTAATTTATGTGTATATTTTTTTAGTGTAATCAATATTATTATTATTAAATTATTTAATTTTAAGGTTACTTCAAGTCACCCGGTGAAAAGTATCAAGTTTTCCTTGGTCGAGATTATTAAAAGATTTTCCAAATCGAAATCTTTAGGTTTTCAATAATTTATGTGTATATTTTTTATATTAATTTTTTTAATTTAATCAATATTATTATTATTAAATTATTTAATTTTAACATCATTTCAAGTTAGACATTACATTGGTATATGAAATTTTTTGTTTTTGGGATAAAGACTCAGTACTGCCTAGTAATTTGAAAGAAATGACATATAATATAAATATCAATAATTTCATTACATTTAATAAATTTTTAACAAATATTTTGTTTGGTAATGTTGTTATACAATCTTTGTGTTCTTTTATGTAACCAATATATATTATAAAGTATTAATGAAAGTATTAATTTGTTTGACTTATTGAATTTTAGTTTTCACATATACTTTTCATATATATGGTTACAAACCTATAAATGTTTTAAAAGAGAAAGATACAAACTATTGGATGGATAAAAGGGCAAACTTCTAAGACTCAAAGCAATTCAGAAACACATGAAGAAACCAATAATGCTCATGTGAAACAACAATTGCATGAAATTTTTGAAATTTCTTCTGATCATGATGTAGATGAAGAAACAAATGAAGTTGAAGAAGAGGTTGCTAATAATTTAGAAATGAAAGTGCATAAAAAAGACAAATTCACATGGAATGGTTTGATAAGTTTGTTTGGTTGAATTATGTGAGGTTTGATGATAAAATAACTATGAAGTGTAGCTATTGTGAGAAGTTTAGGATGAATGGACCATGGGGTTTAGGTAATGGTTGCATCACATTACAACATGATTATCTTGTTACTCATGAAAAATCGAGGGTGCATAAATATGCTAAGACAATATGGATTAATGCATTAGAGGGAAATATGAAACCAATTCCATATCATATTAGACAAGTGGGAGATGCCAATAAGGAAAGAGTGATTTCTACAATGAAATATTACATTTCATTTTTCAAGAAGATTTATCTTAATCAAAGTATGAGAAGCTTTTCAAATTTCTAATGGATGCAAAAACTCCAAATATGCCAAAGTCTCAATAGTACTCTTCATACACAAATTGTTATTCTACAAATGATTTTATATATTGCATATCAGGACATCTTGAATAGATTCGGATATAAAATATGTTGGAAAGTCCTTTCTTCACATTGATCGTTGATGAAAGTATTGATTGAACCTTAGAGTAACACCTTGTTATTTATGCAACATATTTAGATTCATAGGGTCTCGGGCCACCTATCCCATAGTTTATGAAGCTCAAGGATGTAGTAAATGGAAAAGGAAAAGCAATATATGATAGTGTCAATAAATTAATAGATGTTAGAGGCCTTCAATATAAATATTTGATAGTTGTTTCTACAAATGGAGCTTCAACAATGATTGGACATGAAAATGACTTTGTTTCATTAAATTTGAAAAAGAACAATCCAAACCTTATTATTGTTCATTGTGTGACTCATCATAAGTATTTCGCAGCAACATATGCTTCTAAGAAATTACCTGAGTTATTATTTGTTGAAAATTTTGCAAGCAAAGTGTATTCATGGTTTCAAAACTCCCCCAAAGAAAAATAATGAACTTAATGATTTTCTTAGAGTCGTGCAAATTGATGTTATTGATGTTCTACAAATACATTCAATGAGATGATTATCTAGGGGGGAAGTTATTATAAGGCTTTTGAAGCTTATGCCAGCAATTTTAACTTTGTGGAAAAATGAAAAAAAAAATCATCATGGTATGATAAGACACAAATATATTCAATCAAGTTTTGTTTACATATGATTGTTGATGTGCTAGGGGAATTGAACAAGTTGAATGTGACTTTTCAAGAAGAAGAAGAAAATGTAGACATTACAACTATTGGGTTTGCACTTGAAGTAACTATAAGCACATTATCTAGACGGTTTTGGAGAAAAGAGACATTTGCAGAAGACACAACTTATCTTTCAAAAATTTTAAGTGATTCTCAAAATGGACAGATTGATATTAAAGATGAAGGGACAGTTGTAGATAGACGTGAGTTCTGATACATCTCTATCTCAACCATGGATATTGAATCTAGTGAAGCAAGGAAACAATTTATGAAACCTTGTATTAAAGGTACATAAGAGAATTCTCAGCAACTCACAAAAGGTTATATAGAGACTCTCATAGACTCTTTGAATGAATGATTTCTAGGCCTTCATATTTTTAATGCAGCAAAATTGTTCAATCGTTGTTATTATCCAAAAAAGCATCGTAGTCACGAGAAAAATTTAGAGCTTTGGCTTTTAAATATTTTTCAACATTTGCAACACACCATATTAAGTAGTTGGATTTGTAGCTTTATTTGATGTTAAAGCTTGTAAAAGAGAGTCGCACCCTTTGTGGCACAAAAATTATCCTAATATGATGAAATTATGGCAAGTTATATTCATTATTATTTCAAATACAATGGATTGTGAAAGGGAATTTTCTAAGAAAACTGTCATCAAGGAAGTTAGAAAATAAAGGCTAGGGTTGGATACACTAGACGCTCTAATGTACACCTGAATCGTTTAATGTTGATTGGCATGCACTATATGAAGTATGGATAGATACAAAGTCAAGAAGAATTCTTGAGCTTTCAACATTCTTCTAATTAAAGTTTAATATAAGATTTATGTATTGAGATATTCCTATTAATAATTTTTTTTGTAGTTGCTCGAGAAAGTTTGACTTTTAATAAAGTATAAATATTGTCTATTATTGCATTTAAAGGACGATTGTGGTCCTAAAGTACACACAAACAGTTAGCGAAATTAAGGGTTGGAAAAATACCACACATGCAGTAAAAACAAGAAAATAACACAATGAACTTTGAAGAGGAATTTTGTTGTCAAAGGATTGAAATGCAAGTGAAGAGCCTTGGAGAACAAGAAATTAAGGGACAAGGGTGTCTAGCCTTCCAAATACTTGAACACTGATTCCATCCTATGTTAAATTTGTTCATAATAATTAATAATAAGTAGCTTTTTCTTTTCTTTTTTTCAGCATGAAAAATACATCTGGTGTATATAGTGTACCAGGGCACATATCAATCACATAAAAACATAGAGCATATACATAAATATCAATCCATTACATTCACATAGAAATTGTTTCAGAAGTCAGAAGTTCTTCACATGTTCCTTTCTTCCGCAAAAAATTTAGATCCTGTCCTGCTCAACTTTCCTCCAAAAAAGACAAAATTACTGAAATAAAAGCCATGAGGTGACTCATTTTGTGCTTCCTTATGTATTGATATTTATAATTGGCATTAGTTAAATTTAACCTTTCCCACTGCTCCAGCTCCATTTGAGTTAAATAGCTGGTATTCTATTTCTCCAAATCTACGGTTTAGTCCTCTTTTTGATAAACGATCAGCTTCATGGTTCTTCTCCCTATACACATGGCTAAAAGTAATATTGTTAAAAGATCTCTTCAAAGTATTTTCTTAGTGAATAAAATAATGCCACCCGAATTTGCCATCCAACAAGATAGGGTGTTTATGGAAATTGCTAAATCTAAAAAAATTAAAATTATTATTTTTATTAAATTCTTGCTAACTAACTTAACATTGATTTAAAGAGTTTATTAAAAAAATTAGTTATTAATTAATATTTAATTTTGTATTAATATTGGCACTAATTTGTGAAGGATGCTTGCCCAGATTGCAGAGTCCGAGTATTTATTTCTAAGAAAATACATGAGCTTGATCATTGAAGGTTCTTCGTCAATATTTTAATAGGCCAACAATGTTCACAGTTGGATATTGGTTCAGTTGTCAATTGAAAATAGAGAATGAGTTTGTAATGGTTACACCAGGGTTGAGTCATGTTGGATATTATGTCAATTTAATGGAAAAAAGGAATTAATAGAAGACCAAATTAATTGTTTGATTCTTGTTAGATGGACTTTGCAGATTTGTAGCCTATCAAATTTATAGTCCAAATTTTATATTAGGACTATTTAAACAATGAAAACTATGCAAAACTTATAACACGTGGACTATAAATAAAACATCCAGTGAAATTTTTACAAACTATAGTATATTTCATTTAAAAAACTTTTTATATAAGTTATTCAATGATCTAAATGGAAGTATACTAAATATTTATTCAACACTCTAAAATAAAACATCTAGTGAAATTTTTACAAAGTATAGTATATTTCATTTAAAAAAATTCTATATAAGTTATTCAATGATCTAAATGGAGTATACTAAATGTTTATTCAACACTCGAATTTTGGAACTTAGACAATAAAGAAATAATGATTCTCTAGTAGATATTATATAAAAATGAAGTATATATAAGGCATGGGTTCCAGCCACGCAAACAACCCAACTTCAAACCTCTATAGGTTTAAAAGCTTTTGTGGGAAGGTGTTTGACTTATGGAATGAAATAGTAAATGCATGATGCTAGTAAGCCATTGAAAGGCCCTATCAAGAAAGGGCAAATACAAAATAACATTAGTTTAGACCATATAATCAAACATGACAAACAAGACAAGGCCTCAATCATAAAATTAGCACATATTCTGGTATATCACTATGTAACTGAAACTTGACAAACATGACAGGGCCTCGATCATTAAATTAGCACATATTCTGGTATATCACATGTAGTTGAAACCTATATTTAAAAAAACAAACAGTGTCTAATATCTTACATGTTCTATTGATGATTCAGCTCTATGAATGAAATCTTGACCTGATTCTCCAGATGAACTAGGTAGCAGGAATTCTGGCAGTCTAAAACCTGCTATATACTATGAAATTTTTATGCTTTGCCGATGTAGAAGTCTTGGAAGGATTTTTTGCAGTGTCATTTGGCGGGGAATGAGATTTTATGTTTTTCTTGGATCCCATAACCATGTAGTCATTCTAAGTAGCACGTACTGTAAAAGTGACTACACATAGTACCACAAGATAGTGAAGTCACGGGAGCACAGTATATGGGAAATCTCAGTTTATGAAAAGTACAGAGGATTCCACGAGAAAACATGTTCGAAAATTCCATGGAAATATTCATCCACAAATTCCTTGCTTGAAACAATGCAATATATTTTCAGCCAAGCAAATATCACTGAAGCCACAAAATAAATCCAATAATTTATTTCTGGAAAATAAATATTTATTATTAAAAATAATGTCATTTTAAAAAATTATTATTAAATATTTATGAATGATAGGAATTTAAAATGAATGCTTATAAATAATAGTCATTATCAGCCAAGAATTTGATGACTTATTTTGTGTTCTAAAAAAAATTGAAGAGTTTTTGAAAGAGAGTTTTCAAATAAAGAGAGGTCAATACTCACAAATTTGATTAAAACATAAAATCAAAGACATAAAAAATTAAAAACTCCATCAAATCAAAGACATAAAAAATTAAAAACTTCATCAAATTTTCATTTGAGAAGTACAATGGATTTGAAATTCCAAGCCTAATCACAACATCCATATTGACACTTTTATTAAATAACGTATTGAAATCTTTGGTCCTGGGAAAGGAACAATACAATTTGAAACTTGAAAAAAAAGTTTCACGTCGAGACTTGAGCTCACTACAATGATCGATTCCTAAGGAAGTCTGAATATTGCTTGCATTTGGATGATATAACGTTGGACGACCTGAGCAAATCATTGTGGAAACTTACTGCTAATTCTTTGAAATGGAGGCAGACAGTTGACATTCATACTTTCCTTAGTGCAGCTCTGACTAATTAGGCTACCTGCCTCCAGAGTCTTGAGGAGGCTAGCGGCAACCTGAAATACATTTTGACTAGGAGGTAGTTCCAAGCACATCGCCCATGAAATCCATCGGAGGTCGAGATTGATCGTCAAATTTGTGTAAATATTTGGTGATTTTTTTACGTAACTAATAATATGTTAGGTTGCGAAATCTAATAATATATAAACCCATTTAATCATGGTGAGCGGTGAAAACCTGGGGTAATACGATAAGAATCACTCAAAGCGCTAACCTAAAAATGCATACAATAGAGAGTTACAGTGCATTCACCTTATCAATTAATTTCAAACTCTTACCCTCTATTTTATTATGCATACAATAGAGAGTTACAGTGCATTCACCTTATCAATTAATTTCAAACTCTTACCCTCTATTTTATTACACAAGCTAGCATGAAAGGGTGAAAGGGGAATTTAGTGTGAGTTTTACCCTGGTACAACACATGAAGCTAGAGTATCTCTCTATCCATCCATGAAAAGAAGCAAACGTGTGATTCAAAGATAAGAGATGATGGCAGGCTGCAGCATACCTGGTTGTTATTTGTCAACAATCAATTAAAGAAGATGTTTGAGTATGAAAGTGCAACAGAGGATTTGATCTTTCATGGAGTGCAATTATTCTCCGAAAAAATAAATAAATTTCTCAATACTGACAGGGAAAAATAGCAGTGTTGAGCCTACCATTATGATTGTTGGCTTGAAAGTAGCCACTGGCAATGAAACAACCTCCTACTCCCTTACCATTAAGCTTCTTTAATGCTAAAACAATCTAGACTCTAAAAACAACCTCAAAAAAACTAGCCTCTGAAAACAACCTAGGGTTAGGTTAATACTGCAACAACCTGACGTACCTTAGGTACCTTAGGCCTAGACTCTAGAGTCTATGCGTGTGACATGACACGTAAGACTTCAGTTAGAGAACAAGGAAATTGCAGTCTACAGTTTACAAGGTGTAACTAGGGGCAGGTAAATTGGTAATTGATAAAACTGAAATTTTAAGAAATGTTCAGCGGACGGACAACTCTGTTTTAGGGCATTTTATAATATTATTCAAATTTAAAAAAAAAAAAAAAAAAACCTGTAAAAATCTTTTTCTTTTTTCACATAAATTTTGCTAAATACTTCTCTGTCGTGTTAACGCGTCTTGATGGGCTTTGTTCAATTTTGAACATTGATCACTGCCAGTATTGTTTTTTCTTTTTATATTCTATTATAAAATGTAAAGCAAAAACAAAACATGTGAGTTTGGAGTAATTTTTTTATATAAGATCTAGTTTTTTTTGCATATAGGAAATAGGTTAAGGGGAGGAGGAGTGAAAGCATGCTCCATTATGGATCACTAATATGATTTTCTTTGAATAACGATGATGATTCAATCTGTATTAGGGAACATCTAACATAATTACCGATTAAACAAGAAATACCTGTTTTTTTGAGGTAGCAAAAAAACACTTGATTTTGAAAAGTGGTGATGCAGAATCATCCTTTTATTTGGAGCATAGTTTTGGCAATTTAAATTTTCTTCTGACTTTTTTTTTTTTTTTTAATGTCATGATTTTGATGTCGATTTTGAAAAGTGGTGATGTAGAATAACCTATTTTTTAATCGTATTTTTAGAACTTTAAATTTTCTTTGATTTTTTTTTTAAAATGTCATGTCAATTTAAAAAAATGGTCATTTTCTTAGCACTTAATTTTTATTTATTTATCAAGTATGAACATTTGTTTTAAAATGTTAATGATTTTTATGCTAATTTTGAAAAGTGTTGATACCAATCATTTTTGTTTAGAGTTTTTTTTATTTATCAAGTATGAACCTTTGTTTTAAAATGCTAATGATTTTCATGCTAATTTTGAAAAGTCTTGATGTAACATCAATCCTTTTTGTTTAGAGTAAAAAGACATGTGAAACAAATTCAAATATATATATATATATATATATATATATATATATATAAAAACCAATAAAAGTATAAAAAAATAAAAAAATAAATTATAAAATTAAAAAAATTAAAATAGATAAATAAATAAATGAAAATAAATTCAAAGAATAAATAAATAAATAAAAATTGAAAAAAAACTCATAATTTTAAGGCAAATTAAAAATTAACCAAAAAACAATTTTTTTAAGTTAAAAAAAAACAACATAATCAAATAAAATAATAAAATTTAAAATTTAAAAATAATTTAAATTAAAAATAAAATAAAATAATCAAAATACTAAAATAAAAAATAATTAAAATTGGAAAAAAAATTTAAAAAAAAATAACAATTAATTTAAATTTAAAAACAACACTAAAATAAAAATAAAAATAAAAAATTTAATTTAATTAATTAATTTTTTTTTTTTTTAAATTAAAAAGAAATTAAAAAAAAATAAAAAGCATATATATAAATGAAAAATAAATGAAAAATAATAAAAAATAATACTAATCGTAAAATTAAAATTTTCAAAAAATTAAAAAATTAAAAAAAAACAAATATATAAAATAAAAAAAAAATATTAAATTTAAAAATAATAAATAAATAAAAAAATATAAATTAAATTAAAAAAAAATAAAAAAATAAAAAAATTAATAATAAAAAAAATAAAATTAAAAACAAAATTTAAATTAAAAAATAAAAAATAAAATGAAAAAATAAATAAAAAATAAAAAATAAAATCAAATTTAAAAACTATAAAATAAATAATAATAATAATAATAATAATAATAATAATAAATATAAATATATATATATAAATTAATTAATTAAAAAATGTTTTAAATCACACCAGCCGCGGGGCTCGGTCGACATGCAGTGGGAGGGTTGTCAGCTCTCTTGTTCACTGCCAGCCGAGCCCCACGACCCCCAAGGCAACAATGCAGTTTAAAACATTTTTTAATTGATTTTTTTATTAATTTTTTTTTTAAATTTAATTTTTTATTTTATTATTATTATTATTTATTTTTTATTTAATATATATTTACTTTTTAATTTTTGGTTTGGTTTTGTTTTGTTTTGTTTTTTTTAATTTAAAAAAAAATTGAATTTTTTTATTTTTTTATTTTAAAATGTATTTTTCATATATATTTTTTTTAAAATTAAATTATTATTTATTTTTTTTTTACCTTAAATTTTTATTATTTTAAATTTATTATTTATTATTTTTATTTTTATTTGCTTTTTAAATTTATTTATTTTTTAAAATTTAAATTTCTAAATTTAAATTATTTTTTATTTTAATATTTTACATTATTTTTTTATTCTTTTTAAAGTTTAATTTTAAAGTTTAATTATTTTATTTTATCATTTTTTTTTAAAATTATGTGGTTTTATTATTATTTTTTTTTATAACTTCTAAAAATAAAATTTGTTTTTTTGTTTTAGGTTAATTTTTATTTTTTTTTCTTTAAATTGTGTGTTTTTTTTTTGAAGTTTTGTGTGTATTTTTTTTTTTTTTTTTTTTTTTTTACAAGTGATATTTTATCTTTAATATTATGTCTAAAAATCGTTGGAATTTTATTTTCATAAAGGTGATATTTTATCTTGAATGTCATTCTTGGATTTTCAAGGCTTTTCATAGACACGATAATAGATTATCTTTAATACCATGTATAAAAATTGTTGCAATTTTAAGACTTGATATTTATCTTTAATGTCATGTTTATCGTTCAAATTTTGAGGTTTTTTAAGAGTCACGATATTTTATCTTTAATGTCATTATTAAAAATTGTTGACAATTTACCCCGAAAAGAAAAATACATTATTCCAACATTAACACTTTTCATTTTCAAGGTGTTTTTTACACAAAAAATTAACAACGTTATTCCAGCAACAACATGTTTCGTTTTTAGGTTGTTTTTTTGCATACAAAAAATTGGCGATGTTATTCTAGCATCAACACTTTTCATTTTCAAGTTGCTTTTTGTACACAAAAATTTGGTGATGTTATTCCACCATCAACACTTTTTGTTTCGAGGGTGTTTTTTCAATCCTTTTTTCTAGAAAAAAATTGGTTTTTAGCATAATTTAAAAAAAATGTTGAAATTTGACCCTAAAAAAAACAATGCGTTCCGGAAGAAACTTTTTGTTTTTGGGCTATTTTTTCATGTTTTTGAGTTTTTTTGGGCTAGAGTTCTTGTTTTGAGGTAATAGTTCCCATTTGATTGGTAACTACTAATGGTTGTCCCTAGTGCTAATATGATAACTGACTTATAACATATTTTCTCAGTTAAATTTGGACTTTTTACAAGTTTAGGTTAGTTTAATGTGCTTAGACTAGTTGTTTTTGCTTCATAGCTTGAACGAATTTGGAAATTTTGTAAATTTACAATAGTTTAAATGTGTTTAAAATTGGTAGTGTTTGCTTGATGAGTTAAAAATTCGAGAAGTATGGAATAAGAATAATTTTGAATTAATAAATTATAAATATGAAGATTATTAATGCTATATAATTTAATTGAAATAAAAATATTTTGAAAAAGTTAGATTTCTTTTTTATATTAAATAATATTTCTATTAAATCTAAATTATAATTTTAAATATATAAAAATTTTAAGATATGAAGTAAATTTGAAATTTGATATTATATGATTTAACAATAAATAATTAAATGATTTTTATGACGTGGTCATTTTCAATGATAATAGACCTTTTCACATTTTAAGGTTTTCATGTGTTTTTCTTTTATTAATGACAATTTTTTTGTTATTGACTATAATATTTAACATTTAATGATACTATCATAAATATGGGAGTTTTAAGTATTTTACGTCTCTTTATGACTATACTATCATAAATATAAGATATTTGGGGATCTTACACCTCTTCACTTCATTGGGCATAATCTTCTATTTTTGTAAGTTCTGATTAGCTATCTCAGTCCAATCTTATCATCTAAGTCAATTAACCCAATGTTATCCTCTAAGCCAATTAATGTCTAATATATCATCATTCGACCACCATTGTGATGAATTATGATACTCATAACCCAATCAAGAGCTCCCATAATTTCACGTAGGACATTTAACCTTCCATTCTTAAAACATTTATCCATTCCATTTTTACATTTCAACCTATTAAAAATGACCACACTACTCATAATATTTGGTATGGTTAAATATTGTTAAAACATCCATAAGTAAGAGAATATATTATGATGAATATACCTTCCAAATCTAATCAAATGCCGAAAAACTATAAGAGCTTTTTAGAAAGAAAAAGAAGATCTCTGGAGCAAAATGAAACTATACTCAAACAATTTTAATGTAGCCTTCTGATTCTTTTCTAGAGTTTTTCTCGCTAAGAAATGAGAATATCACTACTAATTTCTCTACTTGGTATAATTATGCCTTTAGTCCATACAATACTCCAAATTAATCAAACATTCTAGTCAACTCAAAACATGTCCATTAAAATTTATTTTCTAATCAAGTTTAATAATAACCCTAAATTTTTTTTTTTTTTTTTTTTCAGCATGAAAAAAACTCTGTTTATATATAAATGTACTAGGTCAAATGTCAAAAAACTATCCATCCTTACATCCTTTTTTTAAAATTCCTCCCAATAAAAGGTTCAGTGAGCCAAAAAATCTTCTTAACTACCCAAAAACATATAAATAGACATAAAAGCCTAATTGCATATCTATATTGTCCGTTTCATATTTCGTGCACCACTTCTTGAGCAAAAAGCCAAAAAAGAGCATGAAAGATGGAAACATATAGGACATCTACAGTCCCACCGTTCCATTTTCAAGAACTTTGTGCCTCCTCTCGGGTTCAATTGTAGTTGAAGCCCTCAAATCAAACAAACAACAGACTGTTCCCATTACCAATACACTGTCCCCATAAAAACGCAGGTCCATCTTTAAAACATCTGCACTGAACCTTTAGCACGATTCCCCTTCTCCTCAGTCAGTTCATAATATATTTCACCCATATTACCTTTCAAACCCAATTTTGATAGTCTATCTGCTTGGTTATTCTTTTCTCTATAGATGTGTGCATATGTTATCGAGGAGAAATTTCCAGCCAATGCTTTTATACGCTCCATCTAAGAGATAAGTTGAACTGGTGCTAGGTTGTTTCTCCTATTTAAATAATCTATCAAGACCTTTGAATCACCAAAAACCTGAAAGGAATCACAACCTAAATGACTAGCAAACCAGAGCAAGCCCCATAAAGCCAAGGCCTCAACTCTCATGTTCGATCCCATGCCTCCACTCCAGTAGAGTTTGTAATGGCACAAAGGACTAAACAGTAACCAAGCTCCGCATCTGTACATCCCATTATGCGCCGCGCCATTGAAGAAGCCCATCGGAAAAGAAAAATCAAAGGGCCTTAGTCTGATCGAGAGATCCCTTGTGAAATTTTGCCTTGTCTTGGAACCCTCCCACTGTAGGATAATTTGAGAAGCAATCTCCTCCTGTGACCCATAGCCATTCTCGAAAATAATCAAATTTCTACACTTCCATATTTTCCAATGAAAAAAAAGAGGTATAATGCGGAAAGAATTGCCCTTTGTGACCCACCAAGACCCACATTCCTTTGTGGACTGATAATCACTATCACATAAGTTAAAATAG
The DNA here is from genome assembly GCA_034641835.2 of Pinus albicaulis. Classification (NCBI taxonomy): domain Eukaryota; kingdom Viridiplantae; phylum Streptophyta; class Pinopsida; order Pinales; family Pinaceae; genus Pinus; species Pinus albicaulis. The sequence goes on from CM076579.1 coordinate 703,371,092, forward strand.
TTGCACAAAAGTATTCTAACCTCTTTTGTGAAAGTACATTGATAGAACAAGTGTTTATTATCCTCTTCCTCCATCCTACACAGTGAACATCTTCCTAGGCCATTTATACCTCTCTTTTTTAGATTTTCCAAAGTTAGATTTTTGTCTTGCCACACGCACCATAAAAAAATGACAGTTTTTATTTATGCTTTAACCTCCCACATTCTGTTGAACCAGCATTCCTCCCCTTGACCTCCGAGCTTTTCCATAAGATTCCTGTAGATGTCCTATGTGAGAAGATTTCCATTTTTCATCCTACTGCCCCAATTAATGGAGTCTCCATCCTCTGATTGCGTCCACCCCATCCCTTTTAAATTTTTTGTATACTTATTCCAGTCAGTTTTCCTCTGTCCCCTCAATCCGAGCGCCTCTGCCTCATGCCAAATTGGCATTACATCTACCACCCCTTAATCGTCTGTGCCATATAGAATAGACCCTTCCTGTGCATAAACTCTATAGTACTCTCCTCCAGATTATCTTCAGCCTGCAATCCCATGATCATGCATTCCCTGATCAGAATTCTATATCCACTGCCGAATTTCCATTTTTTTTTTTTTAAGACTAGGCCAGATAGATAAGAACCCATCCAAATATGCGAACAATTTCTCATCCTTTTCCACCCTATAATAAAAATTTCCTCCAATTTCTGCGTCCTAATATACTTATAATGTATAATATCCCTCTATATTCCTTCCGTGTGCAAGCTGCACCACATTGATTTAATTAGTAATGTTTTGCCAAAGGTCTCCAAATTCAATAAGCCCCACCCTTCCTGCTCCTTTGGCAATGCGATGAGGTCCCATCAGACTAAATGGAATTTCTTTTCATCCTTAAAACCATTCCATAAAAAATTGGTAACAGACATTCTGATCCTGCTTTGAATATATTTTGGGATCACAAATAAATGTGCCCAAAATACCGTAAACTGTTGCATGACCGCTTGGATATGAATCAACTTCCCCCCCTTTGATAAACTCTTTAGTGACCATCCATGAACTCTTTTACGAAATTTATCTAAAATCCATTGCCAATCCTTAACTCTATAGGATGCTGGTTTGAGGCGAAAGCCCAGGTAAATAATCCCCTCCGTGAGTGGACTCAAATTAAAATGAAATAGAGCTTCAATCTCATTTAAAATCCTCTGCTCCCCATTTTCATAATAAATACATGACCTATTCTTGTTGGCTATCATACCAGTAGCCTAACTAATTACATCTTAAGGTTTACCTCTTTACAACAAATCTATATATAAACTTAAAAATCATCTAAAATAACAAAGGTCCACATTATCTAATCATATAACTTATGTAGTACTTTTCTAATCTAAAAAGAACTTGTAACCAAAGATTGTCAAAGATTGCCATGATAATTATTGCCTAACTCCTCAATTTCTATCACTTGTTCACACACCATCAAATGTTTCTACAAGGTAACGCAATCTAAGCTCTTACACAACTCATTCATATACCCTGAAAGTTTTGTGTTGGAAGACAATCATGTGTATTACACCATTAAATGTTTCTACAAGGCAACACAATCTAAGGTCTTACCCAACTCATTCATATGCCTTGAAAGTTTTGTGTTGGAAGACGATCCCGTGTATTGTGTATTATTAAAAGGAGTACAAATATTATCAATAACTATTTCTTAAAAAGTTGAGTTTTACTAATTTTTCCACTATAATTTTATCATTATAAACTTATTTTCATGTTATTATCATTTAATTATCTATAATATTAGCATTATAATCTTATTATCTCATTAGCATTATAATTTTATTATCTCATTGTTATAATTTATTATCTTATTTTTATATTATTAGTCTTATATGTATTAATAAATTTATTATAATCATAATATTGTGTATTAAATATTAATAATTTTTAAACATTAATTTCAATATACATGGCGTTAATGGTTGTTGAGGGACAATTCAATTTATTGATGGTTTTAGAGAGACAATTCAATTGTTGATGAAATCAATCTCATATTTTTATTTTTTTTAAACTTTGTAATAAAGCATTATAAGTATTAATTTTCAAATTTTTAATGAGTAATTTGTTTTCTTAAATATATTTTTTCGGTTAAACATTATTCAAGAAATTGTTTTCTTTTCTTATTGAGCATAGTTTTGTTGTGGTAGATGATACTTAACAATACATAATATGCTCCAGATTATCACTATAAAAGAAGAGTTGGTTTTGAAAGTTTTGGAAATTGCAAGTCCTTATCAAGATCATCATTTTTTCCTGGATGGTCTGGAAAGAAAAAACTGTGACATGCGAAATTTTAAAAAAGAGAGGCATACATGAACTATGATGGTGCGTTCTATTTAAAGATTCAACTGAGACTACTTTACACATTCTACTAGAATGTCTGATTGTTACTCAGGTATGGAGATGGACGTCTTCCTTCTTTAATTTTCCTCTTTGTACTCATCACTCGATTGAACAATGTTTGCTATGGTGGGGTGTGAGACGAAAAAAGAAACAATAAATCCCTTTTTGTATCTTCTGGGAATTATGGAAAGCCACGAAAGCAATCATATTTGACAATATTCCACTCAACACACACATAATCTATTCCAATAGAGATGTGGATGGGTGCTCAGCCTAAAAAACAACATAAGGACAAATACATGAGCTATCGATATATACATTCTGGCATTTCATTCCCTGTAGGCTATTTTGATCGAGCGGCTCAAACAAGTGCACGTGGATGTGGATCATGTCTGAGATTATGTCACAGGAAGCAATACACAATTTTCTGGTTCGATGGCAACAGGTACAAACATGAGAGCATAAATCTTGGCATTGTGGGGACTTATGTGGTTTGGAAAAAAAAAATTGGATTTTATTCACATATATGGGGATCCTAAGGCCCTCATTGATGGAATGCTTGGTTTTTCTACTCTTTCCCCTCCAAATCTAGTCAGTTGGCTAAATCATATACAACATCTCAAACAATCCTTTTCGAACATTGCTTTCTAGCACATTCTCATGGAAAGGAACTTTGTTGATGATGATCTATCGAAGACAGGTTTTAGTGTGGTTGTTGGATCGATGCACTTTCAAATTTGGAGGACAATACTCTGACTAGGGTGGGCACCTTATTGCTCCTTTAGTACTATTACAAATTACATACTTTTTGTTGTTTTGAATTTACTGCTTTTTATGGAACAGATTCATCTTTGATCTATGTTTTATTGTTTTCCATTTTGATGCTTACTATCATGTTGTGCGGTATTATATTAAGTTCCACATGTTGGACATGGGTTACTTTCCTTTCCCCAAGTCTGAAGTCTATCATATGTATGAAAATTTCTGAATATTGTATTGGTACATTATATAAACCAATTTTTTTTCCTCCAAAAAAAAGGTCATGTATAAATAAATAAAAATAAAAATGAAAATTTGAATATATATATATATATATATATATATATATATATATATATATATATATATATATATATATATATATATATAAGTTTGTAAGTTAAATTTAATGTTAAAATACTCCTGATTGGGGTGCGATCCGATTGCAGATCCCCAAGAGGATCATGATGACACCAGATTATAAGGAAGGGCCTTATGGCCTGCAGGTTAGTCTAGATAGTGGTAGGTGGCCTAAGGAAGGTGGCGGCGTAGGCCGTGTGCGAGATGGGTTATTCAGATCACGAATGGGCCATCATTATGTGATTTGGGATGCAGAATGGAGTAAGAACCATCGAGAGTTAATAAATAGGTTTTGTTTCATTAAATCCATTTTTCTGCGGGTGAAGGATAACTGGCTAAGAGTAGACAGGAGCACAGGGCAGCAGAACCTCAGCGCTTGAAGTTCAACAATCCAAGGGTATGTGGTACTTACTCTCTCATTTCTCTATCTCACGATCATGGAGAAGGATGGAAATTCCATTTTTTAGCTTTTAAATGGAATAGTGTGTTGGTAACCCTGGCTCCTCTATCCGCATGGTGTCATGGGAGGTGTTTTTTTATTATATATGGGTTGATAGTGTCAATGTCTATTCTTTACGGCATAATGCTTTAGAAAATGGGGGATATGGGTCTGGGTTGGGGAGGTCACGTTTGCAGTCACCCTGAATTTGTAGGGTCGACCTCCTATATTGCGGGCTGGTGGAAACACCCTGACCTGCATGTTAACTTGGAGGATAATTTCGTGATTAAGACCTACTGTTGTCGGCCCTCTGTGGTGCATAGTGTATTTTGGGACAAGTCTCTTGCAATTCAATCTTGGAGGCTTGGAAAAACCAGGCATCAAACTGCCCACGGGGGTATGGTTCGTAATAAACATCATGGTATGGAAAGGTTGTTTATGCTTTATATGTTACGGATCACTAAAATCGTGTCACGTTTGTGTATGGTCTTGATTCCTGTCACAGAGACAGGTATTAAACGAGGATTCCAGACCTCAATCGAGGGAACGACGACAATGTTTCTCTGCTCATTAGACCTTCATAGGGCATCAGGCTCCAATGGCGCAGGCAAAGAGTATCAAAGAGGAAGCGGGGGTGGACTGCCGGAGGCAGACTTGGAAGGGAGGCGCTCAAAAGGAGAAAGGTGAGCCCTCCTCCAAGGCGTCGAGATGGTTAGGCCGCAAACCATAAGCTAAGCACTTCAGGGATGTCACTCAGGCATATATACAGGAGATTTTGAGTCAATTCAGGAAGGTAATTGAAAAGTTGGAAGAGGCCCTCACTTGCCAAGTGGAAGAGGAAGAAGCAGATTTGGACAGTGAACTCCTAGTTCCTGATCTGGGAAATACCAGAGGCAGGGTATCTCAGTACAAGCAAACCCTCCATATCTATTGAAGGATGAAACATCTGGTGGCAAAAACCATCATGCACCCTTCATATTTTATGCAGATAGACCCCTCTCTTCAGGAAATTCAAAAATACTTACAACTCTTGTAGTTCCAGGTGCAACAACAGAATGCCCGTTTAGGTAGAACTGAACAGCTTTTTCAGAAGCCGCAACAATCTGAAATTCTTGGGTCTAGCGCCAAAGACCTGACACCTATTGAGTCCTCTAAGGACTAGTCACTTTCTTGTTATGCATGTTTACTATTCAGATTTTGTTTATTTTGATGAAGACCATAGAAGGCTGTAGACTCAGTAGTATAAACTTTTTAAATGATTTAGATATTTTGGCTTATATAGTTGTGTGTGATAGACTCAATACATTTCGTTTCTGGTTCGCTTATAATGCCTTCTGATGGCCAACAAGCTCGGTTTCCCACAGGACAAGTTGAGGCATCAAAAGCTATTTTCTATTGTAACCTGCTCTCTTGATGAATGAATGAATGAAAGGTACTACTCAGCTTACACAAAAAATTAATGTTAAAATAATTTATAAAGTTATAAATATATTATTGTTTCAAGAAATATTTTTTAAGAAAAGTCACATTCATGAATACTTGATCGAACAACCCAATGTGGTTCATAATCATGACTAAGATGTAGATCTAATCTAAATAATGTAGAGATACAATAGTTAAATTCTTACTATAAAAAAATCAATGTATAATATCTACATTACATTTTATATTATTCAAATAAAATGATTCAGAATTTGTATTAAATATATATATATATATATATATATATATATATATATATATATATATATATATATATATATATATATATATATATATATAATAATAATAATAGTTAAGAAAGCAGAAGAAAGAAAAAAAATTAATGAAATAAAATAAAATAAAATAAAAATTTATTAATAAATATAATTAATATATATATATATATATATATATATTTATATTTATATTAATAATAAATGTATATGAATGAATGTATACATTTATGTAAATAAATAAAATTTAAAAAATAATAGAAAACTACCAAATTAAATACAATAATATATATATAAAAGTGAGACTGAATTAATAAATATAAATTGATAAATAATGAGAAAAGGATTGATTAAATTCATTAATAAATGTATAATATTTATATATACAAAAAAATACAATTTTAACAAATAAAATAAAATAAAGAATTATAAATAAAAAATGGAATAATATTATAATCGATTATATATATATATATAAGAGGTAGATTATAAGAATGCATTAATGAACAAATATAAATATAAATATAAATATATATATATATATATATATATATATATATATATATATATATATATATATATAATAAAAACTTAAAAAATAATAAAAAATATACATATATTATATGGTTTGACAATGGAGATTACATTAAGAGTCTAGATGACAGCTTGAAGAGTGAAGTTTAAATATTGGAAGTTTAAAGAGAGCATCACATTTTAATTACTTATTATTAACTTTTATTTGGTATTACAAAGTTATCAACTTTTAATTAGCGTTATTTTAATTTATTTATTTAAATTTCAAATTTATATTCTTGTTTTGTTGTGTTGTGATTAGTTTTGTTTTGTTTTATTGTGATTAGTTTTTAATTAAGTTAGTATGTTTTATTTTTTTAGTTTTTTTGATTATTCTATAATAATAATAATAATAATAATGTAGATATTGTTATTTTTATGGTAAGTATGGAAATTATTTTCTTGAATATTTCTTAAAACCTTGTGTAACTTTTTTTTCATGGTAAAAAGAATAGACATATGTATTGTGCCATGTTAAAAAACTATAAACATAAAAATTTGAAAGAGACTTACAAACTTAAACCCCACCAATGTGTGCAAATAGCAAAAATTTAAGTTTTAATATTTAAACCCAATTAACGATTTCTTTACTAAAATTAATGAAGATATATCTTTGTTTCTGCTTCTACATGCTTTCTAGCAAGGCAACATTTCTAATTTTGGTGACAAAAATGTAAACAAACAATAAACTATGCATGTATTTTTGGTAGGTATAGCTATAATTAATTTTATTATTACAATTATTATCAATCTAGATTTGTCTTAGTTTTGAATATATCAAGTACCAAGTGTTAAACTACCAACTTTTTCTAAAATACAAAAGCACCTAGTGTTAAGCTACCAGCCTTTTCTAAAATACAAAACTTGAGAGATTTAATTCTAATACTTAGAAAAATCCAAAATTAAGATAAATATAAATAATTATAATTTTGTTTTATATTTTTTTTATATATGTCAAATTATCCACTTATGTGATATTTATATTATATTAGATATTTTTTACATTTTTAATATATGTCAAACTATCCACTTAAAAATTACATTAAATATCAATGTTATATTAAATTGTAAAATACTTCTTAATATAGTATCTTGACCAATTTATTGGATACATGGCTCTTATGAGAAAATGTATTATGACTGAATCATCTTCCTTTCAGGAAATAATGCAGAAACCAATTTGGGTTGATGCAATGGTGGAGGAGTATGACTCCATTGTCAAAAACAGTGCATGGGAGATAGTCCCAAAACCAATCGAAAAATCAGTGGTTGGATCGAGATGGATCTACAAGGTAAATCAAGCTGCTAATATGAGTGTGGAGAAATACAAGGCCATATTTGTGGCCCGGGGATTCTCACAGATTGAGGGGATATATTATGATGAGAATTTTGTATTTGTTGCAATGTACTCTTCCATAAGATCCATCCTTGCACTCTCAGCATAGATGGGCTGTCACATTCATCAGATGGATGTGAAAATTGTGTTTCTCAATGGGATCATTGAGGAAGAGGTGTACATAGAGTAGCCTGAAGGTTTCTATATTTTCAACAGTGAGTTTCATGTGTGTCGACTCAAAATAGAACTATATGGGCTGAAGCAAGCACCTCGTGCTCGGTACACTCAGATAGATAGCTATTTCACTAGACTCGGCTTCACCAAAAGTGAAGCAGATGCAAAACTGTACCAAATTGTGGTTTTGGGTAAGATATTAATCAATTTTCTTTATGTTGATAATCTAATTTTGACTGGTGATGAGCATCTAATACACTCATGCAAGGAGGATCTTGCAAGGGAGTTCGAAAAGAAGGAGATGGACTCCTTCATTATTCACTTGGATTGGAAATATGGCAGTGAGATGGTGAAATTTTTGTGTCTTAAGGCAAGTATGAAAAGGAGATACTGGGTAAGTTTAACATGGAGAGCTGCAAACCCATGGATACTCCTCTTCCAGAAAATTTAAGGAAAGAGGATGCTTCTTCTAGAGAGGTAGTGGATGCTACTATCTACAGGAAGTTAGTGGGTTCGCTAATGTATTTGGTAAAAAAGAGACCAAACATTTTCTACGCAGTTAACCAGGTACGTCAAGCTATGGTTAAGCATACCAAGCTCTTTTGGAAGGCAGGAAATCATGTCCTGAGATATCTGAGGGGCACATCAGAGTATGGTCTATGGTACAAATAGATAGAGGGAGTGAAGCTTCAAGGCTTCACGGATGCAGATTGGGCGGGCAGTCCATTAGATAGAAAGAGAAAATCAGGAGGGATCTTTAGCATAGGATCGACATCAGTTTCCTGGTACAACAAGAAACAATGATTTGTTGCACTCAGTTTAGCGAAAGCGGAATACATGGTAGCAAGTCAAGCTACATGTGTAGAAATTTATTAATACTGATGTATTACCGGATCCTCCTAAGCTAACAATATTTATCTTCTTACTAAATACAGAATCCTTCCACTGTTAGACTTGTGGAAATTTAAAACTCAATTGCAAATACATGTGAATAAATTCAATCGCACAAAACACAGTTGTTTAACAGGAAAGCTTAAAGCTAAAAACCCCAAATATCATATATTATGTATATCAATGGAAACATCTAATAATCTCATACAAATCTTAGTACATCAAGCTCTCAGTACAATATCGAATCATTACACACTGTCATGTAGAAATTTGCATCTCTATGCACCAATTTCTAGCCTCCTGACAGCCTGCCTCCATTGCGCAATCCCTGTTGAAGAAGACCCCTGAATGAATTCCAATTGGCCTTGCCTTGACTGCACAATCCTCATTGACAACTCCAATGTTTGTCAGATGCATTGAATGCATCACTATAGTCACAACAGATAGTCCATCTCACCCTTTCACCTATCTCTCCACTGGGTCTCCACTGGATGGTTCTAGAGATTGACTATAGGGGCATTTACTGGATATGTCACCTTTGATAAAAGAATGAGATCCAGAGGCTACTTTTCCCTTTACAGACTTTGTCTTTAGAACTTGTAGAAGTTAACACTAATGATCTGAAAATCAAACTACTTGCATTTTCTGTTCAAGGTATTCATTTCCATAAAATAGGTGTGCAAAGAGTTTAGATAGTCTTGCAAGTGAAACAGAGTGTTTTTGGTAAATTTCTGAGTCTTATGTGTGAAGGAGTGTTATTTATTTTTACTGTTTAACATATTAAATATGAAAAACACAGCAAGATAAAATCACATAATATAACACAATAGTTGATGAGGCAGTTCACCCCTCCTGGGCTACATCTGCTGGGTCCAAGGCCCCCAAATGGGCATGTCCTTGCTCTTATTAGATGCTCAAATTGGTTATACAGTGATAATAAAGCCTAAATAGGAAAAATAAGTTGTGAAAATGAGTTCAGAACACAAAAAATAGTAAATATTGGCTTTTGTTTCACCTCCAATGGTTAACCATAGCCCAATACAGCTCCAACACTCCCTAGGCCCTGATGGCTCTCCAAGATTCTCTGCTGAAAAAGTACCTAAATATCAGCTCTGTTGACTCTAAAACCTATTCCGTTGGTTCTTGAATGCTAAAAATACTCTAAATCAAAAAAAAAAATCGTTCCAAAAGGTTCTATCTAGTGAAAGTTATACCTAACTGAAGTTTTGTCCAGGTTGGCCTAAGGAAACTCTGCCAAAACTGGAAGGACTGCAGATAACTCCACTAAAAAGGCGGACTGCCTGATCTGGCAGAACAGTGTGTTCAAATTGGCGGAACATTTAATTTAACTGGCAGTGTTATGGCAGTGTTATCACACTGGAAATGTTATCAGTGTTATCATACTGAAACATACCATCATTTATATCAGCAATATCACGAAAAGGAAAATGTACAAAATCTTGTTGTTTAACCATTGAAAAAGTCAGATTTTGACTTGCATTAACTAGCCTTTTCAATTTCCCTGCATGGACTAAAGAAGATTCTAGCTTCTTCTTATGTGCTCTCACAATGTACTCTTTTCCATCCTTGAACAAGTGATATTTGTTCTCATGGCGATGGAAGATTGCCTTTCTGTCAAACAAATATGGAATACCCAACACAACACCTATATTTTCAAGTGGTACTACATCCAATTCAACCTAATCAACATAATGAGCTGTTATGGCGAAGCGCAAGATACACTTTCTTGAGACTTGTAATTTTGTATCCTTGCATATCCACCCAAGTGGATAAGGCTTTGGATGGGAATTGTCTCAAGTTTCAGCTTTTTGAACAAGTCTTCTGAGATGAGATTAGCTTGAGACCCACTATCAAAAAGTGTGTCTATCTTTGTGTGGTTTGAGATTATCCTCACATGAAATATCTCTATCCTCTTTTCATTTTGAGTTTCTTTGTGACAGTTTAATGTGCTAGAACTGGGATTTGTTTCTTGTACATCCTCTTTCCCCTTTATGTTCTTTAATACCATGGTGATACTTTTAGTGTCATCACCCGATTCAGACCCTAAGTCCTGTTCAACAGTTGCAATATTTTTTCCCTTTTCTTTGGTTTTGTCTTTGTTTTTATATTTCTCTGGTTTCAGCTTCGGATGAAGCTTCCAATAGTGATCTTCATCGTGGCTTGTTTTTGAATAGTTCTTGCAAAATAATTTCCCTTTTTCCTCTCTAGAATTTGCAATCCTTTTTCTTCCTTTTCCTTTAAAATCACTACCCTCATTCACATCAAAAGTGTTTTTCCCTCAAGCCTCTAAATGCGTAGCTTGTACACAAACTTCGTCTAGACTAGTAGGATTAAAGATAAGGATAGTGTGTTTAAGGTAACTATGCAATCCACCTATATACTTCAGCAAATTATCTTGACTTTGTAATTCTATCCCTAATAAGATTGCTCTTCTCCTAAATTCCTGGGTATAGTCTTGCACATTCTGTCCCTTAAGTTGTCTAAATTTTTCCAGTTCATTATAGCCTTTTGAAGATGAGCAAGAGGATAAAATTGCTTCTTGATTGCAGTAATAAATTCAGTCCATGATAGAGTAATATTATCGTGTTTCTTTATTTCCTCCTTGGTCTTGGCTTCCCACCATACCAAAGCTGCTCCATCCATCCTTAGCGAGGCTAGTTGTATTTTAGTGTCATCATCATGCAAATTTTGAATCCTGAAATAGACTTCCAATTGTCTGATCCAATTATCTAATTTCTCTGCATTAAATTCACAGTTAAACATTGGAAATTCAAATTTGACATCAAGCTTTAGAAAAGGATTTTTACCACTGGTTTTCAACTTATGTGACTGATTTACCGAAGTCAAGGAAGATGATGACAAGGAAGAGGATGACGATGGAGATGGTGGATCACCATTTCCTCGATTCCCTTTATTTTACTGATCATTACCCTTCTTTCCTCCTGAGGAATCCTCTCCTTCTTTTTGGTTTTTAGACCCTTATCATTTCTTCCTTGATAGAGGATCCTTACCATCTCAGTCATATCCAAGAAAGATTTTTGAAATACCCTTTCTTCTTCCTTGGGATCCATCTCTTCAGGAGTTTCACCTTCTCTTGAAGACATGCTTGTAGCTGCTGCTACGGCTCTTGGAGGTGGTTCTCTAACCCTTATTTGTTATGGATTAGTTTGTGCACTAACCAAGTTTCCTTCACCTCTCTTGAGTTTTAACCTAGTCAGCATCAAAAATTGCAAACAAATGACTTAATATTTGCACAAAACAAATGCTGAGTAAAAACTCTAGCTCCAAACCATAGCTCTGATATCAACTGATCTGAAAATGAAACTTCTTAGATCTGTTCCAGAGATTGACTGTAGGGGCATTTACTGGATATGCCACCTTTGATAAAAGGATGAGATCCAGAGGCTACCTGGCCCTTTACAGACTCTGTCTTTAGAACTTGTAGAAGTTAACACTAATGATCTGAAAATGAAACTACTTGTATTTTCTGTTCAAGGTATTCATTTCCATAAAATAGGTGTGCAAAGAGTTTAGATAATTTTGCAAGTGAAACAAAGTGTTTTTGGTAAATTTCTGAGTCTTATGTGTGAAGGAGTGTTATTTCTTTTTACTATTTAACATATTAAATTTGAAAAAAATAGCAAGATAAAATCATATAATATAACAAAACAGCTGATGAGGTAGTTCACCCCTCCTGGGCTACATTTGTCGGGTCCAAGGCCCCCAAATGGGCATGTCCTTGCTCTTATTAGATGCTCAAATTGGTTATACAGTGATAAGAAAGCATAAACAGGAAAAATAAGCTATGGAAATGAGTTCATAACACAGAAAAAAATAAATATTGGCTTTTTTTTCACCTCTAATGGTTAACCATAGCTCAATACAACTCCAACACTCCCTAGGCCCTGATGGCTCTCCAAGCTTCTTTGCTGAAAAGTTACCTGAAGATCAGCTCTGTTGACTCTGTAACCTATGATATTGGCTCTAGAATACTCAAAATACCCTAAATAAAAAAAAAATTGTTCCAAAAGGTTCTGTCTAGTGAAAGTTATGCCCAACTGAAGTTTTTTCCAAGTTGGTCTAAGGAAACTTCGCCAAAACTGGAAGGAATGCAGATAACTCCACTAAAAAGGCGGACTGAATGATCTGGCAGAACCGTGCGTTCAAATTGGCAGAAAATTTAATTTAACTGGCAGTGTTATGGCGCATTCACATGCAGAGGTTTTAGAGGTTAACTATCGGGGTTAGTGTTTATCCACCGTTTCTTCGTGACCCATCACGTTCAGCTCCGACCGCATTCACTGCTAACCGCCCGATATCATTCAGAACTGATCCATGTTCAGCTCCAATCGCGTTCACTGCTAACTTCCCTCATTCATCTCCAACCCGTCCCTTCACAACTGACCAGGGTCCGTTCACTATTGACCAACCATTGCGTTCACGACTAACCGGGGTCCGTTCACTACTCAACAACATTCATATTTGACATGTCCATTCACACCCAACTGCATTCACATTTGACACGTCCGTTCACACCCAACCACATTCATGGTTGACATGTCCGTTCACACCCAACCACGGTCACAGGTCGACACCACCCGCGGGTGACCCGTGCCCATCCGGGTCGGGTCAGGTTGGCCCAATGACCCAAAAAAATTTTAAACTTCAAATTTTTTTACACATTGAACCAGTAGGCCTGGGGCCACGTGGCAGCCTCCGGGCAGGCCATGTGGCACCCACTGATAGCCCATCCATTTTTTTAATAAAAATGAAATTTTTCCAAAGAAAATAATTTTCTGAATATGCCATTTTTTGCCTCCTAAAGTGTTGTTTTGAAGGTTACTAGGCAAAATTAAAACTTGAATATCTTCCACATATGACATCAAATTTGAGTGCCGTTCACAACGTTAGGATTGTAATGATGAACACTATTTGGTCGATCAATTTATTACCAGTTCTGAGCAGTTCCAAATTTGAGCATTTTTTTCACTTAGGACATGATCACTTGATCACTGGAACTGACATGCACTATAGCTAGCTACTGTATTTTTTCAATTGTTAGTGAGTTATTAGTTTTGAATTAATTAACTAATTAATTCACTTAACTCTCACTAGTGTATCTTTCAGTTAGACTAGATACAACTAGCTCAATTGAGTTTAACTCCATTAACTGAGTTAAACTAAATAACAACTCTTGTAACTAATCTTCCAACTTTGTCATAACTTTTCCACTTCAGTTCTAACTGAGTCCTCCATGCATGAGACACCAATAAACCCTAGGAATTTCATAATTCCTTCAGCCCACTGATTTGCCAAATCTGTTCACTGAAATAAAGTGCTCCAAGAAAATAAGTTGATGTTTATTGTCGGATGATTATTAAGCGCTAATAATAATTGACATGCATATATTTTTAGATTGACGATATATAAATAGACTTCGCCCAATATTATAAAAATAGAATTTCATCTATTTTTCCTACTTGATCAACCATCTACAAATAGCATCCTCCAACTTATATAATATGCTCACCATGTCTAAAAATATACATACACCTAAAAATAGCCTGCGGGCCCCACTTAGTGAAGGTGCTTACTTTTCACTAAGCTCGTCATCTTGTTGAATCTCAACACTCCCTCTCAATAAGATAGGGATTATTTTTCACCCCGATCCTGCCTCTATGGTATTCGAATTTTCTCCTGTCAAGCGCCTTCGTCAGAATTTCTTCATCTTGATCTTCCGTAGGAATTTACTGAAGCAACATGATCTTCCGCTGCACACAATATTTGATATGATGATACCAGATATCAATATGTTTAGATCTATCATGAAACACATGATTAATCGATATTTTAATGCAACTCTGATTATCACAATGTATCACTGTAGGATCTAAATGTGAACCGAACAAACCGACTAGGATCTTCCTCATCCAAATAGCCTCATATGCAGCTTGACTTGCTGCCATATATTCTACTTCCACTGAACTGAGTGCCATGGATCTTTGTTTCCTTCTGTACCAATAAACTTCTGTAGATTCGATACTGAAAACCCCTCCTGATGTGCTCTTTCTATCCATTGGGATGCTTGCCCAATCTGCATCCGTGAAGCCATGCAACTTCACCTCATTCGTCTGTCTGTACCATAAGCCATACTCAAATGTGTCCCTGAGATACCTCAGGACATGCTTTCCTGCCTTCCAAAAGAGCTTGGTAGGCTTAACTATCGCTTGAGAAAGCTAGTTCACTGCATAGCATATGTTCGGTCTTGTATTAACTAAATACATGACTAAACCCACCAACTGTCGATAAATAGTGGCATCCACTACCTCTGCCAATGTAGCATCCTCTTTCCTCCAATTTCTAGGAAGAGGAGTATCCATGGGCTTGCAGTCCTCCATGTGAAACTTACCAAGTATCTCCCGAGCATACTTGCCTTGAGACACAAATAGTTCACCTTCTCTCTGCCATATTTCCAATCCAAGGAAATAATGAAGGAGGCCCGAATCCTTCATCTCAAACTCCTTTGCAAGATCTGCCTTGCATGAGTGTATCAACTGCTCATCACCCATTAGTATTAAAACATCAACATAAAGAACAATGATTAAAATCTTACCCTCCACCACAATTTGATACAAGTTTGCATCCGCCTCACTCTTGGTGAAGCCAATTCCAATGAAATAGCTGTCGATCCGTGTGTACTAAGCACGTGGTGCTTGCTTCAACCCATACAACGCTCTTTTGAGTCTGCACACATGTAACTCGCTACTGAAGATCTCAAATCCTTTAGGCTGCTCAATGTACACCTATTCCTCAATGATCCCATTAAGGAACGCAGTCTTCACATCCATCTGATGAATGTGCCAACCCATCTGCGCTGAGAGAGCAAGGTGGTCCTTATGGAAGAATATCGTGCGACAGGTGCAAAGGTTTCTTCATAATCAATCCCCTCGATCTATGAGAAGCCCCGGGCAAAAAATCTTGCCTTATACTTCTCGACGCTCCCATCAACAACTTTCTTTACCTTGTAGATCCATTTCGAATCTACCACTTATTTTCCCACCGGCCTTGGAACAATATCCCAAGCACTGTTTCTGACAATGGAGTCATAATCCTCCACCATGGTATCTACCCATGTGGGCTCCTATGCTGCCTCTTCAAAAGAAGATGGCTCTATCACAACACACTTGCTTATAAGAGCCATGTATCTAGTAAATTAGTCAGGTGACTCTCTCTGTTTGCACTGTGATGTAGGGACTCCTACATTCTGTGCCGCATCAATCTTGAGTCTCTCAGCTTCTGTGGTACGCTTTCTGCCTGTTCTGATGTTTGGTTCTGCATGAATGGACTCCTCCACTCCATGAATCTCCTCCTATGGCTGATCCACATCTAGAGGCTCATCTTTGGGAACAAGAAGTTCCTCCTTCGCATACAAGTGTAGCTCCCTCTCAAGCGACAACTTCATTGCTTTCACCTCATTGAATTTTATATCCCATCACACCACAGTGTTTCGACTGTCTGGAAAATACACACAATAATTATGGGTTGTTTCTGTGTACCCCACAAATATCCCAACTTCTGCAGTCGGCTCCAGCTTCTTCCTCGCGTCCTTTGTCACATGAATGTAAACAGATGAGCCAAAAATCTTCAAATGAGAAATATCAGGCTTCTTACCATTAAAATCTTCTTCATGTGTACTCATGCCAAGTACTCTATGAGGAAAACGGTTTTTCACATAAATCGCAGTGTTGCATGCTTCTGTCCACAACTCCATCGGTAAGCCCTGGTCATGCAGCATAGCTCATGCAGCACCCACGATCATTTTGTTCTTCCTCTCCGTGACCCCATTCTGCTGTGGGTTATGAGGCACTATGAGTTCTCTTCGAATTCCTTCTTTTCTACAAAATTATTTGAATTTTTTTGAGATATATTCACCACCATTATCGCTTCGTAGAGCCTTCACTTGCTTCCCCAACTCCTTCTCCAACAATGCTTTAAACTCACAAAACTTTGAGATTGTTTCAATCTTCTTCTACATGAAGAAGATCCAACATCTACGAAAATAGTCATCAACAAATATAACATAATACCTGTGTTTTGTTGTGGAAGCAACCAAGAAAGGTCCACACACATCTGTGTGAATTCTCTCCAGGATCACCGAAGCACGGTTCTCCTTCTCATGAAAGGTGGTATTCAAAAACTTACCCATAGTACACCCCTTGCACTGATCTAACTGTGCAAGAGTACCCTTGGGAAGTCCAGTAGAAATCTGCTGCAAAATATTCAAGGCGCCATGGTGAAGATGGCCCAATCTCCTGTGCCATAATTCGCCCTCATCCCGGCTCACCAATTCTTTTGCTTTTCCCATCATTGCAGCGCAGCCATGTAGCTCCAGCTTGTAGAGATTCTTAACTTGAATCCCTATCCTCTTGGTTTCACCCATTGTTTTATGTCACAGGAAATATTTTCCATCACTGAAACAACATGATAACCTTTGCCTTCCAACATTGTGACCGAGACCAAGTTCTTCTTCAGACCTGGAACATGCATAACATCTTTCAACATAAATGGTTTAACTGAGTCCCTCTCAAAGGTAATAGTTCCAATTCCAGTCCCACCATATCTACCATTGTCACCCATCTCTATATGCATTTGGAGATCCTTCTCCTCCAAGTCACTAAACAACTCCTTGTCTCCCGTCATATGGAAAGATGCACCACTATCAAGATACCACACCGATCCCATTGCGCTTGAAACCATACATATATAATTTTGTAATTAATTAATAGTTTATAAAGGAGAATTTCTCAATGTCTTTGAATCATCATCTTAAATATATCATATAATAAGGAAATTGT
This sequence comes from Pinus albicaulis, assembly GCA_034641835.2. Taxonomy (NCBI): domain Eukaryota; kingdom Viridiplantae; phylum Streptophyta; class Pinopsida; order Pinales; family Pinaceae; genus Pinus; species Pinus albicaulis. The sequence continues at coordinate 703,388,593 of CM076579.1, forward strand.
ATTTTTTTTTCCTTTAAAAAAATGTAATTTTTCATTAATATAATGACTAAATATATTTTATAGATGCATACTTATGTAGGTATTTATTTGGCTATTTGAGGTGAATTCTATTGAAATTACTTTCTAAAAACTTATTTGTATGTGAAATGTATAATATAGAATTTCTAAATAAATTGTTTGGTCTATTGGGATCAATTAAAAAGTCAACCCCCTTTTATGAGAGAGTGATTTATACGTCAAAAAAGTTTGTACATCTTCAAGTTCTACATATGTAAGAAACTATAGGTTAATCCAAAAACTTTTCCCATGAGATGAATTTGGTATTAAAGTGTCTTCGAACATGGTCCTTTTCTCCTTTGGAACATGTACATATGCATCACATCCAAATACCCTCAGATGTGAAAGAGAGGGTTTCTTTCTAGTCCATACCTCACATGGAGTCTTATCCTCCAATGCTAATGAAGGTGATCTATTAACCAGGTAACATGCAGTCTCCACTGCCTCTGCCTAGAATTCCTATCCTAACTTGGTACCTCTGAGCATGCTTCATGCCTTTTCCATCAACATTATGTTCATTCTTTTTGCAAATATGTTTTTCTGAGGTGTGTATGGAATAGTATTTTGTCATGCTATACCACACTTCTTACAGAAATATTCAAATTCCTTCTTGCAGAACTCTCCACCATTATCCGTCCTCAACTCCTTTATCTTCTTCTCTGTCTGGTTTTCCACGAGAGCCTTAAATTCTTTAAATCTGTCAAAGACTTCAAATTTATTCCTCAAGAAATATATCCATGTATTCCTTGATAAGTCATCTATGAATGAAACATAGTACGCATACTTACCCAGTGATGGAATTGACACAGGTCCAAACACATCACTATGCACAAGCTCTAATATTGTGTTCACCCTCTTAGCACTAGAAGAAAACCTCACCCGATTATGCTTCCCATATACACAATGTTCACAGAAATCGAAATCCAAAGAGAAATTAGACATACCTTCTACCATACCATTACCATGTAGTATCCAAAGGCCCTTATCTCCAATATGCCCAAGCCTTTGATGCCATAGCATGGTATTTTCTCCAAAGACCGCTAGGCTTTCTGATCCACTTTCAGGAACCACAGAACAATTGCACCCATCAATAATAATGTTATGTTGAAGCTTGTACAGAGTTTTAATCCGATCTCCCCGCATTAATACTAGTTCCCCTCGAACCATATTTTAGGTATATTTATCGAACACTATTTTTACATTTGCATCATCCATCTTGCTTACAAAAATAAGATTTCTCGCCAATGTAGGAATATGAAAAACACCAAGAAGTGTTCTAATCCTTCCACCTTCCAGCTTCAACTTGAATTTTCTACGTCCGACGATTTTGGCCTTCCTATAATCCCCTAAGAAGAAATCACCAACATCATACTTCTCGTACTCGCAGAACCACTCCCTATGGGGAGTGAAGTGCAAAGATGCACCTAAGTCAATCAACCATGCCTCATGATCTACAGGTGTATTTGAAGAAGAAGACAAATACACATTTCCACCTTCATCTGAGGTGGTTTTTTTCTCTGCAGAAGGAGCATCATCAGATCCATTTCCTTTCTTAGGAGCTTTATATCTACAGTCCTTTTTGAAGTGTCCTTCCTTTTCATATTTATAGCACACCTTTATAGGCTTTCCTGGAGATTTAGATCTCCCACTTGAAAATTTATTTTTGTTCATGTTCTAGGACCTTCCTCATACATATAAGGCATCTCCTTTCTGACCCTCCATATTTCTCCGTCTCATTTCCTTCGACAGCAAGGTTGAGACAATTTCATCAAAATTTAAGGTAGTTGTATTGCTACCTATTGCAATAACCAGACGATCCCATGAATCTAGTAGAGAACACAAAAAATTGATACACTTATCTTCATCTAATAATTTAATATCAACATATGACAACTAACTTACCACAGTATTGAAGGCGTTCAGATGCTCTGTCACTGAGTCTCTATTCTTCATGCTCAGGTTATACAAATTTTTCCGTAGGAACAATTTATTCACCAGAGACTTAGATTGGTACAAAGTTCATAACTTGAGCCACAAATTTTGCGTTGTAGCTTCCTCAGATACATTCAAAAATACTGAATATGTTATACACAACAGTATTGTGCTATTTTCCTTTCGATCCAACTTCGCCCAGTCTTCATCTGACATTGTTGTTGGTTTAGTACCTAGATCTACCGTGATCCACTGATCTTTATCCACCAAAAAATCCTCCATATTGAGCATCCACAACTCAAAAATCTTACCATTAAATTTCTTGATCTCTATTTTTCCAATGGTCGCCATCTTCTTTCGTTGCAATAATCGATCCCGTAGATCTCCCATTGAACAGGGTCTGCCACAGGCCCGAGAAAAAAACCCCTCAGCAACAAAGGCATCCCCTTGAAGCCAAAACAAATTTTCTAAAAATGTAGGTTTTAAACCTGTACAGAAATGATCTGTAAACGAATTCTTAAAAATAGAAAATAAACAATAGCAAAAGCATAAAACATAAACCATTTATACACATAGATTTTCCCTTGGATCCCAAATCAAGACTACCATCTTGATTTTTCATTATATTTATTTTAGTGTTACAACACATATATATACATGCCGAAGCATTCATAAACCCCAGTCCATTAACCCTGGATTAGAACACAACTATAGTTCCCTTGACCATATCTACAGAATACCAGGGGCAAAAAACCATCATGCCCGTAAACCATGTACAAACCCATGCACAAAACCATAGGCGGGTCCACCCACCTAAAATAGGGTCCAAAAAAATTTCCTAGGGTGCTGCCCCAAAGCTCGTGTAGGGGGGATATTTCCCCCTTGCAAACCCCTCAACAGGAGGGGGTGCCGCCCCCCCTTGTTGTGCTTGTCGTAAGAAAAGGGGAAAGAATGTAACACAAAACCAACATGATACAAGTGTAAAAACAATGTCCAAGAAAGATACCTGCAATATTGATAGAGGAGCACTGAAATTGGTGCAAGGAGTTGAGATTTGAACTCTGTACAAGCTTCTGGGTAACACTGTTATTGATGGGTGCAATAGTTCTATGGTTCTTGAAAGTGGAGCAGAACTAGTGGTCTCTGGAGAAAATACCATGGTATGGCATCAAAGGCTTGGACATATTAGAGATAAGGGCCTTTGAATATTTACTTGTAATGGGATCTCTAATTGCTATTTGGATTTTGATTTCTATGAAAATTGTGTATATGGGAAGCATAATTGGGTGAGTTTCCCCTCTTGTGCTAAGAGGGCGAAAGGGATATTAGAGCTTGTGCACAATGATTTGTTTGGACCTATGTCAGTTCCATAATTAGGTAAGTTTGTGTACTATGTCTCATTTATAGATGAATTATCAAGGAATACATGGATATATGTCCTCAGGAATAAATATGAATTCTTTGACATGTTTAAATAATTTAAGGCTCCAATAGAAAATCAGACAGATAAGAAGATTAAAGTGTTGAGGACAGATAATGGTGGAGAGGTTTTCCAGAAGGAATTTAAAGAGTTATGTAAGAAGTGTGGTATAGCATGAAAACATGCTACTCCATACACACCTCAACAAAATGGAGTTGTATAAAGAATGAACGAGACGTTGATGAAAAAGGCAAGAAGCATGCTCAGTGGTGTTGGATTAGGGCAAGAATTCTGGGCAAAGGCAGTATATATTGTATGTTACCTGGTTAACATATCACTTTTATCAACATTGGAGGATAAGAATCCACATGAGGTATGGATTGGTAAGAAACCCTCATTTTCACATCTAAGAGTATTTGGTTGTGATGCATATGTACACATTCCATAGGAGAAAAGAACCAAGTTGGATAGTAAATATGAAAGGTGCATTTTTATTGGATATAAGGAAGGTTTAAAAGGTTATAATCTTTGGAACCTAGAAACAAGGAAGGTTGCATACAACAGAGATGTGGTGTTTAGATAGGTGAAGGATGTTATTAAACAACAGTTCCTACCGAAGGAACCTGAAAATATAGAGTTTGAACTGAAGGAAGAAGGATTAGACTCTACAGCTGAACAAGAATCATAAGAGGAAAAGCCATAGAGTCTAGTTTTGAGAATATCCGTTCGAGAGATAAGGCAGCCAAATAGGTATAGTTCATCTTCTTTTTGCTAAAATTTTGCTTTATATATTACTAATGATGATCCCAAAACTGTCATGGGTGTAGTAGATTTAGAGGATTGAAAAATCTAGAAAGAGGCCATGGTTGATGAAATGACATCTTTGGGCCAAAATTAGGCTTGCGATATGGTGGATTTTCCTTCTAGAATGAAACACATTGGAAGAAATTGGGTGTTTAAGAAGAAGATGAATGCAAAAAGCAAGGTGGAGAAATAAAAGGCTCATTGGTAGTAAAAGGATATTCCCAGGTGTTGGGAATTGATTTTGGTGATTTTTTTCTCCTGTTTCCAAGTTAGCTTCTATTAGATTACTTTTATTTGTTGTTGTTTCTTTTGTTTTTGAGGTAGAACAAATGGATGTGAAGACAAGATTTCTTCATGGGGATTTGGAAGAAGAGATATACATGAAGAAACCTGAAGGATTTGTAGTGAAGGGTAAGAAGGAACTGGTATGCAGGTTAAAAAAAGTCTCTGTATGGGTTAAAACAATCACCAAGGACGTGGTTTCAGAAAATTGATACATATATACGGGGACTTGGCTTCACCAGAAGCAAAGAATATCACTATATTTATTTTAAATTAATTGGTGACCGTGTTATTTATTTGGCCTTGTATGTGGATGATATGTTGTTGATTGGAAATGACAAAGAAATTATCTAGGATTTGAAGACCATATTGTCCTCCAAATTCAACGTGAATGATATTAGTGCTATAAACTATATTTTGGGCATGGAAATTAAACAATATCGGGCAAAGATGAAGATCCATTTAAACCTGAGGAAGTATGTCAAGGAAAAATTGCATAGGTTTAATATGCAAGATAGTAAACTGATGAAGGTTCCTATTCCTGTAGGTGTAAATTTACTTACTAAAAAATGTCCTAAGACACAAGAAGAGGAAGAGAACATGTTATGTATTCCATATGCTAGTGCAGTTGGTAGCCTGATGTATGTAATGGTTTTCACCAAACCAAACATTGCACATGTAGTGGTAGTATTGAGTAGGTTTATGTCAAAACCAGGGAAGGAGCATTGGAAAATAGTGAAGCGACTTTTCAGGTATTTGCGTGGAACAAATGATTATGGTTTGTGCTACCAAGGAAGACCAAGATTGTACATTATTTTTGGACATTCATGGGTTTTTTTATTTAGACTGGGCTAGAGATCTATATCAAATAAGAATAATATATACAAGTAGGTATGTTTTTAACCTATTTGGAGAATTAGTCAGTTGGATGAGAAGGAAGAAATATGTAGTGGCACTTTCAACTATAGAGGCTGAATACATGGCAGCCACTCATGCAAACAAGGAAGAAGTTTGGTTGCAAAGATTATGTTCAAGTATGGAGATGGTACAACAAGTTATAAGGATAAACTGTGACAACCAAAGTGGAATTTTCTTGGCAAACAACCCTTATTATCATTCAAAGACAAAGCACATTGATGTTCAATATTAATTTTTGTGGGATATGGTTGAGGAGACAAAAGTGTTTCCGGTAAAGGTGGAGGCTTTGAATAATGTTGCAGATGCATTGACGAAGTCTATGGACATTGTGAAGAATGTTGCATATGCATTGATGAAGTCTGTGGACACTTTGAAGAATGTTGCAGATGCATTGATGAAGTCTGTGAGCACTGAGAAGTTTTATTGGTGTAGATAAATAATGGGCATTGCAGGGCTGAACCAATGACTAACCTCTCGTGTGACCTCCTGTGTGGAAATAAAACAAGTGGGAGAATGTTGGGTATGTGTTATAATTTGGCGGACCGAAGGATGGGGGTCAAACCCATTGATGGTGGGCTGACCTACCCATGGTTTTGTGCATGGGTTTTGCACATTGTTTTAGGCATGATGGTTTTGTTCCCATGGCATTTTGTAGATCTGATCAAGGGAACTACAGTTATGTTCTAATCCAGGGTTAATGGATTTGGGTTTATGAATGCTTCGATATGTATATATATATATATATATATATATATATATATATATATATATATATATATGTATTGTAACATTGAAAGGAAGATAATTAAAAATCAATCTGTTATTCTTAGTTTTGGGATCCTGGGGAAAATCCGTGTGTATAATTGTTTTATGTTATCTCCATTGTATATTTTCTATTTTAATAATTCGCTTGTAGGTAATTTCTGTATAAGGTTAAAACATACATTGTGCATAAATATTCAACTAATTTGCAACAAAATTTTACATGAGATCTGTCACCACTCAAAATTAGGTACGCTCTCCCTACATCGAAAATTTAAAGATAATCTTTCGTACGTGATTTTTGCAAGTGAAAAATGCGAAGTTATATTATTAAATTTATGATGGAATATATGTACTCTTTATGAGGAGAAAGATCCAAACATCTCTCAGAAAAAGGGAAAGAAAAGCAACCAACCAGATAACTATCTTAAAATGGTTTTTACATCACATCCCTATGAAAAGTAGTCAATCAAAGGTTTGATATGAACTTATAAACTTAGTGACAACATATCTACTCTTTACGGTTATGGCTTGGGAATTTTGAATGGAAAGGTGTGCGTATATTCCACAGTGATGTACATTGAAACACATGTATTTGGATAAAAATGTTCACAGAAAACGTTGAATTATATATTTGTGTGATTAAAATGAAGCAATCATGCAATAATCTGCTCATCATGTACTTACATTTAAAACATATTTACAAATATAAATATTAATTCAAATACATGTACAATCATTTCACATAAATTCATAATACAAACTTTCAAACACATACGTTCTATGAAATTATGATTTTATTCACATAATGAAATAGGTATTTGGGTTGCATATTTTCTCTTTACTAAGATGATATATATGTATATCCACTTCTCTATTTATCCCAAACAACTACCTGATAATTGATAACTATGGAAGACTAGATTGGTATTTTAACTTAGCCTTTTGACCTTCAAAATACCTGACAACATCATGAATAATAAAAGATATATGATCATAGAGGATATCAATCAAATATTAAATTATTATATCTAGGATCACGCCACTAGAGTTGGTGCCACTCAAATAGCCCACAAGAATGAGCAACCCTGGTTATCTGCTATCTTCCATCACCATTCGAGGGCACATTTTTTTTTCACCTCCAGGAGTGAAGATATATCTATCCCCTAAAATTACTAACCCATACCATATTAAGTTATAAGTGATGATTATAACAACCTCTAAGGTTGTTAGTGATTGTGTTATTCAATATACAGACATCGATTAATGATATTAATACATCCAACCCATGCAGGTGATTGCTTACGTTTTTAAAATAACAAGGTTATGGGGAAGTGATTCATTCCATTATGAGATAACATCAACTTAAAAACTAACTTAAAAACATCTCCTGCTCATCAATACCATCAGTTAACATTCATAGTTATGGAATAAATAAGTTTTATTTAACAATGATCATAGATCTTATTACACCATATCAACTTCCACCTCAGCTAAGTCAAGAGATTTTTGTCAAATTTATTGACCACATTATAGAAGGAACTATAATTATATTATTGGATGAGGTATGAGACTTAAATGGAAGACATTGCAAAAACACATGACCAACCCAAGCCATTGCACACTACATTAAACAATATAGACAAATTCGATTAAGAACATGTAATGATTAATAAAATAAATTGTTATCAGACTTGATATGGTTGTAGAGTGATGATGGTAAGGAGTGACCAAAACAACACATATAAGGGGAAGGATAGAGAGGAGTTCTTAAATACAAACACCTTGAATATCTCATAAATTTTATGGTCCTAAAATGGGGGGAGAGAGATAATTGTTAAATATGTAAATCAATTACCATACTAATTAATTGATTGATAGGACTCTATCGAACCTATATATTCACCTATTGAATAGTCTCCTTGTGAGTATCACTTGGTATGTGATGATTGCAATTAATGTTAAGGAAAAATTATAGATCGTATTATTGATATATGCTCACTAAGTATATTTTCTTTACCAATTGATGTGATTGTTATGTCCACAAAACCCTTCAATCGTAAATTGTTCTTCTTCTTTAGTGGATATCTTGTCTATTTCTTTGTCTTACTTATGAACATTTGCATAATGTTTGTTAGAAACAATGTTTTAGGGGTATCCTTATTTAATGAATATTACTTACCATTGTGCTAGACTTGTAAGCCAAATGATAAAATTGCATCTTTACTTGAAAGACATATTGGTTATAGTAGTTTTGTTGGGTTTATGATAGTCACATGGGAAAATTTCTCTTGGTAACACAATATTTTACTAAGAGCAGTATTGAAGTTGTCTAATGTGGATTGAGAAGGGTAAAATATTGTTCAACACATGTTTTATTTGACCATATATGTATAACGAGAATATATATATACAATTTTAGTACATAAATAATGGTATACATTAATTTTCATGATAAAAGCATGAATATATTTTTTGAATTATGGTATTAAGTGGATAATATGTTTCTAGACCCCAGGGGTGTGACTTCTTGGCCAACAAACATATTGTTAAGGCGTTCGTGCTATTGTGCTATTGTTAAGGGTTACAAATAATTATTAGACATGATTTTACTGTTAATCAGACACAAATTATATCACAAATTCATGAATGTCAGTATGTCTTAAAAAATAAAATGAAATGACAATAATAAAATAAAATAAAATGTTACCTTGCTTTATGTGAAAATATCATCTTAAAGGAAAATGTAATTTAAATAACTTGCGGTTACTACAAAAGGTACCCTAATTATTAATTGTGGATATTAAAGGAGGACTCGCCAGAAGATTGAGTATAATTCACCTTCTTATTTACCTATATGCTAAGGATGTTGGATAGCATGCAATATTGTATAACTGTCTTGCCATGATGAATATCTGGTTAATGAAATAAATATAATAAGGTATTGATAGCTAAAAGAGTGAAAGAAGAATTATTAACACATACCTATTTGTTATAGATTACAACAAACCCTTCTATCGGTAAAATTTGGGTCAAAGAGCATGTAACTTAGGGAATGAAATGAGTGAGTGAAGTGTATTAAATCATTGTAATAAATAGTGTCATTATTATTCTAATGGTTAGAGAAAAATAATTATAATCTCAAATCCATTTTTAAGAAAGATTGCAACAAAGGTGTGGCAATGGTTTCCTTACCTATTTTAAGACTTTGGGACGAAGTCTATTGTTAAGAGTGGGTGTATATTGTGCCAAATTTGGTTGGCTGAGCTTGATATGACATTAGCTTTGATACTTTATTCTTTGAGGACCTCAGGTTGAGTATCCAGATATTTGACTCTTGCTATGGGTGGATGTCATAATAATTGTTTTTTCAATTTGATGTTATGATTATAATAATTGTGATGGCCATATTTCATGTCTATGTATAATCATGTGATGGATTCATTATGTGTATGTTTACATTAGTTCTTGCTCATAATTACAAAGAAAATGACAATTATGCTATGATGATGGTTTAACATACAAAATTATATTGGTTACTAATATTGTGAATCAAGTTTTATTGAGTGTGGAAAGAGACTGCCCAGATGCACTTGCACATGATGAGTCAACAACCTATGGTTTGGTTTGAATTACATACTATTAGATCATTTTTTTTTAAAGATTCGATTTAAAATTCTCAGGTGAATTCTAATGACATGTTATTAGCTACAAGCACACGTTAGTTGTTTGGTCGAATGACTCACACATGGGTGATGGTGCTATATATATAGATGGAACCTTATGGTATGGGTGGACAGTGTCCATGATTCCACTTGCTAGCACTCCTGCCATGAATTCGATTGGAAGGGTTTGGATACCTTTGCATTAAATATCACGTTGCCATGCAGGCACGCCCAAATTATGTCACTCATGGTGATTTTACTAGGGGTCACGTGTTGAGGTGGATTTATCAATCCTTAGCACCATTAGACTCAATGTAAAGGGTGACATAGAAGAGGATAGTGACCTTCTTCGTTGCATGATTCAAGTGGATATTGGTGGCCACCCACCTATTCCACTTGGGGCCCCACCATTGTCTCTTTCAGTTTTTCAGTTTCGGCACAACTTACTATTTTTGACAGTTTTCTGGGTCCTGAACTTATGGAGCCATTTTGAGGCCCTAAACGACGTTTTTTGGGAAAACCGAGAGATCATATGCAAAATTTATGTCCCTGGGAAGTTGAAACACCAATTTACCCAAACGGGGCCCATAGTTTTGTCGCTTCATCTCCTAGGGTTAGGGTTTTGGATATTTAGGGTTTTCCATTGTTTCTAAATTATAAATAGGCCCTCAAGCCTCATTGTAACTCAGTTCAGAGGCCTGTAGTTGGCACATCTCTTCTCAGAGACAAGCTACCAGCTCCCTAGCTAGTTTATTTCTATTCTATCTGTAAGAAAATTTCAGTTCTTTGATATTAATGAAATGAAGTGTTATTTCCGCTGCATATTTGTATTTATGGTTACATGTGTATTATGTTGCATTCCTGCATAAATATGGATCAATGGCATCAGAGCGGTCTGCTTTTTCTTAATCCTTCTTTGCATGACCCCAACGAGATCGCAGTATAAGGAGTTGGGGCTCGATCTGGTTGAACCTTTTCAAGATCAGCCTCACAAAACCCGACGGCCGCCCATGGGGGACAAAAATAAATATGAGGGAGTAGGATATCCTATCAAAATATTGCTCGAGGAGGCCCTCTAAGAACAAAGGAACGCGATGGTGGATAAATTTTCCCAAATCCTTCAACAACTGCCCACCGGTGGCACATTTGCAACTAACAACCACTCTGGAGGCGCGACTCTATTTAAGGTACAATTAAACTTTGAAATTACCATATTTGAGGGTCAAATAGATGTAGATGTCATAGATATATGGTTGAATCTATTGGAAGGATATTTCTTGGTTCATGACTTTTCCGACCAGGAGAAGGTTATTTTTTCACTCCTCAAAGCTACCCCCATGTCAAGGACTAGTGGGAAACCTACTGTGAGAAAAAGTATGAGATAAAACCCTCTCTATTATCAGCCGTACCCACTTGGAATTCTTTCCGAGATGCCATTAAGGAACAATACTATCCCATGGGGAGATATGAGGACAAGTACATACAATGAACCATGCTGCGGCAACACAGGATCAAGATGTGCATGAGCTGACGAATCTGTTCCATACCCTGCGCACAAAGTTGGGTATTAAAGATTCAGAGAAACATTTGGTGCTAAAGTATCGCAGTTGTCTACACAGATACATTCAAGAGGAAATGGAGTTCCTTGACATCTCCTCGCTTGGTACGACATACCAATATGCTGCCAAGATTGCATAGAAATTAAAGCAGAAGAGGCGAGACTTTGGATCTGCGAATCAAAAGCAAGGGAAAGGTGCCCCCAAACCACAGAACAAAGGACAAATCCAAGGCATGGCGACCCAAGAAAACCTACCAAATCCACAAGCAAGAACAACACCGCGAAGCCAAAGAAGGACACAAGAAAGTGGTGTGAGTTCCATAAGAGCTCCACTCACAACACAAGTGACTGTTAGGCCAAGCAGTCACTCGTGGCCAAGATGAGGGCTTTTGAATCAGATGCATGCTCTGACTCTAAATCAGAAACTAACAAGGGGATGACAAAGGGAAAAAGATTATTGATGCAGAGCCCAACGCAACTATTTCCATTGCGAAGATCCAGAAGGAGGAACCAGAAGATTGAGAGGAGGCAGAACGTCTCTTCCACTCCCAGATGTGGGTAAAGGGTTCCCCGCTATAGTTCATTGTCGACAATGGGAGCCAAAAGAACCTCATTTCAGCAGATGTCATGAAGTGGTTGGGCTTGCCGACCACAGCGCACCCACAACCATACACCATGGGGTGACTTCACCAAGGACGGGATCTCCATGTCAGCCACCATTGTGGCCTCCCCTATAGCATCAAGCCCTTCACGAATGAGGTATTATGTGGCATTGCTCCTATTGATGTTTCTGATGTATTATTAGGCCAACCATACTTATGGAAGCGACATGTTGTGTATGAGTCACGGCCTCGCGCTGTTACTATTACCTTGGGAAATAAGCTGTACAGGATACCAGAGGTACCACCGCTTACCACTATCTCTTTGGTTACCGCAAAACAATGCAGTAAGCTCATTTCCCAAACCAGGAAATTTTGTTTCCTGATGATCCGGCCCCAGGGAAAGAAGAATATTGTGGCCACGACCTCCAGACATGGCTCCTCTGCATGACAACAACAAATTGACAAGGTTGTGGAGGAGTACGGGGAAATTTTTACCTCGCCCATAGGGGTGCCTCTACACTGTCAGGTCAAGCACCCCATTGAAATGACCCCAGGTGTGCCGCTACCCAACAGACTGATCTATCAACGCTTTGTTCTAGAGAAAGATGAAATCAAGAGGAAGATTCAGGATCTGCTATAGAAAGGTCACATCCGGCCAAGTTCATCACCCTGTGGGAGCCCGATCATGTTAGTACAGAAGAAGGATGGGACTTGGAGACTCTATATTGAGTATCGGGCGCTGAACAAGATCACTGTCCAGAATAGGTACTTGATCCCATAGATTGATGACCTTCTAGACCAACTCAAAGGGGCGAAATATTTGAACAAGATTGATTTGAAGTCTGGGTATCACCAGGTACCCATCGAACCCTTAGATGTGTGGAAGAATGCCTTCAAAGCCAAGGAGGGCCTTTTTGAATGGTTGGTCATGCCTTTCGGGTTGAAGAATTCTCCCACAAACTTCATGAGGTTGATGGGTGACATGTTGAGGCCATTCACTAACTCATTTGTAGTAGAGTACTTGGATGGTATTCTGATCTTCAGCTAGACTTGGGAAGAGCACCTCCACCACATCTGACAAGTCCTCCAAACACTATGACAGCACAAGTTGTGTGCCAATTTGGATAAGTGCACTTTTGGCATGACCCAGGTTCAATATCTGGGATACATTATTGATGAAGGGGGGGTGCATGTGGATCCAACCAAGATCCAAGTCATTTGAGACTTGCCAGCCCCAACCACTCTAACAGAGCTTCGTAAATTTCTGGGTCTTGCTAATTTCTACCGCAGGTTTGTGTTGGGATTCTCTCATATCACTTGGCCCTTGAGTCAAGTCACCAAGGGAGGAGCGAGAGAAAAATTCTTTTGGTCAGAATCTAAACAAAAGGCGTTCATAGAATTGAAACATCGCCTCTGTTCTACCCCAGTGCTTACATTACCAGACTTGCAACAACCATTTTAGATCAAGACAAATGCCTCTGACTATGCTATTGGGGTAGTTCTTAGTCAACATGGACATCCAGTGGCATATCACAGTGAGACATTGTCCGACACAGTTCGCAAGTATCCCACGTATGACAAAGAAATGTATTCCATTGTGCAGGTTTTTCGACAATGGAAGCATTAGATTTTGGGGAAGGAAAAAATCATCCACATAGACCACTGACCCCTGCAGTTCATACAGATACAAGGGAAGTTACAGAACGATCGCCATCAAAAGTGGTCCACATATCTGCAACAGTTTCATTTGAACATCAAGTACAAGAAGGGTAGCACCAATAATGTTGAAGACTGCCTCATCCGACCACTGATCGTGGCACTAACCACCGTTCTCAACTCTTGTGGGTATGAGACTTCTGATTGGCTGCTTCTCTACAAGAGTGATCTAGAATTCGGCCACACATGCAAGGCACCCTTGGGGGGTACGCAAGTTCCAAATTTTCACCTCCAAGATGCACTGTTATGTCACCTGGGACACCTTTGTGTTCCTTCAAGCGAGCATGCGAAGATGTTATGGGGAGCACACTACAATCGAGTCACTGGGCATTTAGGGGTCGAGAAAACAGTGGCCGTACTGCAGAAGTATTTCTATTGGCTGAACCTTCGACAGGATGTCGGGAAGTACATCAGATCCTGCACTGCTTGCGTCATTGCCAAACCGACCATCAAGAAGCAAGGCCTCTATACTCCACTACCTACCCCTAGTAGACCTTGGGAATCCATCTCCATGGATTACATGTTAGAACTTCCTTCTACTAAGAATGGAAATGACTGTGTTTTCGTGGTCATCGACAGATTCTCGAAGATGGCCATTATGGCGGCCTGCAAGAATAATATCATAGCAGAAGCCACCGCTAAAATCTTCTTTGAACGAGTGTGGGTGCACTTTGGGATCCCACAGTCTATCATATTAGATCACGACAATAGGTTCCTCAACAAATTTTGGTCCAGCCTTTGGTCAATGTTGGACACCAAGCTCACCAAGTCCACAACTTTCCATCCCCAAACTGATGGCCAGATAGAGCTCCCCACAGCTCAACTGGCCACATCCCCTTTCAGGTGGGCTTGGGATTCCAGCCACTATGTCCCATTGATGTAGCCATGTCATTTGTGGCTACTCGGGCCGATTTGACTCATGCCCAGTCTGAAGCCGACAAAGCAAATAGCTTCATCAAGCACATTCAGCACATCTTCCAACAAGTTCATGAAATATTGGATAGAGCCAATGCTAAGTACAAGCAACGACATTATCAACATCGGGTACCACAAAAATTATAGGTGGGCGACAACGTGTGGCTACATTTGCAGAAGGAGCGCCTCATTGGACCCCACCACAAGCTTCGCCCACTCTGATATGGATCATACACCATCACCAATGTGGTAGGGAACAATGCCTTCGAGCTCAGTATTCCGCCGTTCCTTGGTTTGCACCCAGTATTCAATGTGGACCGCCTTCGTCCCTACTTCCCATCTCTAATGGAAACCTCTGACATTGCAGAACAACTCACAACAACAGAGTTAAACCCATAATACATGGAACATGCCACCATATATTGTATCATGGACATGAAAATTAAGAACACTCGCCAACATAATATCCACTTGTATCGGTTTGTCAAAGCAGGCCAACTCCTGCACCAAGGCAAGTGGTTCACCAGGGACCAAGTTTAGCATAAGTTTCCTCATCTCATGGAGGAACTCAACACAATGGGGACCATTGCTTCTTAAGGGAGGAGGAATGATCTAGGTGGATATTGGTGGCCACCCACCTATTCCACTTGGGGCCCCACCATTGTCTCTTTCAGTTTTTCAGTTTTGACACAACTTACTATTTTTGACAGTTTTTCGAGTCCTGAATTTTTGGAGCCGTTTTGAGGCCCTAAATGATGTTTTTTGGGAAAATCAAGAGCATCACTAATATCCTTAAAATGTTTTTTTTAGTCCTCGGATAGATATTTCTAACGAGGTATTGTGCACGTGAAACGAAGATCGTATGCCAAAGTTACATCCTCGGGAAGTTGAAACACCAATTTACCCAAATGGGGCCCATAGTTTTGGTGCTTCATCTCATAGGGTTAGGGTTTTGGATGTTTAGGGTTTTCCATTGTTTCTAAATAATAAATAGGCCCTCGAGCCTCATTGTAACTCAGTTTAGAGGCCTGTATCTGCCACATCTCTTCTCAAAGATAAGCTACTAGCGCCCTAGCTAGTTGATTTCTATTCTATCTGTAAGCAAATTTCAGTTCTTTGATATTAATGAAATGAAGTGTTATTTCCACTGCATATTTGTATTTATGGTTACATGTGTATTATGTTGCATTCCTTCATAAATCTGGATCATTTCAACTAGTTCTTTTCTTGGTAGTCAATGGATGCTTGAAGGGTAAGAAATGTGGCACCCTTGGAACTTCAAAGGGAAATTCTTGAAGGGACCGAATGACTTGGCACCCTTCACATTAAAAAGATACTTATTGGCATGGAATCCTTCGAAATTCAAAGGGACTTTATTAAAGGGCACAACCAACTTGGCACCCTTGGAATCAAGAGGGGAATACTAAAATATAATTAATATATGATAATCATACTAATTCACATAATGCGGAAAATTAGTTTTTAGAACCAAGTTATCTAAAAATTGAATAAAATTTGGGGTAAAGGGAGAATATGAAGAAATAAAAATATTGGACTACTTGCAAACTCTACCCTTCCCAAGTTTGGAAAATCTTAGGTAGATAATGTGCATAAGTTTTTTGTTGTGTAACCAACTCCAAAAATAGAAGAAAAGAGATATCAACGCCTTAGAAATAAGCCACTTCGAGGGGGCAACCTCCAATACATTACATAAATGAACAATTCTTGGATGATACAATTTACGAAACCTCCTTTCTATATATAGGAGTCCATGGGGCCATAATGTAATCCTAGTGGGCCACAATGTAATCCTAGCCGACCTAACAATAATAATTTAAGGGCACAATAATAAAAAAATGGGGGTTACAAGGGTACAACAATAACAATAAGGGGGTGCTACACTAACATAATAAGGGACTGCACTATTAATATAGGGACTTAACATGCCCCTCTCCTTCAAACAAGTGTTGTCCTCAACGCTTGATTATTTCTTGATGCTTCTGTATAAAATTCTCATCCTCCCATGTGGAATATTCTACAGGAAAGTTCTTCCACTTGCTGAGATACTCTGAAATTGATCGTACTTGTCGAGTTCTTGTTTCTATGATTGCTTCATAACTTCTTTCGATGTGATGTTGATCTTCTTGTTGTTTCATTAGATTCTGCACCAAAGTTAGGTTATCCTTTGAGAGTTGGAGAACTTGTTGTTGATGCTCGATGTGATCTTCCACTAATTTATCATCCATATTTGCTATTATTTTATCCTTGAAACCATTCAACTTAGCCTCCATTTCTGCTTTTAAACAATCTATGTCATCTTCGGTTGCTCTTCGTAAGATCGAAATTTGTTGCACTTGGTACCGTAATTTTGATATCTCATACTGCAATTCTTCCACTTCATGCATCATAGTATAGATTTCTGAGGGCTTAATGGGTGTTGAATTTTTTTTATGACACATTTTAGAACGAAATACTGAAATATATTCTCAATAGGCCCTTGGAATCACTTCAAACTGATTCTTCAAACAAGACTTATGCAATTCGGAAAAAAAATACACACCTTTTTCTTGCTTTTGAGGAGCTCGATATGGAAATTGGATTATCTCTGTAATTGAAAATCCTCGATATCTAAAATTCAGCCCTGTAGTATCCCTCTGAAGCTTCTTTCAAATGCAATAGTTCTGACCTGATTTGGATTCTCCAAGACAAAGTTGTGTCTAATCTCCCACAATGACCTAATTCTGGACTGGTTCAGTAGAGCGAACTTGTACGACTTGCCACGTGTTACTGTTTTGTCCTTTGTCTTTGAAATTGATAGCCACGAAACTACAAGCAGTTTAATTGCGACCACTTTTTACGGCACTCCAATCCAATCCCCAGGGAGAGAGTTATTGAACGTTTCCCACGATCACCTCTTTGAGATGAAATTCAGGAGCCTGAAAAAGCACTACCTTCCACAGATCATATCTCCAAAAATATTGCGAACCAAGCTCTGAAATTTTTTGACGAATTTCCTCAGGATTTTAGCTTCGCACCATATGAATTTTAGATTCTGAACCTTCGTAGAAATGTTTTTATAGAGAAAATGCCACGATGACCTGTTTAGGAGCCTGAAAAAAGACCTAACTTCCACAGATAATATCTCCGACAATATTGCGAAAAAAACTCTGAAATTTTTATACAAGCTTCCTCAAGATTTTGGCTTTGCACCCTAAAAATTTCAGCTTCTGAAACTTCGTAGAAAACAAGTTATAGCGAAAATTCCACGATGACCTGTTTGGAGCAGCGAAACCCTAGAATCCAAAGCTCTGATACCAAATGTTGTGTAACCAACTCCAAAAATAGAAAGAATGTCAACGCCTTAGAAATAAGCCACTTGAGGGGAAACCTCCAATTATTTACGCATAAATGAACAATTCTTGGATGATTGTTCTAAGACACTCCTTTCATATATAGAATTATGGGGCCATAATGTAATCCTAGTGGGCCTGATGTAATCCTAGCCGACCTGACAATAATAATGTAAGGGCACAATAATAACAATATGGGGGTTACAGGGGTACAAAAATAACAATAAGTGGGGCTACACTAACATAATAAGGGACTACACTATTAATATAGGGACTTAACATTTTTTAATAAGAAAAAAGGGGGAAATGGACATAGAGTTAATTAGAAAGATTAATTCTAAAATAATTTAACCTCATTAAGAAAAGACATTGGTGAATGAAAATAAAGGATAATAAATTTAAGTTGGAAAAATTTAATTTCATGAGATAACCTCCATGTGGCAAGAGCTAACACAAGGATCTTCATCTAAGAGTCAAAATGATTTAAAATAAGGTGTAGTTGGGAAACCAAATCTTAGACCTACCAATTGAATTAATCAATGAACAAAAATGAAGGACCATAAAGGGGTAATCACAGGCGACTAGGAGAAGAAATAGGGAGTCATGTTTGGGTGAGAAAAAAATATTATTTTTGAATAAAATATTAAGTGAATAATTTAGGAGAGCCTTGGTGAGAGGGTGACACATAGGTGGGTGAATAATAAAAATTTTAGATTAATAAAAATAATTATTTATGCATGAAGTGCCAAGTGTTACCTATGAATCCTCCTATAAAAGGAGGGGCAAGCTATGGGAGAGTGACCCTTTTTTTCCTATTGTCGAATGAATGAGATAATGCTATTCTATGTAACTACATAGACAATAGTGAGTTTGGTGAGGTGGAGATCATTAGAGAGGGAGCTCTTAAGCTAGGAGTGCTCACCTCCATCGCTTAACATTATTCCTCTACTTACCACCCCATTGCGGCTTGAGGTTTTACGGGGAAGAAGAGTACCCAAGGAGTATGCTATAAGGTCAACTGGCATGTCACCAACATTCTGTCAGGACACATCATCATTCACACATGGATGGGAGGGAAATAAGGGTTCACAATCAGTAGCAAGGCGAGAATCGAAAATCCACTCCTTGGTGAATAGTAGAATGAGTATTAAAAAATTATTTTATATGATTGGCAATGTATCTATAATGACAAAATTGTAAAAGTGAATGTAATGATGGTTAAATGGGAATTTATGGATACTTATGTATGTTTCTCAATTTATGTGTTTCCAGCATTGATGTAATTTTAAGTAACATGTGACTTCATATTTGGTGTGGCTAACAATTGAATAGTTTGAATGTAATGCTTATTTTCTTATTATTATAATATCATAACTTAAATATGAGTTGCTCCATGTACCTGGTAACTTCTTATTACTCTAATTTGTAAATTTAAATTTAAAAAAAAAAAACAAGTGTCATATGGAGGGTCACTACACTTGGTATTAAAGCAAGGTGTTATCCTGTGACTGCACATGACATGGAAAAGTGTTCCCTATAAGGAAAGCATAGGGCAGAGGTAGAGAAGCAGTTAGAGAAAAAAAACAACAAGTGGCAGAATTTTGAACATGATAGGTCAGATGCTTGAACACGTTCGTGTCGAGTTGTGCACACGTGCAAGTCAAGTCGTGAAGGTGGGAAAAACAGTGAACAAGGAAAGTATTCCACGAACAAATAAGAAATGATCGGGCACACCCAAAGAGACAAGGTCGGCAAACCACAAAAAGTAAGCGGCAAGGACCGTTGGATATAAGCAACGATCAACGACGAAGATTCAACTTGCAATCACAGATCACAAGTTCTTCAGGATGGGCACAAGGGTAAATGTTAAAATGAGCGAAATGTGATTTGCGATGAGGTGGGATCCATTCACTCGTGGCGCGCATATAAGCCTTACCTGTTGCCTACACTTCGTAGCCCGAAGGTTTCTAACCTTACCTCTTAAGACTTATGCCAAACCTTTTTTTTCGCTGATGTGATGAAGCGGGACCCATATAAACTTTATACATTACCAAAATCTGCATGCAAACCCTTGTATTCCACATTTTCATTACTGTGTTGCCTTCCGTACAATGTCAAGCCATTCATGGATGAGGTATTGTGTGATGTTTCTCCTCTTGATTGAGCTGATGTATTATTGGGCCAACCATACTTGTGGAGGTGACATGCTGTGTATGAGTCTAGGCCTCGTGTTGTTGTTATTACTTTGGGAAATAACTTGTACAGGATACCGGAGGTACTACCACCTCCTGTCATCTCTTTGACTACTGTAAAAAAACGTAGTAAGATTGTTTCCCAAACCAGGAAATTTATTTTCCTTACAACTCGCTCACAGGGAGAGACGAATATTGTGGCCACAACCTCGAAATAGGGCTCCCCTGCACGACTGCAGCAGATGGACAAAGTCATGGAGGAATACGAGGAAATTTTATCCTCACTCACAGAGTTTCCTCTACACTGTCAGGACAAGCACTCCATTGATCTGGCCCTCGATGCACCGTTGCTTGATGTTTCCATACCTCATGTGACTACACAGACAGAATCCACACATGTACTGTTTGAGGCTGATAAAGAAACCAAATTTACTAATTGCATCCAGCATGTCCGCCTGCAGGTCCATGACATCTTCAACAATAGAATGTGCCTCATCTCATGGAGGATCTCAATGCAATGGGGATCATTGTTTCTTAAGGAGGGAGGAATGATCCAGGTGGATATCGGTGGCCACCCACCTATTCCATTTGGAACCACACCATCAATTCTTGTAGCTTTTCACTTTCAACACAACTTACTATTTTTAGTAGGTTTTCGGGTCCTACACTCCCGGAGCCATTTTGGGGCCTTAATGATTTAGGTGGACATTGGTGGCCACCCAACTATTCCATTTGAAACCCTGTCATCAGTTCTTTCAGTTTTTAAGTTGCAACACAACTTACTATTTTTAGCAGTTTTTCGGGTCCTGAACTTCCAGAGCCATTTTGAGGCCCTAAACGACGCTTTTTGGGCATCTTTTGTCTGGTGAATATAATTTTATTCCAAAATTTATATTCGCGGCAATAGTTGTAGTCCTCGGATAGATATTTCTAACAATGTATCATATGCGTCAAACAGAGATCGTATGCCGAAGTTACGTCCCTGGGAAGTTGAAACACCAATGTACCCAAACGAGGCCCATAGTTTTGGCGCTTCATTTCCTAGGGTTAGGTTTTTGGACGTTTAGAGTTCTCCATTGATTTTCAATGATAAATTGGCCCTAGAGCCTCATTGTAACATGGTTCAGAGGTCTATAGCCTCCACATCTCTTCTCAGAGATTCGCTACCAGCACCATAGCTATTTTATTTCCATTATGTCTGTAAGCATACTTCTGTTATTTGATATTAATGAAATGAAGCATTATTTTTGCTGTACCTCTATGTTTATGGTTATTTCTTTATTCTGTTGGATTCCTACATAAATCCGGATAAGTGGTATCAGAGCGGTATTCTCTTTCTTTGTTTTTCTTTGCATGTCCCCAACGCGGTCAGCGTATAAGGAGTTAGGGCTCGATCTAGTTGAACCCTTGCAAGATCAACCTCGCAAGAATCGACGACCTCCCATGGCAGAAAAAAATAAAGAAGAGGGAGTAGGAGATCCTATCAAAATATTGCTTGAGGAGGCCCTTAAAGGAACACGATGATGGATAACTTTGCTCAGAGCCTTCAACGACTGCCCACCTATGATGCATCTGCATCCAACAGTCACTCTGGAGGCACCACCCCCTTCAAGGTACATGTAAAATTTTCCATTCTTGTATTTGAATGCCAAAT
Source organism: Pinus albicaulis (assembly GCA_034641835.2). Lineage (NCBI taxonomy): Eukaryota > Viridiplantae > Streptophyta > Pinopsida > Pinales > Pinaceae > Pinus > Pinus albicaulis. Next base: position 703,410,420 of record CM076579.1, read on the forward strand.
ATATGAAGAAGCCATAGATAAATGGTTGAATTTTTAGGAAGGGTATTTCTCGGTCCATGATTTCTCTGACCGAGAAAAGATTATTTTTGCACACCTCAAAGCCACCCCCCCATGTCAAAGACTGGTGGGAAATATACTGTGAGCAAGAGGACGAAGGGAAACCCTCTCTATTCTTGGCCACACCCACTTGGAATTCGTTCTGAGATGAAATCAAGGAACAATATTACCCTGTGGGGAGCTATGAGGAAAAATACGTCCAATGGACCACGCTGCGGCAACAAAGGGATCAAGATGTGCACGAATTGACGAATCTGTTCCATACCCTGCAAACAAAGTTGGGTAATAAAGATTCAGAGAGAAATTTGGTGCTCAAGTACTGCGGTTTCCTACACAAACACATTCAGGAGGAAATGGATTTCCTCGACATGACATCGTTTGGCACGGCATATCGCTATGCCACCAAGATCGAGTAGAAATTTAAGCATAAGAAGCGAGACTTTGGATCTGCGAATTCGAAAGGTGCCCACAAACCGAAGAACAAGGGGAAAGGCCAAAGCAATGCGACTCAGAAAAACACCACAAATCCAAAAAAGGACACATGGAAGTGGTGTGAATTTCATAACAACCCCACTCACAGCACAAACGAGTGTTGGGGCCAAACAGTCATTGGTGGCCGAACTAAAGGCACTCGAATCATATGCATTTTCTGATCCTAAGTCAGAACTAGACAAAGGCAATGACAAAGGGAAGAAGATCATTGTTGTGGATCCCAGTGCCATTTTTGCCACCACCAAGATCCAGAGGAAGGATACAAAGGATCCAGAGGAGGGGGAACGCCTCTTACATTCGTAGATGTGGGTGAAGGGTTCTCCACTGAAATTTCTTATCGATAGAGGAAGCCAAAAGAACCTCATTTAAACAAATTTCGTGAAGCGGCTCGGCCTACCAACCATAGCACACTCGCAGCTGTATACCATCAGGTGGCTCCACGCAGGGAGAGATCTCCACATTTGCCAGCAGTGCCACCTTTCGTAGATTATCAAGCCATTCACAGATGAGGTATTGTGTGATGTTGCTCCTCTTGATTAAACTGATGTATTATTGGGCCAACCATACTTTCAGAGGCGACATGTTGTGTATGAGTCTTGGCTTCGTGCTGTTGTTATTAATTTGGGAAATAACTTGTACAGGATACTGTAGGTACTATCGCCTCTTGTCATCTCTTTGAATACAGCAAAACAACGTAGTAAGATTTTTTCCCAAACCAGGAAATTTTTTTTCCTTACAACTCACTCACAGGGAGAGAATAATATTGTGGCCAGAACCTTGAAACACGGCTACCCTGCACGGCTACAGTAGATGGACAAAGTCAGGGAGGAATATGAGGAAATTTTCTCCTCACTCACAGAGGTTCCTCTACACTATCAGGACAAGCACTCCATTGATTTGACCTCCGACTCACCGCTTCTTGATGTTGCCATAAATCATGCGAATACATAGATAAAATCCACACATGTACTATTTGAGGTTGATAAAGAAACCTAATTTACTAATTGCATCCAGCATGTCTGCCTGCAGGTCCATGACATCTTCAACAACGGAACGTGCTTCATCTCATGGGGGATCTCAACACAATGGGTACCATTGCTTCTTAAGGATGGAGGAATGATCCAGGTGGATATCGGTGGCCACCCACCTATTCCATTTGGACCTGCACCATCAATTCTTGCAGCGTTTCACTTTCAGCACAACTTACTATTTTTAGTAGGTTTTCGGGTCCTACACTCCTGGAGCCGTTTTGGGGCCTTAATGATCCAGGTGGACATTGGTGGCCACCCACCTATTCCATTTGAACCCTCACCATCAGTTCTTTCAGTTTTTAAATTGCAGCACAACTTACTATTTTTAGCGGTTTTTCGGGTCTTGAACTTCCAGAGCCATTTTGAGGCCCTAAACGATGTTTTTTGGGAATTGTTTGTTGGATGTATAAGATTCTATTCCATAATCAAAATTCGTGGTAGAAGTTGTATTCCTCGGATAGATATTTCTAACAATGTATCATACGGGTCAAACAGAGATCGTATGCCGAAGTTATGTCCCCGGGAAGTTGAAACACCAATGTACCCAAACGGGGCCCATAGTTTTGGCGCTTCATTTCCTAGGGTTAGGTTTTTGGAAGTTTAGAGTTCTCCATTGATTTTAAATAATAAATTGGCCCTCGAGTCTCATTGTAACACAGTTCAAAGGTCTGTAGCCGCCACATCTCTTCTCAGAGATTCGCTACTAGCACCCTTCTTATTTTATTTCCATTATGTCTATAAGCATATTTATGTTATTTGATATTAATTAAATGAAGCATTATTTCTTCTGCACCTCTACGTTTATGGTTATTTCTTTATTCTATCGCGTTCCTGCATAAATCAGAATCAGTGGTATCAGAGTGGTCTGCTCTTTCTTTGTTTTTCTTTGCATGTCCCCAACGCGGTCAGGGTATAAGGAGTTAGGGCTCGATCTAGTTGAACCCTTGCAAGATCAGCCTCGCAAGCCCTGACGACCTCCCGTGGTGGAAGAAAAGAAAGATGAGGGAGCAGGAGATCCTATCAAAATATTGCTCGAGGAGGCCCTCGAGAAACAAAGGAACGCGATGATGGATAAATTTGCTCAGATCCTTCAACGACTGCCCACCTACGGTGCATCTACATCCAACAGCCACTCTAGAGGCACCACTCCCTTCAAGGTATAGGTAAACTTTGACATTCGTGTATTTGAAAGCCAAATATATGCAGATGTCGTAGATAGATGGTTGAATTTTCTGAAAGGGTATTTCTCGGTCCATGATTTCTCTGACCGAGAAAAGATTATTTTTTCACTCCTTAAAGTCGGCCCCCATGTCAAAGACTATTGGGAAACCTACTATGAGCAAGAGGATGAAGGGGAACCCTCTATATTCTCGGCCACACCCACTTGGAATTCGTTCCGAGATGACATCAAGGAACAATATTACCCTGTGGGGAGCTATGAGGACAAATACATCCAATGGACCACGCTGCAGCAACAAAGGGATCAAGATTTGCATGAACTGACGAATTTGTTCCATACCCTGCGCACAAAGTTGGGTCTTAAATATTCAGAGAGACATTTGGTGCTCAAGTACGGCGGCTGCCTACACAAACATATTCAGGAGGAAATGGACTTCCTTGATATTACATTGCATGGCACAGTATATCGCTATTTCGTCAAGATGGAGCAGGAATTTAAGCAGAACAAACGAGGCTTTGGATTTGTGAATCCGAAAGGTGCCCCAAACCAAAGAACAAGGGGCAAGGCCAAAGCAATGCGACTCAGAACAACATCACAAATACAAAGAAGGAGACAGGGAAGTGGTACGAATTTCATAACAGCCCTACTCACAACACAAACGAGTGTTGGGCCAAACAGTCATTGGTGGCCGAAGTAAAGGCACCCGAATCAGATGCATTTTCTGATCCTGAGTCAGAACGAGACAAAGGAAATGACAAAGGGAAGCAAATAATTGACGCAGATCCTAGTGCCATTGTTGCCACCACCAAGATCCAGAGGGAGGATCCAGAGGATCCAGAGGAGGGGGAGTGCCACTTCCATTTGCATATGTGGTTGAAGGGTTCTCCGCTGCAATTTCTTATCGATAGCAGAAGCCAAAAGAGCCTTATTTCAACATAGGTCATGAAGCAGCTCGGCCTACCGACCATAGCACCCCCACAGCCCTATACCATCAAGTGGCTCCACCCAGGGAGAGATCTCGACATCCGCTAGCAATGCTGCCTTCCGTACAGTATCAAGCCATTCACGAATGAGGTATTTTGTGATGTCGCTCCTCTTGATTGAGCTGATGTATTATTGGGCCAACCATACTTGTGGAGGCGTCATGGTGTGTATGAGTCTAGGCCTTGTGTTGTTGTTATTACTTTGGGAAATAAATTGTATAGGATACCAGAGGTTGTGCCGCCTCCTGTCATCTCTTTGACTACTGCAAAAAAACGTAGTAAGATTGTTTCCCAAACCAAGAAATTTATTCTCCTTACAACTCGCTCATAGGGAGAGAAGAATATTGTGGCCACAACCTTGAAACAGGGCTCCCCTGCATGGGTGCAGCAGATGGACAAAGTCATGGAGGAATACGAGGAAATTTTATCCTCACTCACAGAGGTTCCTCTACACTGTCAGGCCAAGCACTCCATTGATCTGACCCCTGATGCACCGCTGGTTGATTTTTCCATACCTCATGCGAATACATAGACATAATCCACACATGTACTATTTGAGGTTGATAAAGAAACCAAATTTACTAATTGCATCCAGCATGTTTGCCTACAGGTCCATGACATCTTCAACAACAGAACGTGCCTCATCTCATGGAGGATCTCAACGCAATGGGGACCAGTTCTTCTTAAGGAGGGAGGAACGATCCAGGTGGATATCAGTGGTCGCCCACCTATTCCGTTTGGACCCGCACCATCAATTCTTACAGCTTTTCACTTTCAACACAACTTACTATTTTTAGCAGGTTTTCGGGTCCTACACTCTCGGAGCCGTTTTGGGGCCTTAATGATCCAGGTGGAAATTGGTGGCCACCCACCTATTCCGTTTGAACCCCTGCCATCAGTTCTTTCAGTTTTTAAGTTGTAGCACAAATTACTATTTTTAGCAGTTTTTCGGGTCGTGAACTTCCGGAGCCATTTTGAGGTCCTAAACGACGTTTTTTGGGCATCGTTTATCTGGCATATATTCTTCTGTTCTAGAATCAATATTCACAAGAATAGTTGTAGTCCTCAGATAGATCTTTCTAAAGATGTATCATACGTTTCAAACAAAGATCGTATGCCGAAGTTACGTCCCCGAGAATTCGGAACACCAATGTACCCAAATGGTGCCCATAGTTTTGGCGCTTCATCTCCTAGGGTTAGGTTTTTGGACGTTTAGAGTTCTCCATTGATTCTCAATAATAAATTGGCCCTCAAGCCTCATTGTAACACAGTTCAGAGGTTTGTAGCCACCACATCTCTTCTTAGAGATTCACTACCAGCACCCTAGCTATTTTATTTCCATTAAGACTGTAAGCATATTTCTGTTATTTTATATTAATGAAATGAAGCATTATTTCTGCTGCACCTCTATGTTTATGGCTATTTCTTTATTCTGTTGTGTTCCTGCATAAATTCGGATCAGTGGTATCAAAGCAGTATGCTCTTTCTTTGTTTTTCTTTGCATGTCCCCAACACGGTCAGGGTATAAGGAGTTAGGGCTCGATCTAGTTGAACCCTTGCAAGATCAGCCTCGCAAGCCCCGATGACCTCCAATGGAAGAAGAAAAGAAAGACGAAGGAGCAGGAGATCCTATCAAAAATATTTCTCTAGGAGGCCCTCGAGAAACAAAGGAATGCGATTATGGATAACTTTGCTCATATCCTTCAATGTCTGCCCACCTATGGCGCATCTGCATCCAACAACCACTCTAGAGGCACCACTCCCTTCAAGGTATAGGTAAACTTTGACATTCCTGTATTTGAAGGGAAAACAAATGAAGATGCCATAGATAGATGGTTGAATTTGCTTGAAGGGTATTTCTCGGTCCATGATTTCTATGACCAAGAAAAGATTATTTTTTCACTTCCCAAAGCTGCCCCCCATGTCAAAGACTAGTGGGAAACCTATTTTGAGCAAGAGCTCGAAGGTTAACCCTCTCTATTCTCGTCCACACGCACTTGGAATTCATTCCGAGACGACATCAAAAGACAATATTACCCTGTGGGGAGCTATGAGGACAAATACATACAATGGACCACGCTGCGGTAACAATGGGATCAAGATGTGCACGAACTGACGAATATGTTCCATACCTTGTGCACAAAGTTGGGTATTAAAGATTCAGAGAGAGATTTAGTGCTCAAGTACCATGGTTGCCTACAAAAACACATTCAGGAAGAAATGGAGTTCCTTGACATTACATTGCTTCGCATGGCATATTTCTATGCTACCAAGATTGAGCAGGAATTTAAGCAAAAGAAGTGAGACTTTGGATCTGCGAATCCCAAAGTTTCCCCCGAACCAAAGAACAAGGGGCAAGGCCAAAGCATTCCGGCTCAGAACAACAACACAAATCCAAGGAAGGACAGAGGGAAGTGGTGTGAATTTCATAACAGCCCCACTCACAGCACAAACGAGTGTCGTTCCAAACTGTCATTGGTGGCTACACTAAAGGCACCCGAATCAGATGCATTTTCTGATCCTGATTCAGAACCAGAAAAAGGCAATGACAAAGGGAAGTGGATCATTGATGTAGATCCCAGTGCCATTATTGCCACCACCAAGATCGAGATGAGGGGGGGCACCTCTTCCATTCGCAGATGTGGGTGAAGGGTTCTCTGCTACAATTTCTTGTCGATAGTGGAAGCCAAAAGAACCTCATTTAAACAGAGGTCGTGAAGCAGCTCGGCCTACCGACCATAACACACTCGCAGCCGTATACCATAAGGTGGCTCCACCCAAGGAGAGATCTCTGCATCTGCCAGCAGTGCCACCTTCCATACAATATCAAGCCATTCATGGATGAGGTATTGTGTGATGTTGCTCCTCTTGATTGAGCTGATGTATTTTTGGGCCAACCATACTTGTGGAGGTGACATGTTGTGTATGGGTCTAGGCCTCATGATGTTGTTATTACTTTGGGAAATAACTTGTACATGATACCAGAGGTAGTACTACCTCCTGTCATCTCTTTGAATGCTGCAAAACAACGTAGTGAGATTGTTTCCCAAAACAGGAAATTTATTTTCCTTAGAACTTGCTCATAGTTAGAGAAGAATATTGTGGTCACAACCTCGAAACAGGGCTCCCCTGCACGGCTGCAGCAGATGGAAAAAGTCATGGAAGAATACGAGGAAATTTTCTCCTCACTCACAGAGGTTCCTCTACACTGTTAGGACAAGCACTCCATTGATCTGACCCCCGGCGCACTTCTGCCTGATGTTGCCATACCCCATGCAACTATACAGAAAAAATCCACACATGTACTATTTGAGGCTGATAAAGAAACCAAATTTACTAACTCCATCCAACATGTCCGCCCGCAGGTCCATGACATCTTCAGCAACAGAACATGCCTCATCTCATGGAGGATCTCAACGTAATGGGGACCATTGCTTCTTAAGGAGGGATGAATGATCTAGGTGGATATTGGTGGTCACCCACCTATTCCATTTGGACCTGCATCATCAATTCTTGCAGCTTTTCACTTTCAGCACAAATTACTATTTTTAGCAGGTTTTCGGGTCCTACACTCCCGGAGCCGTTTTTGGGCCTTAATGATCTAGGTGGACATTGGTGGCCACCCACCTATTCCATTTGAACCCCCACCATCATTTCTTTCATTTTTTAAATTGCAGCACAACTTACTATTTTTAGTAGTTTTTCATGTCATGAACTTTCGAAGTCATTTTGAGGCCCTAAACGATGTTTTTTGGGCATCGTTTGTCTAACCAAATCGATTCGGTTCCATGATTAATATATGTATTAAAAATTGTAGTCCTCGGATAGATCTTTCTAATGATGTATCATACGCGTCAAACGGAGATCATATGCCGAAGTTACGTCCCCGGGAAGTTGAAACACCAATGTACCCAAATGGGGCCCATAGTTTTGGTGCTTCATCTTCTAGGGTATGGTTTTTGGACGTTTAGCGTTCTGCTTTTATTCTCAATAATAAATTGGCGCTTGAGCCTCATTGTAACACAGTTCATAGGTCTGTAGCTGCCACATCTCTTCTAGAGATTCACTACCAGCACCGTAGCTATTTTATTTCCATTATTTATGTAAGCATATTTCTGTTATTTGATACTAATGAAATGATGCATTATTTCTACTGCACCTCTATGTTTATGGTTATTTATTTATTCTGTTACGTTCCTGCATAGATCCAGATCAGTGGTATCGGAGCGATCTGCTCTTTCTTTGTTTTTCTTTGCATGTCCCCAACATGGTCAGGGTATAAGGAGTTAGGTCTCGATCTAGTTGAACCCTTGCAAGATCAGCCTCGCAAGCCCCGACGACCTCCCATGGCGGAAGAAAAGAAAGATGAGGGAGCAGGATATCCTCTCAAAATATTGCTCGAGGAGGCCCTTGAGAAACAAAGGAACGCGATGATCGATAAATTTTCTCAGATCCTTCAACGAATGCCCACCTACGACGCATCTGCATCCAACAGCCACTCTAGAGGCACCACTACCTTAAAGGTATAGGTAAACTTTGAAATTCCTATATTTGAAGGCCAAATAGATGCAGACGCCATAGATAGATGGTTGAATTTGCTAGTAGGTTATTTCTCGGTCCTTGATTTCTCTGACCGAGAAACGATTATTTTTGCACTTGTTGGCTTGAGGGGTCGTGACCCAGGTTCGGTGTGCAAGGTTTGCCAACAAACCCCTATACTACTGGCCCTTTCGGCATTGACCTGCTTGCGCAGGTCACAGTCTCACCTAAAGTAGTATGGGTGGGTGCTGGAACCAGGTTTCCGCACCCTGAGAAAGGAAGGGTAAGGCAAACAGGGCTGCGTTCTGTTCAGATTATCTCTGCGCAGGGTCAAGTATATATCCAATTGCATCCACGTGCACTAGATCTAAAATTATATGCTTTTTGTAACATTAACACAGCCTTACATACCTGAACAAAACAGTACTTCAATACACAGACTTTTGTAGCATGATATAACCAAAGAAGAATAGATCCAATCATTCAATATACAAACCTTCGCAACGAAAAGACAAAGAAATGCATAACATAGTAATTATCAGCAATCCATTCAATAATACTCACAGATTCAGATCCAATAATCTTTCATATTCATTCATTCATTACCCTTACAATTCCCTTTCCAACCTGCGCACATAGTAGTAGGGTCTGCACACAGATGGACTAGGATCTCTGCGCACACAACCAGCAGGAGTCTGTTCCCCAAAAACCCCAATAGATTGCTTACACAATAGATCGCATCAATAGCTCATCAAATCCTTACCTGTTACAATCCGAAATGCCTCTCTATTTATAACAATCTAGCTTTAACATTCCTATGGTCCACAACCCATGGTTTTCGGACCCCTAGTTTACCCTTTAACCCCATTACAATGCTTTTGAGGCTTTGACCTACCCCAAAACCCCTCTGCTATACTAAATATAACAAAAATAACCAAAATGGACTAGTTTCGTAGCTTGTTAGGAGACCCTGTTCCAATAGTCCCCCAATGAAATCTTGTGACTCGTCCCGAGTCACTCCACCGGTGCGTCACCGACTTGTGTTCGCAGAGTATCCAGAGAGTGTGTAAGAAGAGGGAGGACCGCCTGGCATTGAGACGCAGCTTCGTGTGTGAGAGTGACCATCTTCTGGGAAGGTGGATCATCAGTAGCCGAGGTAACACTTGCTAATAACTGATTAAGGTGTTTATTGGCGTCATCAATGTCATGTGTTAACTGGATGGCCGAAGAAGTCTAGGGCTTCAGGCGTTCTGTGACAGCGTGATAAATTTTGTCGAAGCTTCGCAATCTCATCCTGGAGGTCATTGCTAGTTTTCAATCGTGCTAAACGTCGTGTAGGCACCAAAGTAGATAATGTAGCACTGATTTCTTCCATAGCCTTCTCATGCTGGCATAATTCCTAATTGATTTGTTGAAGAACGGGGTCACGCTGGACCCGGGACCAAAGTTGTACGGTTGATTCTATTAGGGCAGTACCTTGATCTATTTTCCCCTTAATCATTGTAGTGGCTTCTGTGATAACTGCAGTATGCTGGGCACGGTATTTTGGTGGGGTGCCAGGTTGCAGCCTATTATTCAATTCCGAAACCTCCAGGCGGGAGGCTTTGAGGGAAACTACCAGTTTTTCCACTTAACTTCTAGGCGGGTCCTCAGCCGTGATTTCCTCGGTGAAGATCGTGCACAGTTGGTGGATGGCAGCCTCCAGCTCCACTTTTTGTGACCGGGCCTAAATTACTGCTTGAGTCTCCTTGGCCAGGGTGCTCTAGGAAACCGTAAGTTTTTGGGTTGTGGCTTGAGCAAGATCATTAATTTCTTGGGCGACACTGTGAAGGGGAGACTCCAATGCTGCGGGGATCAACTGATCGAGGGCTAGCTAAATTTTGGTGCCTTCTGAGAGTTGCATTTCGATTAGGGCACTAGTAGGGATGTTCCAGAGTCGACCTATTGTCCCAACCTATGTCAAACTGTTATTGACCAATAGAGGTGGTGCTTGTCTAGCCTAGGACGGATATGGCTGCATGTTGATTTTGAGGGTGCAGAGGTCTTCCTGGAGAGACATAACCCAAACCTCCCACTGAGCCATGATAAGTTCCCACTGATCCTCTGTCGCAAGAGTGAACGCATCTATGATTTGTTCCAAATATCCCCCTGTTAATGTCACTGTCATGTCATAGTGCTCGCGCTGAGCTTTTTGCTGCACTCTTTTCTAGGGAACCGATGTCGATGGTCCTGTTCACTTAGTACTGGGGGGAGGATTGGAAGTGGTAGTATCTGCCAAGTTTGGGGCTGTGTCGGATTGCTGTAATGGTTTATCTTTGGAGCTGGCTGTAACTGCTGCTGGGGTACCAGGGGGGCCTTTTGTCCATTCGGGGGGCCATAGGGCAATTAGTAGATCAATTTCCTCATCCGGAACCATATATTCTATCTCTGTCCAGGCCTGACTGGCGAGACTGCGAATCCGGACTTGATGCATAGTGATTTGAAATGCTGCGATATGCTTGTATTTGTCATGTATTGTAGGGGATAATCGGGGCCGAGAGTTTATGGCAGTAGAGACACTGCTATGGAAGAGGACCCAAAATATATTATTATCCTCGATGCATTGTTTATCCTTAGAATCCCACAGTTGGGCATACTGAGCGCCTTCGCACATCCCAGTAGTGAGTTCGGGGACTACCGACTCTTCTGGTTTGTCCCAGCTGACCAATGAGATGAGAAATAACAGCCATGAATAGAAGAAAGGGGTCCCATGCTCTTGAGACTCGCGGACATTAGCGAGAATTTCTTCACATAAGTATCAAGCCCAATTAAAAAACTCACCTTTTGCACATTTTCCGGCAAGATGGATGACATAAGTGGGGACAGTCGCTACCTGGCACCTTCGCATGAGTTTGTAGGCTAGCAGGCGAGTGCCCAATTGTGTAGCAGGATCATTGATGGTTTGTATTACAAACCCCATAGTAGCTTCATATTTCTTTCCAACTTCTGCGAGCGGGTGCGGCCCCTACTTCGGAAGGCCCGTAATTTTGTGGATCAACTCAACATCAATAGGGATCCTGTCACGAATCCATAAGTTGTCATTATGAATGAGGGCCAGTAGCTGGCGTGCCAACCGATTTGTGATGGTATAGCAGCCAAATTAGGGCGTCCGGAGCAAATTCAACAGTCCAAATCCTACCAGGCCGTAGACCCAGCATTGTGGGACCACCGTGGTTCCACCATCTCCATGGAGTGTCTTGAAATATAACTCAGGGCTTAATTCGGGGAAGGCGTCCTGGTCCGCCAGATTATGGTCATCAAACTTGACTTCATGGAGACATCCACAGGGATCACTGATGATAGGGACTTCACTGGGGGTTAGAGGAGTCTGGAGGTAAGTAATCAGGCCATCCAAATTTTTTGGTATTTGCGTAGATGGTCTCCATGGGCGAACGAAGGGGGGTAACCAATTAATTGGTTTAGCCAGCAACGCCTCCTCCTGGGCATCAGCGGCTGGAAGCCTGGGACGTCTTGGGGAATTTTGGGGCCATTTTTCCGCCTGAGGTTCAGTCTTTGAACTTTGAACTTTTTCCTTGCCTTTCCTTGTGGTCTGCGGGGGGGGGGACTTTTTCTAGCTCTGGCTCATTTTCCAGAATCTCCTCCACCTCCGGATCCATCAGAATGGAAGGTTCAACAATAGTAGTCGACATCCTTGGGTGGAAGATGAATCCCGACTCTGGTTGATTATTTTCTAACGGAGAGGGTTGCTCAGTCATGAGAGGGTCATTGTGATTACAACAAAATTTGTTGTTGGGTAGCTTCCACGAGATGCTTAAAGTAGGCTGCTTACCTTTGTGAGGCCAACCCCCTTTTAAGGAATGGCTGTTGGATACCAGGAGGGGGGTATTTTTCGCAGGGTGGGTTTCCCCAGGAACGGTAAAATCCCTTGGTAATTTGATTGGCCAGTTGCTTAGGATCTGCTCTACCCAACGGTAACTGCTGCTTTTTACCCGAAGTTATACTTCCAACGACTAGTTGTCTTATCCCCCAGGACTTAAGTGTATTAGTTACGTTAGGGTTATTTCTTGGAGACAGTTGTCCGCCTTCCCCCAACACAGGCTTGATCTCTAAGGAGCTCTTGGTCCAAGGCCATAAGACTTGTTGTACCTGTCTTATTAAGGATTTAAGGGGGGTTGATACTGGAGCCAAAGGTCTGTCCCTTAGTCGTGCCACCATTGTAAAGGTAGTCTGGCATATAAGATCATTACCTGTGGAAGCTGTACGTGATGTTGGGAACTTGGGTCTTGTGCATGGGTCATTCAAACCCTTCCTTATGATAGGTATGTTGCAGGGGGTCAGGCCTAGCTCTTCCTCCGTCCTTCCCTTAGAGGTTTTAAAGAGGGGTTCCTTTATGATACGAAGGAATCAAAATATGGAGGCTTCCCCTAACCAGTTCTGTCACATTTCTAGCTCCTGAATAGGATCCTTAGTGTCTATCTTGTAGCTTAATAAGCTTCCCCCGTCTTGAACTGCCAGCTTGTAGATATATTCCTCCTTTGTTGGTGTAGGCTCTGCATCTCTTTTATCTGGTATCCTCTTGCTTCTTATTATTAAATTTTCTAGTAAGGTCTGCATAGTTCATAGTGCCTGAGGGTTGCGTAGCAGTCTTACGCATAATTGTAAGAAAATTCTAATGTCCTCCACCGGTTCCATATCTCCTCGATGCGAACACTTAGCCTCAAAGAGATCCCTTCATGATTTTATAAATGTTTCCTTGATTTTACCCAAGTCTAATCCTTCTTGTTTGTCAACTGCCTTGCGGATTAGTGATTCATCTTCATCGGTTTCCTTTCCCCCAGTCACTAATCCATTGCGCGTTATTATATTGACTTTTGCTTCTTGACCTTGGACCCTACGCTTCTTCTACGTATAAAAAAATTTCTTCTCCTGTATCTTGGCTTGTAGGGCCGGGCAGTCTTCCAGTGTATGGTTCCATTGTCTACAATACCTGTAGGATTTTCACAGGAAGTCTCTTGAAAAATGTCCTACGTTCCCACATTTATAACAAACCAGATGGCCTCTACTCCAACTTGCACTTCCACTTTGGCTTCTATCCCTCTCTTCATGGGGGAAGTCATCCTTGCCTGAGGGGGTTCTTGGTGACGTAGGGTCGTCTTTCCTTTTTTCTCCTTTGGTGCAACTACACTTTTCATGGCCAATTGATCGGCAATGTTGGTACCAGTGTTGTTCTGGTGTGAAAATGGGGGTGCCTTGCGATCTGGCTGCGCGGCTTTCCTCGCGCCAACGCAGAGGCCCCTTTGAATTCCAATGTTTCGGGCTATATGCTCCCGGTGCTATTGTGTGACCTTGTTCCATACTAGCCCCTCTTCTTTTTCCCTGCTACAGATCCTAGATTTCTCGGTGCATTGCTTCTACTTGTTCCTAGATCTGTTGTACCGCTAGCGTAGCATCCTCAAGAGGTGTAGCTTCTAATCTCATAACATCCTCCAAGGCCTTGTCTTGCGAAGTAAAAGTTTGGCGATTCATGGGTATACGCAGGTGAGTGAGTAGCATGGAAATAAACCACTCTGTATGCTGTCTATAATCATACTCAAACCCTCCTTCCCTAATTTCCTTCTTCAACCGTTGATTTGCCTCCCATACTGATTCCGTTGTATTTTGTTTGAAATATTTTACGTTTGTTACTAGCTGGGAATAATACTTTAGTTTTCGGAATTGTTGCTCTAGAGCATCCTTAATATCCTGAATGGAGGCAGTTCCATTTTGGGCAACATATCGCATATACCAGTCCAGAGCTCTGTCTTCGAATGCTAAAGATAGTTGCGCCCTTTTTATTGCATTGCTCGCCACATTCTGTGCGGTCCAAATAGAGTCTGCTGTTGATCATAATCAGCTTCCTATTAAATTTTCGCAGGCAACTTGGGTTAAATTACTCAACCCCCTCGTCCTGCCTTGCAAAGTTCTTTATCTGCCTATCGTTGCCTTTCCCCCGCCCCGAATTACATTGTAAAAGGCCTAAAAACCCCGCATATGAAAATATTCAAGGTTTAGCCCCTTCGGCCCTAGCCCCTCTGTCTTTTCCTCCGCGTGACCAGGGCGCTAGACCAAGTGCTATCCAGGAGAGTGCTTATTAACTAATGATCGGAGGCAATGCTACCCGTTGATCTACGCAGATCTAACGGCCTTTGCAACCCCATCATGCACATGGTCCCCACTCCGTTTGCCCATTTGATCATATTTCAACCGTCCGATCATCCTGTTAGATCAACGGTCAGAAGCTCACCTGCTCCAGTGGCCCCCGCGATGCACTACTCCAAAACCAGGTGGTATGTATCGCACCGCCTTTCGGTGGTGGGTGGTAATTATTGTTTGGCCAGTGATTCCACATGCCGCCCGACACGTGGCTCAGCACACTATTTCAAAACTTCCCTCCATCGCACGTTATTGTTCGACCAAGGATACAGAGCGATATGCATATCAGTCATCCGATCAGGGGTGATCCATCCGGCGGTCATCACGCTCTAAAGCTGCACGAGATTTAACGCAAGGAAATCGTACCCCTGGCCCATTGTCAATTTCCCCCGACGTCGTTTCAACCGTCGATCTTCTCCTGAGATCGGACGGTCCAGGTTTCATAAACACCCGCCATTGACCCAGTTTTTCCACGTCATCATTTCACGTGTTTTTTCGTGCTTTAATATGTTCCCCTATATGTTTCGTTCAAAGGTCAAGTGTCCATGTTTTACGTTTAAAACTCACCACAGTTTGCCAACTTTCACCATGGCCACCTTCCGTTGTGATGCTACATTTTCCACCATCCTCCTGCATTTCACGACCTCTCCACCATGCCACACTGTCTCACCATTATTCCCACTGTGTTCATCTCCCCGTGCATGGTTTTCTTTAACGAGTTTGCGGATTTTGTAGGGTTACAACGGCGGAAAATTTCCATAATTCACAGCCTCCGTTTCAAAAGTCGAGAATGCATCAAAGGACCATCTTTCAGAGGCAGAATTTATGAGGAAAATCTGGGAAGCTGTTACGACACGGCTTTCATTAAAGAAGCCAGGGTTAAAATCTATCAAACCCTCCAGAGCCATTCAAAGCACTAAATTTTGCAGTTGGAGACATTACTGTCGCGGCAAGGAGTATCAGTGGAAGATCGAGGATTTCAGCGTGCAGCATTAAAGGTTCTAAGTCCTAATCCAGGGTCTAGAAGATAAAGGTACCAGATCAAAGATATCCCAAATCACACAGAGGGTGCAATGCACAAGAAACCATACCCTCCAGGTTTTATTTCAGCAGAATTTCCTTTCAGGAAAGGACAGAATGTTTATGTGATTTCACTTCTACGCTGTGTCCCTGAGGAGATTTTCACCCAGCGCATTTATTTCAGAAAGCCGGTGGCAAAGTACATACAACACAACATAGTCATTCAGCAGTATGGGCACGAATGTTTCCGCCATTTTGTCTTATCGAGGAAAATTAAATGTTTTTCACCTACTTATTTTATTAGGGTTCTTCTTCTTCTATAAATGGCCTTAAGAACAGATTATTGAGGGTTCTAGATTTATCAGAAAACTCGTGCAGTAAGAGAATTTTGTATACATTTTGTTGAACTCTTGTATGAATGCTTAGAGCCCATAGGGTCTCAGTGAGGAGGAGTTCCATCTGTTAAAGAGGATTCTGGTCTTTGGTATTTCATAGTCTGTAACTCTCTCTTATGTGTTATTTAATATATCATTTCATTTCCTCCATATTTCCTGTATCATGTTTTGGAATGCGAGTGGCTCACTAATTTTTGGTATGGATTTATCCTAGTTGATACCCATGCTTGGATTAGTCAAGTGCTTTAAATATGGCTCATGCATGATATTTTGTTCCGCTATTCATCTAAACCGCATTTCTGCTATATTAGTTTTTTTGGGAGGGTGCTTTTAAAATGCTGTTATAATGTATGGATTCTTAGATTGGTAAGCCCATGCATGGTGGTATTGTATATCTGGGTATCAGCTCAATTTTGGCTAATATCTCCTCAATATTTCATTCACTACATACACCTTCTAATAACTTATTTCTGTGATGTATTTCTGAATCGGCCCTCTTTGCAGTAAATTGTCTCTGAATTGTCTGATGCTTTTGTATTAGAGCTTTAAATCTTGCCTCTGCAGTATCTCTTATCTTGTATCAAGTTTCTGAGAGTTTTGGTCCCGTTTAAAAATAATTTCCTTGTTTAACAAGAGATAACATGAGAGCCTTTTGCTGATAACTCCCCATGTTATATTACATGCTCCTTGCTATATTAAGATGTCCTAGGCACTGGTCTATCACAACTATAGGCTGTATCTAGGAACGACAACATCTTTCTGGCATCGTTGCCGGGGAATGAAGTTGAAAAAATTAGAATCCCTGGGCCTCGACAAAACCTATTCACTCTCTAAGTAGGTGAGCATAGAGAGTTGAGAGTTGTAGATACCTCACCTTGGCGACTCCACAGTTCCTAGATGATTAAAAGACTCCACTGATGATCAGTAGGCCACTGATTATCTTGGTTTCATGAGACTCCACTGGGAGACCATGTTACAGTACAGCATCAGCCATGCTGAAGACCAAGCCACTTCATCAATGGAACACCCTGAACAGTTTGCAAAAATGCATCCAGATTTCATGGCTGAGTGTCGAGACAGCTTGGCAAGATTAAAAGTGGAGGACCTTCCACGGATGGTTCTTCTCAGCTCAAGTTTCCACCCTGTGCTTAAGAAAATATTTCTAAGATTGATCATTGAAATATATGAAGCTGAGATCAAACTCTTGAAATCACAAGAACAAACTCAATACGTGGATAATGAGCAAGACACGTATGATGCTTTGAAGCCCATGGAAGATGAGGAGGAAATTGATTAGGAACTGCCTGATTGCTTACCTATATCTTGTATTATGCTGATCAGAGAGTATCATGACCTAATAGCAAAAGAAAATAGGGAATGTTTCTTGTAGGAAACAAGAGACCATATAGAAGATGCAGAATCTGATGTGGAGGAAGAAACCACTCATGAGCCTTGTAGTCTAACCGAGTATCATCAGGTTCATGAGGACTGGTCTGAATCAGAGAGAGATCAAGAAACATCAGAAGATCCTCAAGATTTTCCTGTAAGCAAAACTGAGGATATTCTAGAAGAGGTTCAAGACTACATCCTGCCTCCAAATCAACAAGTACAAGAAACAGAGAGTTGCTTCTCTTCTACACAAAGGAGCACAAAACAATCTTCTCCTTTGACAGAAGAAGAGATTGATCAGATATTAAATCAACAACCCACCTCAGAAATCACCTATGGAACACACACTCTTTCTCATTCATCTTATGAGTTTGATTGTGCAGTTTCCCTTGCTCACTCGTCTATTGAGTTTGATGATTCAGATCCAGAAAACTCCTATGATGATAAAGACAAAGAAAGACCTACTAAGAAGCTGACAGGTTTTATTGGTGACCTTGCTTATGACTATGACTTTCCTAGTTATGATCTATTTGATGATGATTGTTTCCAAAGAGAAGCTGAGTTCACAGAGCCATCATCAGTAGACCCATGGGAGGAAAGATAGGGCCAGCAACTCCTGAGAAGCAGTAAACCCATTCAGCCTATCTATGACACTGATGGGGAAAGTTATGAAAGCATCAATGATGAGTGTCATGAGATCGGAGGCCAGCAATATTTCCTTTCAGAAGATGAGGAGGTAAGCAAAGAAGAGATTCCTGAGAAGATTGAAATTAAGGGGCCTTCTCTTGAAAAGGAAGAATAAATGAAACATACCCTTGCTCAGGAATGCATAGATATGTTCACAGAGCTTAGCTCATCAGAGCAGAATATATCAGAGCTCCAAGAGGACAACACTGTCATATATGATGAGTCCTCCAGTCCAGAAAATGAAGAAAATGAGAGAGATTCTCTTTCTCAAGAGAGTCTTGTTCTTGATCTAGTGGAAGAAGAAGAGATCCTAGTTGAAGCCTGCCCACCAAATATTCATAACCAGGTATCATTTCATGATCCTTATGTGCATTTCCTGCAAAATTTTGAATAAGGATCAAAGGTCTTGCTGAGCAGCATGTTGCAGACATCAAGAAAATTCTTTGAAGCTGCTATTGTGGAACAAGAAGAGTGGGAGCTGCCCTGCCTATCCAGCTTGCTCAAGGAATTGAGCAAGAAAGACCAGTCATGGGATCACTTGATGGACTGGTTGCATTGGAAGACAATGTTTGTAAGTTAGACTTGTAAATATTCCAGTTAGAGTAGGGTAGGTAGGAAAAGCTCAATAAAGCTCAATCTGTGAGCATGTAGTTAGTTGTTTTTAATTTTTGTGAAGTCCAGCAAGCCAGACAGTCTAATCCTGGCTTGATTGTTTTTCAATTTCTGTCTTAGAGTGTAGTGAAGAAATCTGCTAGACAGTTTGATCCTAGCAGATGTAGTTTAGGTAGAGAAAATGTGAGACCAACATTTTAATCTGGTCTCATGAAGTAACAAGGGTAGAAGTAGAATAGGTTTATTCTTCATGTTTGCAAAATTGTGAAATTATCCAAGAAGATCCCAGAAGAATATAAAAAGCTATATCAGAAATTGTTTCAGTCTTATAAAGAGGTGTTTGCATGGTCATATCAGGACCTGGAAGCTTCTAACATCAGCATAATGCAGCATACATCCCTCTAAAGGGAGAACCTCAACTTCAAATTGGGGATTGTAGAATGTGAAGATGCAAGGGAATGAAGACAGTGAAGACTTTCTGGGTCTTAGAAGAGACTTAGGATTTCTCAGGAAAGAAAGGGTGACTGAATCATCAAGTAAGACCATTGGGTCTTATGATTTCGAAGCTGACAATTTGGCTGTGTTGGCAGGTATTTCAAAAGACAATCTATCTTTTGGGGTTGCCTTGGATACAGATGAACTGCTGTAGTGATGGAAAATCAGAATTTTATTTTGATAGAAGAGTGAAAAGTCAAGGTGCTAAAGAACAGAGTTTGCATAGAAAATGATCAGGAGGTCTGCGAAGTTCTCGACACATCTAGGTATGAATGTGCCGCCCCCAGGTGGAGTCAATGTTGATCATAATCAACTTCCTATTAAATTTTCGCAGGCAACCTGGGTTAAATTACTCAACCCCCTCGTCCTGCCTTGCAAAATTCTTTATCTGCCTATCGTTGCCTTTCCCCCGCCCCGAATTACATTGTAAAAGGACTAAAAGCCCCGCATATGAAAATATTCAAGGTTTAGCCCCTTCGGCCCTAGCCCCTCTGTCTTTTCCTCCACGTGACCAGGGCGCTAGACCAAGTGCTATCCAGGAGAGTGCTTATTAACTAATGATAGGACACAATGCTACCCGTCGATCTACGCAGATCTGACGGCCTTTGCAACCCCATCATGTACATGGTCCCCACTCCGTTTGCCCGTTTGATCATATTTCAACCATCCAATCATCCTGTTAGATCAACGGTCAGAAGCTCACCTTCTCCAGTGGCCCCCGCAACGCACTACTCCAAAACCAGGTGGTATGTATCGCACCGCCTTTCGGTGGTGGGTGGTAATTCTTGTTTGGCCAGTGATTCCACACACCACCCGACACGTGGCTCAGCGCACTATTGCAAAACCGCCCTCCATCGCACGTTATTGTTTGACCAAGGATACAGAGCGATATGCATATCATTCGTCCAATCTAGGGCGATCCATCCGACGGTCATCGCGCTCTGAAGTTGCACGAGATTTAACGCAAGGAAATCGTACCCCTGGCCCACTATCAATTTCCCCCGACGCCGTTTCAACCGTCGATCTTCTCCTGAGATCGGACGGTCCAGATTTCATAAACACCCGCCATTGACCCGGTTCTGACACGTCATCATTTCACGTGTTTTTTCATGCTGTCATATGTTCCCCTATATGTTTCGTTCAAAGGTCAAGTGTTCATGTTTTACGTTTAAAACTCACCACAGTCTGCCAACTTTCACCATGGCCACCTTCTGCTGTGACACTGCATTTGCCACCATCGTCCTACATTTCATGACCTCTCCACCATGCCGCGTTGTCTCACCATTATCCCCACTGTGTTCATCTTCCCGTGCATGGTTTTATTTAATGAGTTTGCGGATTTTGCAGGGTTACAGCGGCGGAAAATTTCCATAATTCACAGCCTCCGTTTCAGAAGTCGAGAACACATCAAAGGACCATCTTTCAGAGGCAGAATTTATTAGGAAAATCTGGGAAGCTGTTACGACATGACTTTCATTAAAGAAGCTAGGGTTAAAATCTGTCAAACCCTCCAGAGCCATTCAAAGCACTAACTTTTGCAGTTGGAGACATTACTATCGCAGCAAGGAGTATCAGTGGAAGATTAAGGATTTCAACGTCCAGCATTAAAGGTTCTAAGTCCTAATCCAGGGTCTATAAGATAAAGGTACCAGATCAAAGATATCTCGGATCACACAGAGGGTACAATGCACAAGAAACCATACCCTCCAGGTTTTATTTCAGCAGAATTTCCTTTCAGGAAAGAACAGAATGTTTATGTGATTTCACTTCTACGTCGTGTCCCTGAGGAGATTTTCACCCAGCGCATTTATTTTAGAAAGCCGGTGACAAAGTACATACAACACAACATAGTCATTCAGCAGTATGGGCGCGAATTTTTCTGCCATTTTGTCTTAACGAGGCAAATTAAATGTTTTTCACCTACTTCTTTTATTAGGGTTCTTCTTCTTCTATAAATGGCCCTAAGAACAAATTATTGAGGGTTCCAGATTTATCAGAAAACTGGTGCAATAAGAGAATTTTGTATACATTTTGTTGAACTCTTGTATGAATGCTTAGAGCCCATAGGGTCTCAGTGAGGAGGAGTTCCATCTGTTAAAGAGGATTTTGGTCTTTGGTATTTCACAGTCTGTAACTCTCTCTTATGTGTTATTTAATATATCATTTCATTTCATCCATCTTTCCTGTATCATGTTTTGGAATGTGAGTGGCTCACTAATTTTTGGTATGGATTTATCCTAGTTGATACCCATGCTTGGATTAGTCAAGCGGTTTAAATATGGCTCATGCATGATATTATGTTCCGCTATTCATCTAAACCGCATTTCTGCTATATTAGTTTCTTTGGGAGGGTGCTTTTAAAATGCTATTATCATGTATGGATTCTTAGATTGGTAAGCCCATGCATGGTGGTATTATATATCTGGGTATTAGCTCAATGTTGGATAATATCTCCTCAATATTTCATTCACTACATACACCTTCTGATAACTTATTTCTGTGATGTATTTCTGAATCGAACCTCTTTGCAGTAAATTGTCTCTGAATTGTATGATGCTTTTGTATTAGAGCTTTACATCTTGCCTCTGCAGTATCTCTTATCTTGTATCAAGTTTCTGAGAGTTTTGGTCCCGTTTAAAAATAATTTCTTTGTTTAAAAAGAGATAGCATTAGAGCCTTTTGCCGATAACTCCCCATGTTATATTACATGCTCCTTGCTATATTAAGATGTCCTAAGCACTGGTCTATCACAACTCTAGGCTGTCTTTAGGAACGACAACATCTTCAATGAACCAAAATCGGTCCATGTCCTCATCTCCTACCCCCTTGAAGGTCGATAGTTCCAAGCGCACCATCATGGTTCCTTAGGTGTTCCTTTCCAATTTTCCAATACCCAACTCCTCTCTCAACTCTCTTTTCATCCTGGCAACGGAACCATTTGTTGGCTTGAGGGGTCTTGACCCAGGTTTGGTGTGCAAGGTTTGCCAAAAAACCCCTATACTACTGGCCATTTCGGCAGTGACCTGCTTGCGCAGGTCACAGTCTCATCCGAAGTAGTATGGGTGGGTGCTGGAACCAAGTTTCTGCACCCTGAGAAAGGAAGGGTAAGGAAAGTAGGGCTGCGTTTTGTTCAAATTATATCTGCGCAAGGTCAAGTATATATCCAATTGCATCCACGTGCACTAGATCTACAATTATATTCTTTTCATAACATTAACACAGCCGTACATACCTAAACATAACAGATCTAGATTTACTTCAATACACAGACTTTCGCAGCATGATATAACCAAAGTAGAATAGATCCAATCATTCAATATACAGACCTTCGCAGCGCAAAGATAGAGAAATGCATAACACAGTAATTATCAGCAATCCATTCAATAGTACTCACAGATTCAGATCCAATAATCTTGCATATTCATTCATTCGTTACCCTTACAATTCCCTTCCCAACCTGCACACATAGTAGCAAGGTCCGCACATAGCTGGACTAGGATCTCCGCGCACACAGCCGGCAGGAGTCCGTTCCCCAAAAACCACAACAGATCTCTTACACAACAGATCACATCAATATCTCATCAAATCCTTACCTCTTACAATCCAAAATGCCTCTCTATTTATAACAATCTAGCTTAAACATTCCTATGGTCTGCAACCCATGGTTTTCAGACGCCTGGTTTACCCTTTAACCCCATTACAATGCTTTCGAGGCTTTGACCTACCCCAAAAACCCTGCGCTATAATAAATAAATAAAAATAACCAAAACGGACCAGTTTCGTAGCTTTTTAGGAGACCCCGTTCCAACAACACTCCTTAAAGTTGTCGACTATGTCGAAGACTTGTGGGAAACCTACTGTGAGCAAGAGGATGAAGGGGAACCCTCTATATTCTCGACCACACCCACTTGGAATTTGTTTTGAAATGGCATCAAGGAACAATATTACCCCGTGGGGAGCTACGAGGAAAAATACATCCAATGGACCATGCTACGGCAACAAAGGGATCAAGATGTGCATGAATTGACGAATCTATTCCATACCCTACGCACAAAGTTGGGTATTAAATATTCAGAGAGAAATTTGGTGCTCAAGTACCATGGCTGCCTACACAAACACATTCAGGAGGAAATGGAGTTCCTCGAAATTACATCGCTTGGCACGACATATTGTTATGCCGCCAAGATCGAGTAGAAATTTAAGCAGAAGAAGCGAGACTTTGGATCTGCGAATCCGAAAGGTGCCCCCGAACCAAAGAACAAGGGGCAAGGCCAAAGTATTTTGACTCAAAACAACACCACAAGCCCCACTTATAGCACAAATGAGTGTCGGGTAAAACAATCATTGGTGGTCGAACTAAAGGCAGCCGAATCAGATGCATTTTCTAATCCTGGGTCAGAACCAGACAAAGGCAATGACAAAGGGAAGCAGATCATTGATGCAAATCCCAGTGCCATTGTTGCCACCACCAAGATCCAAAGGGAGGATCCAGAGGAGGGGGAGCGCCTCTTCCATAGATGTGGGTGAAGGGTTCTCCACTGCAATTTCTTGTCGATAGCGGAAGCCAAAAGAATCTCATTTCAACAAAGGTTGTGAAGCGGCTCAGCTTACCGACCATAGCACACCCGCAACCATATACCATCAGGTGGCTCCACCTAGGGAGAGATCTCCACATCTGCCAGCAGTGCCGCCTTCCATACAGTATCAAGCCATTCATAAATGAGGTATCGTGTGACGTTGCTCCTCTTGATTGAGTTGATGTATTATTGGGCCAACCATACTTGTGGAGGCAACATGCTGTGTATGATTCTAGGTGTCGTGCTGTTGTTATTACTTTGGGAAATAACTTGTACATGATACTAGAGGTAGCACCACCTCTTGTCATCTCTTTGACTACTGCAAAACAACATAGTAAGATTGTTTCCAAAACCAGGAAATTTATTTTCCTTACAACTCGCTCATAGGGAGAGAAGAATATTGTGGCCACAACCTTGAAATAGGTTCCCCTGCATGACTGCAGCAGATGGACAAAGTCATGGAGGAATACGAGGAAATTTTCTCCTCACTCACATAGGTTCCTCTACACTGTCAGGACAAGCACTCCATTGATCTGACCCTCGATGAACTGCTACCTGATGTTGCCATACCTCTTGCGACTACACAGACAGAATCCACACATGTAATGTTTGAGGCTGATAAAGAAACCAAATTTACTAATTGCATCCAGCATGTCTGCCCGCAGGTCCATGACATCTTCAAAAAAAGAACGTGCCTCATCTCATGGAGGATCTCAATGCAATGGGGGCCATTACTTCTTAAGGAGGGAGGAATGATCCAGGTGGATATTGGTGGCCACCCACCTATTCCATTTGGACTCGCATCATCAATTCTTGCATCTTTTCACTTTCAGCACAACTTATTATTTTTAGCAGGTTTTCAGGTCCTACACTCCCGGAGCCGTTTTGGGGCCTTAATGATCCAGGTGGACATTGATGGCCACCCACCTATGCCATTTGAACTTCCACCAACATTTATTTCAGTTTTTAAGTTGCAGCACAACTTACTACTTTTAGCAGTTTTTCAGGTCCTGAACTTTCAGAGCCATTTTGAGGCCCTAAACGACGTTTTTTGGGCATCATTTTTTCCGAAAAATATGATTATGTTCCAGAATTAATATTTGCAGCAACATTTGTATTCCTCGGATAGATATTTCTAATGATGTATCATATGTAGCAAACAGAGATCGTATGTCGAAGTTACGTCCCTGGGAAGTTGAAACACCAATGTACCCAAACGGGGCCGATAGTTTAGGCGCTTCATTACCTAGGGTTAGGTTTTTAGACATTTATAGTTCTCCATTGATTCTCAATAATAAATTGGCCCTCGAAACTCATTGTAACACAATTTAGAGGTCTGTAGCCACCACATCTCTTCTCAGAGATTTGCTACCAGCACCCTAGCTATTTTATTTCCATTATGTCTATAAGCATATTTCTGTTATTTGATATTAATGGAATGAAGCATTATTTCCATTACACCTCTATGTTTATGGTTATTTCTTTATTCTGTTGCATTCATGCATAAATATGTATCAGTGGTATTGGAGCGGTCTGCTCTTTCTTTGTTTTTATTTGCATGTCCCCAATGCGGTTAAGGTATAAGGAGTTAGGGTTCGATCTAGTTGAACCCTTGCAAGATCAGCCTCACAAGCCCCAACAACCTCCAATGGCAGAAGAAAAGAAAGATGAGGGAGCAGGAGATCTTATCAAAATATTTCTCGAGGAGGCCCTCCAGAAACAAAGGAACACGATGATGGATAACTTTGCTCAGATCCTTCAACGACTGCCCACCTACGGCGCATCTACATCCAACAACCACTCTGGAGGTGCCACTCCCTTCAAGGTATAGGTAAACGTTGACATTCCTGTATTTGAAGGCCAAATAGATGCAGACACCGTAGATAGATGGTTGAATTTGCTGGAAGGGTATTTCTCGGTCCATGATTTCTCTGATCGAGAAAAGATTATTTTTGCACCCCTCAAAGCCGCCCCCCATGTCAAAGATTGGTGGGAAACCTACTGTGAGCAAGAGGACGAAGGGGAACCCTCTCTATTCTTGGCCACACCCACTTGGAATTTGTTTCGAGATGGAATCAAGGAACAATATTACCCCATGGGGAGCTATGAGGACAAATACATCCAATGGACCATGCTACGACAACAAAGGGATCAAGATGTGCACAATCTGATGAATCTCTTCCATACCCTATGCACAAAGTTGGGTATTAAATATTCAGAGAGACATTTGGCGCTCAAGTACCATGGCTTCCTACATAAATACATTTAGGAGGAAATGGATTTCCTCGACATTACATTGCTTGGCACGAAATATTGCTCTGTCTCCAAGATTGAGCAGAAAATTAAGCAGAGAAGCGAGACTTTGGATCTGCGAATTCGAAAGGTGCCCCCGAACCGAAGAACAAGGGGTAAGGCCAAAGCAGTGCGACTTAGAAAAGCACCAAAAATCCAAAGAAGGACATAGGGAAATGGTGTGAATTTCATAACAACCCCACTCACAGCACAAACGAGTGTCGGGAAAAATAGTCATTGGTTGCTGAACTAAAGGCACCTGAATCAGATGCATTTTCTATTCCTGAGTCAGAACTAGACAAAGGCAATGACAAAGGGAAGCATTTCATTGATGCGGATCCCAGTGCCATTGTTTCCACTACCAAGATCTAGAGGAGGGGGAGCACCTCTTCCATTCGCAGATGTGGGTGAAGGGTTCTCCGCTGCAATTTCTTGTCGATAGCAGAAGCCAAAATAACCTCATTTAAACATAGGTCGTGAAGCGGCTCGGCTTATTGACCATAGCACACCCATAGCCATATACCATCAGGTGGCTCCACCCAGGGAGAGATCTCCGCATCTGCCAATAGTGTCGCCTTCCGTACAGTATCAAGCCATTCATGAATGAGGTATTGTGTGATGTTGCTTCTCTTGATTGAGATGATGTCTTATTGGGCCAACCATACTTGTGGAGGAAACATGCTGTGTATGAGTCTAGGCCTCGTGCTGTTGTTATTAATTTGGGAAATAACTTGTACATGGTACCAGAGGTACTACCACCTCCTGTCATCTCTTTGAATATTGAAAAAAAACGTAGTAAGATTATTTCCCAAACCAGGAAATTTATTTTCCTTGCAACTCACTCACAGGGAGAGAATAATATTGTGGCCACAACCTCGAAACAAGGCTCCCCTACATGGCTGAAACAAATGGACAAAGTCATGGAGTAATACGAGGAAATTTTCTCCTCACTCACAGAGGTTCCTCGACACTGTCAGGACAAGCACTCCATTGATCTGACCCCCAACGCACTGCTGCCTGATGTTGCCATACCTCATTCACCTACACAGATAGAATCCACACATGTATTGTTTGAGGCTGAGAAAGAAACCAAATTTGCTAATTGCATCTAGCATGTCCACCCGCAGGTCCATGACATCTTCAACAACAGAACGTGCCTCATCTCATGGAGGATCTCAACGAAATGGGGAACATTGCTTCTTAAGGAGGGATGAATGATCTAGGTGGATATTGGTGGCCGCCCACCTATTCCATTTGGACCCGCACCATCAATTCTTGCAGCTTTTCACTTTCAGCACAACTTACTATTTTTAGCAGGTTTTCAAGCCCTACACTCCTAGAGCCGTTTTGGGGCCTTAATGATCCAGGTGGACATTGGTGGCCACCCACCTATTCCATTTGAACCCCCACCATTAGTTCTTTCAGTTTTTAAGCTGCAACACAACTTACTATTTTTAGTAGTTTTTCGGGTCCTGAACTTCCGAAGCCATTTTGAGGCCCTAGACGACGTTTTTTGGGCATTGTTTTTCCGGCGAATATGATTATGGTCCAAAACCAATATTCATGACAAAAATTGTATTCATCGGATAGATATTTTTAACGATGTATCATACGTGTCAAACAGAGATCGTATGCCAAAGTTATGTCCCTGGAAAGTTGAAACACCAATGTACCCAAACGGGGCCCATAGTTTTGGTGCTTCATCTCCTAGGGTTAGGTTTTTGGACGTTTAGAGTTCTCCATTGATTTTAAATAATAAATTGGCCCTCGAGCCTCATTGTAACACAGTTCAGAGGTCTGTAGCCACCACATATCTTCTTAGAGATTCGCTACCAGCACCCTAGCTATTTTATTTCCATTATGTATGTAAGCATATTTATGTTATTTGATATTAATAAAATGAAGCATTATTTCCGCTGAACCTCTATGTTTATGGTTATTTATTTATTCTGTTGTGTTCCTGAATAAATCCAGATCAATTTCTCACACTTTATAACTCACCGCTTAAGCACTCGCAAAGTATTTTTCTAAGTTGCGATGCAGTTGGCCCCACCATAGCAGCTCCGCCTCCCACTTCTGGCCGTTTGAAATACATGTCGTATAATATGAAATCTCATACACTTACCGCATAATAATTTACCAAATTATAACTCTGCCAATACAGTGGGCTTCACACTCCACGTCACCTCCTTTCTCCCCGCGCTTCGTACTTCTCGTAATTAAGAGTTTACCTCCACGCTTATAAACTAAAACTTAAATATTGCGATCTGCGGGTTGCGGCCAGGTCCCACTTTCCCTCCACATCACTTCCCGCCTTCCCACACTTCGCACTTTGCACCGTTTAGATTTCATCTCTACTGCTTCATGTTAAAGTTTGCGATTTGCGATGCGGTTAGGTCCCACTTTCCCTCCAGGTCACTTACCTCCCCCCCATGCTTCGCACTTCACACTGTTTAGAGTTTATCTCTACTGATTCATGTTAAATTTTGTGATTTGTGATGCAGGTGGGTCCCACCACGCCTTCCACCATTTCCATCCAGTCTTCGCACATCCCATCACCGCTAAGCTCTTCGCATCTCTCTATCACCTCCACTTTACCCTAATGCATCTAACGGTCCTTAACCATGGGGAGGGGGGGGGTGGGTACGAAATAGAAGGTATCCATTACCACTCACTCCTCCATGTGCCTTCCTCTCATCATTTCGCACCCCCCTTCTCCGATACCGCTTACCTCTTAAGCCCCCCTTTGAAATCCAATTTCCGGTTTTCAAATACATCAAGGTAGAGTATGCAGTTATAGTTTATTTAGTCCCTCCAGCAGCTCCCCACTAAAGATTTCAGCATGCACATAACAACCGATCGTTGTACAACGGGAAGTGGAAATCATGAGAGTTAAGAAGTGGGGGATGTCGAACAACATATGGATTTACATGGTGAATGCTGGACAACTCGCTTGTTCTCTGCCACTTCTCGCCACTCCTTTGAAGATTCTAGAATTTGGACTCCCTAGCTAACTATTTTTCTTATTTTTACTTTTAAGATAGTGATGTTTTGTGGGTTAAATTCCAATTGTACCCAATTATATTTTGATTTTTCTGTTACAAGAGTGATTTCTTGATGCACGCTCTGATATTTTTTTAGGATATTTTGGTTTCAACTGCATGGGTCGATCATTACAGAATATTTGATTGTAAAACCTATAGGAGAACTCTATATGTAGTGAGTTCTAAGATGAAAGAAAGGTTCAAGAATTTTGAAGAATTTTGCTGTAGTTTGGTATGATTGTGCTCTCTGTGCCCCGAGACACATATTTGGGAGAGCTATTTAAAATTAATATGAATACAGAGCTGATATTTGGATTCCAGATGAAGCAATGAGTAGTATGTATACGTTTCCTTTTGTTATCAATAATATCCTCTTTATGTGTAATCATCTTTCATGCTATTATGCTTTGATGGTTCGTGTAATGTAGCAATTTTATTCACGAATTCATGTATGAATAATGCTCAAGTGTTAACGCTCATGTATTAAGCTTGCTGCACTAACTTAATTCGTGATCCACGAACCTTTGTTGTTGTCCATATATCATTCATCTCCGTTACCTCTGAGTTCATAGTAGACAGATTCTTAAATCTCTTAAGCCTGTCTCTCATGGGTTCCTTCTCCATTCTCTCTCAACTCCTTTGTATATTTTTAATATCTCTACTCATTTTTTTATACTTGGCCCATTTAAAATCCATCTAGCCTTAGATCCTCCCGAGTCCTCTCATAGTTTGTGGAATTCACATGAATCAGGATCAAATGGTATTCTCCTTTCTTGAACCACCAAAATCAATATTCTCTTGACCCATATTTTGTCAGAGGCATTTATGCAATTGTCCACATTTAACCTCTGATTTTAAGATGTCCTAGGCAGTAATATTTTGCAACTCAAGGCTGTCTCTAGGAGCTACAACACAAGGTTTGAACCCTTGAGGATTATGGGCCATTCATGTTTGGATTGCGCTGTTAAATATATACTATGTTTTCCAACCCATGGAATGAGGATTTTGACTTATAGTAGAACATTTTGACAAAATTTAAAACTAGAAAATCATAGGTAAATCATATGCATGTTCGAAACCATGTCAATGTTTCATTTCCTTATCACTAAAATCAAGCCCACAATTGTGACTTCATTGTTTTTTAATCAAGCATCAGAAAACTTGTGCAATTGATGTATGAGAACTGTAATAAAATAATGTTTTGATATTATTATGCTCTTATCTTTCTTCATATAATAAGGGTGTTATCCCGCTAACTTGAGATACTTCTTATACTGGATACAAATGCTTTCGACTTGAATGTGATAACTATCTATATTTTTGAAGACAAGCTATCTAAAAAATTTAAATGGTAGTTGTTGTAACATATCTAGTTTTGATAAGTTATATATTGTAATAGAAAAGAAAATGTTAGGATATATTATTTCAAAAGGAAAAAGAAGAGAGATAAAACAAAAAGAAAAAATAAAAAAAATGTTACGCATTAGAAATAGAAAGAAAAAGAAACAAAAATTTAAAAATGTTAGGCATAGACAAGTAGAAACCAAAACAAAAAAAATGAAATTGTTTTAATTTGAATAAAAAAAGAAAAAAGTGCCACTTAAAATTCCTCTTAGAAATATTTTTATAAGTATGGTTTAACCTAATTAACCATACCTTAATATGGTTTATTAGGCATTTTGTAATAAAATAAAAAAGGTTTTTTTTGTCGAATACCATAATGTTTGTGCATGTTCAAAGGGCTTAGATCTCACATGCCTAGATCAATGGCACACATTCAAACCCACACCCCCCAGTGCTTCCGAACGATGTCCGAAAGAGTGGGGGGAGGGGGTTCCGACCATACATGTCATCCCCTTGTTGAGACTGTGCCCACCCGCACTCCCCTGGTTCGGCTCCAAACCACCTTCACTTTCTAGTTGACTGTTATGTCCTCTCCCTGCTATCCTGTCAAATTTTTCACGTAATCCCGCTAATCAAATCATAGCCTCCCACTTGTCCTCCATCTACCCGCTACAAATTTATTGTTAAAAAATCTGTTATTTTTAAGGTTTTCATAATAAATTCCTCCTACGCTTATTAACATTCACCACATATCTTGTTTAAAACTCTGGTTTCACTGTAAACAATATTTTGTGCTATTATTTTCACATAACACCTTATAAACTATTCTCTATCTGCCATCACCACTTTTAAACTATTAGAAGTCCCAGAAAAGCACAGAAGCAACGTTAATACCAGTTTAGAAGTGTCTAAAGTACTTGTACGCCTTCACTAAACCATTTTTCAACAGGTATTTATAGACAATCCACTGCCCTTTTCAGTTTTTAAAGGCTCCTAAATGAAAATCCACTTCTTAGGACAATCCGGTGCCACCTCCAATCATAGATTTATATCACAAACCTTTAGTGGAACACTTGTACCAGATACCGAGGCAAATTGTGAATTTGATCTTCATGAAATTCATAATTGGCTCTATTGAAAGTACCTAGAAAAAATCGATGAAATAGGCTTAAGGAGTTCAACATTACCTCAAATAATCTTCCCTTAGACACCCTATTTTACTTAATTTGTCACCTCCTGCCAATTCCATTATATGTCGAGCCAAAGAGCCATAATTGCCTAGAATGGTGAGACCTAGTTTAAAATGAATGCCCATTCAATATCTGAAATGCTTCAAATCAAAGATGACCCTCTAGAAAAACCCTTTCACCCAAATTTACTCATGGAAATGTACAAAAAGCTTGAATTTCCATAAAGAGAATTTTTTTTGAGACCTTTCTGTCAGATGATGTTTAAATACCTAAAACCAATCCTCTATATTCAATCTCAATTTTTCCCAAAATGACCAAACATATTGTCTCCATTATTTCTTATATTTTGGGCTATAATTCAGATTAGTGGATTGATGAGACTATATTTTCTTTTCTTTCCATTTTCTCAAGTGAACAAAAGCCACCCATCATCTTTTGTTACAATGAATTCATAACAGAGATGATCCATGAGAAGTTTATGAAATTATCAAATGAAGGAGTTTTCAGATATGCATCAGTCCTTGTTTATATTTTTATTTATTATCAGTCAGAGATATTTCCCTTTCAGATATAGAAAATGGATGATCAGGGTAACCCTCAGTCATTATTCATTGGACTCCTTTGGTTAGAAAGGACAACTCGAAATTTTCTTTCAAGTTTGTAGATTAGTTTTTTCATGTGGAAGCAAGTTTATAATTAGGGGAATTTTGAGGTCTAAAATGGGCCTCCTAAGGAAATTATAAAATTATAGTGGAACTAATAAAATAATATTAGATTACATCATCAAATTTTAGAGGGAAAAAAGAAAAAACTACTTTTTCAACTCGTATTTTCAACTTATCTCCATATGGGTTTAATCAAATTAAGAGATGGAACACGTTGGATGCAGAATTTGATTCCTCCCAAAGAGTACCCATGTTGCATACCTTCGATGGACCCTAGTACACGAAAAATGAGAAATACAGGAAAACCGTGAATGCATTCACGCTTTTTCATGTATTTCTCATTTTTCATGTAGCGGGTTCCATCAAAAGTATGAAACATGGGTACTCCTTGGATGAGGAATTAAATTTTGAATCCAATGAGCACTCTCACTCGAAATTTTAGTAAAACCTTAGGTAGATAAGTCGAAAATACGAGCTCAAAATGTAGTTTAATTATTTTATTAATTTTTAATTTATTTACTTTTTTAACCCAAAAATGGTGAATCATCCCCCATGGTTGACATCATCATCTTGAATCTTACTGGTTCTTATAAAGTTTATTTTGATTGTACATTATTCTTAGGAGGCCTATTTTAGACCTTAAAAGATCTCTAATGTAAACATTAATGCAGAGCCCATGATAGACCCAGAGATAAAGACTATTTTACAGCTAAGTGACCAAACCAAAATGGGTTATTGGTATCTATATCAGAACTACTCGGAAATCAGGATTTATGGTTGTGAATTATCCCATTACAAGCTTCCTTAGTATGTGCCCATAAGGATAGTTGCCTTAGAATTCATTAGAAAAATGATAAACATGGATTAGATACATTTTTAGGCAGCTAAGAAGAAATCTCACTTCAATATAAAAACACAGGTTGGCCCTTTCACATGCAACATCATACTAGCGTCGTTGACCAGGATTCAAAATTGATTTTTTTTTCCTTGGGGAAACAATATAAATTTTCCTTTAAGGGTGAATAAAGGACTAGTAGGTTAAAATATTTCACTGAGCAACTTCAGAGAACCCATATTGGCTCCTTTAAAACATACCAGATCTCATTCTGATTCTGAGATTGTTTCTCCTTTATCATATCCAGAGAGACTGATAAGAGTAGCCCCTTTAAGAAGAAGACTTGAAGCTTATTCCTCTTCTTCTGTACCACTTCAAACTGAGGATATTTAAGTCCCTGATCCTTTTAGGTCTCATCCTTTTCCTCAAGATTTGGATGATTTATCACCAAGCATATTAGAACTCCTATCTAAAGGAGTTGATCTTCAATCAACTCTTTTAGTCCATTCATTAGAATCATATCAGATTCCTAATGTACCTTTATAATCACCTAAATCAGAAGGAGAATTGAATGTATAATTACCTGAGTTAAAACCTACTGATTTTATCTCTCTAATCCATTATACCTTTCCATCTACTTCTGCTATACCTGAGGAAACGTTTTCTGCATATTCAAATCAATTGTTTGAAACTAAAGAAGAAGTTGAAATAAAGGTTCAAAAGTTAGTCATTTGAACACCTTTGAAATCTTCCAGAATATCACCACACTTATTACCTCCTCCACTTAATTTTACACCTCCATCTTCACCATCATCCCCATCATCTTCTTCTATATATCCTACCACATCATCTTCATCATCATCATTATCTCCAAATATGGCTGATTTTCAACCTATTATTAAAGCTAGGTATTCTGCTTTACAAGTTCCCAATATACTCAACAATTTTCCTGATGGATATTTTAAGCACCTTGCTAGGTTTAATGGAGAAATTGGTTTGTTTGTTGAAGACCATTTAGCAGCCTTCTTGGATTTTTCTGATAACATGAACATTGAACATGAAAACGTATATATGAGATTGTTTTTCCAATCACTAGAAGGAAATGTCAGAATTTGGTTTAGGAAACTAAGATAAAATTCTATCCACTCATGGAATGAATTAACCACAATATTTAAAAATAAATGGGGGTTTAAAAAAGATAATGTTTATTTTTTGACAGAATTTGAAGAACTAAAGAGAAACCATGGTGAACCAGTGGCTAATTTCATAAAAATGTTTGATAAAATTTATCACAAAATGCCACATGATTGTAAACCACCAGTAGCAGCAGCCAAAGTTAAGTTTTCCAAAGCTTTTGAAGATGATTTTGTAGTCATGCTTAGGGAAATAACATCTCTTAGATTAAAATACATGCAAAATAATGCTATATAAGTTGAAGCCAATGGGTCAACATCAACTAAACTTAAAGCCAAGGATGAAAAAGTAGAAAGGAAAATAAAAGCTAAAGATGAGGGCTCCTCCTCATCAAAGTCTAAAAATGAAGATCGAAAGATTGATGAAATAACATTATTACTTAGAAACCTTTCGAACAGGATATCTAAGCTATAAATTCATCCCAAAACAATTCAAAAAACCATTTCTAGATCTCAAACTAAAAATCAATATAGGAGAGCACCTCAACCCCAAATTATTCTAAGGCCAAATATTGATCAACAAATTCAACCTCCTTTGGTGATTTATGGTCAACAACCTAAAGAAATACTCTTATGATCACTGAGGATATCAATAATATTGATAATTCATATGTTAAAAATGCCATTGTCTCTCTTCCTCTAAATCAATCTTCTCAAGAAGATCAAGAAAATTCACAAGTTTCTAAATAACAAGCCTTTTCTGAATTCTTAATTGAAGAATTGAATAGAAGATATCATTTAATACCAAGTTCAGGGCATTGTAGACCTCCTAAAAATTCTGTTGTAAATGAGCCACAAATCAAATCTTCTAAAACAACAACATTTCAACCATCAAATCAGTCGATTAAGACAACTTCAATTGATAAAAAATTTTTAACCACCTTTAATGCTGAAAGAGAATTGGAAGGAATTAAAATATACATTCCATTATCAGAACTTTCAAATAGCCCGGGCTATAAAAATAAAGTTTCCAAATGGATTAAAAATTCAAGTGTCGATGCCGAAGGAGATGTAATAAGCCTACAAGATGAAAAACCGTTAGTAGTATTTGGTCCTAGTTCAGACATGATTGATGAAAATGTACCACCCTTTTATGTTACTTTAAAGGTCCATGATTATTTTTTGTACAATTGAATGTTAGATTATGGAGCCTCCCATAATTTGATGCCAAAATTTATTATGGATCCACTTAATTTGGAAATCACCCGATCTTATCATGATGTTTATAATTTTTATTTTAAGAAAGTTCAATGTCTTGGACTTATAAAAGATCTACTGGTAACATTAGCTCAAATACCTGTGAAGAGTGTGGTATTAGACATTTTGGTCACTGATATTGCTCCTAAATTTGGAATGTTGTTATCAAGATCATGTTGTGCCAAAATAGGAGGAAGCCTTCAAATGGACATGTCTTATGCCACCATTCCTGTATATGGGGGTGAGAATATTAGGTTATAAAGAGAGGTTAGATTCATTAATACTGTTTGTAAATTAGATCAAGCTATAAATCATCCTATTTATGCAGTAGATCAAGATTTTGGTTGTTTTGAATTATCAACAAATAACATGAAAAAAACTCAGCTTAGCATTGAGGACATTATGGAAAAACCAAAGGAGGTTAAGACTAAAGTTTGGAAGTTATATTTTGATGGATATTTTTCAAAAGAAGGTGTTGGAGCTTATGTTTCTTTAATTTCACCATAAAAAGAAAATATAACACAATCCTGTAGGCTTGAATTTGATGTTACAAAAAACGTAGAAAAATATGAAGCCTTTCTTCTAGGGTTGGAATTAGTGGTTACTAATAATTATTAGATATGATTTTACTGTTAGTCAGACACAAATTATACCACAAATTCATGAATGTGAGTATGTCTTAAAAAAATAAAATAAAATGTTACCTTGCTTTATGTGAAAATATCATCTTAAAGGAAAATGTAATTTAAATAACTTGAGGTTACTACAAAAGGTACCCTAATTATTAATTTTGGATATTAAAGGAGAAATTTCCAGAAGATTAAGTATAATTCACCTTCTTATGTAGCTATATGCTAAGGATGTTGGATAACATGTATGTAATGTTAATTTTTCAGGAATATTGTCAAGCTGCTCAATGGGAACGCTGTATAAGGAAAAATGGGCAAATAAAATGCAGAACCAAGCTTGGCTCCTCTTGAATATGCTGTGCGGGACTCAAATATGGAATTTCTTCAAAAACAAATCAAGTTAGATCTGTTAAACAAATATCCCACAATTGGTATCAATGTAATTTCCTTGTAATGTTCCCAATTTTTATGGAACATTAATTTTTGCTATTTTCATATAGAAGGTAAATAAAATGGGTAGGAGACCCATTCATTTGATGAATAGGTAATAAAAATCCTCTTTGTATGAAGGATAATCACTTTTGGAGCTTTATTTCACACCTTCATGTGTGAAAGGGGGCTTATGCAAGAAGGCTAGACCAGGTTTGACCAAGTCAAACGCCACAGTAGCATGAGGTGGAGAGCACATTGTGGGCCAGCGCAGTGGGATAAGGAGGGAAGCTTCTAGAGGAAGGAAACCCTAATGAGTGGGCTCCATTGAGATGGAGCTCACATTTTTTAAAAGGAGGGCAAGGTAGTCATTGGAGATCATGTTGAGGATTATTCATCTTTGGTCTGGTGGACTTACAACAACTTCTTGCTGGTTAGCAAGAATTGCTGGAGGAATTCCTATTTAGGATTCCTTTCCCTTCTTGAGAGGCCTCTTGAAGGTTTTTCTTCATTCTCCACATTTCATGGCTCAAGGCCAAAGCTACTATCTCCAGTGACAACATTATTCTTGTTCAATAGTGTTGCTACATTGAAGAGAGTTGCAGTGGAGGACATCTACACCACTTCCGGAGCTAGTTTTCAGAGGAATGGAGTCCCTATCCCTTTGAGGATTTAGTGAGGGAGATTTCAGAGCATTATTGCGGACTTTGGTACTCATGCCATCTCATTCTTTGCCCCCACAGCGCAGTTCACCCAGTGACTGCGTTATTTTCTTGAGAGCATTTGTAGTGGGGCTCTTGCAGATTGTTGGAGGGAGAGATATTTGATGAAGGGATCAGTCTTTCATTCAAAAGATCCATTGGAGGAGGCATATTCATATTGGGCATCATCTACAACCATCTCCATCTAGTTCTATTTCTGAGTTGCAGCTGCTACCCAACAACTCCGGCATTTTGCAGATTTTGGGTTCTATGATCCATCCTTCCAGGATTGATAGGAGGTAGCCTTTGGGAGTTGATTTCCTCACTCCTAATTTTATTTTGTACCATATCATTGTATATCTATGCATTTGGCATTTGTAGCATGCAGTTTCTATTCAAAACTGTGCTATCATAACTAGGGTTTATATGTGCAGTAGAGTTTCTTTCATGATTTATGTACTCTTCTCTTGAGGCTTGGAATTGTACATCTTGAGTATCATTTCCCTCAAGATTTTGTATACATGTGTTGCTGCTATTATTATAATGAGATAGCTATGGATTCCTTTCATATTTTATGAGTATGTGTCACTGCTATTTTTCAATTGGTGTATTTTCTTATTGTTGTAGCTCTATCTTGAGGCATTCTAAATAGAGTATCTTGTTCCTAATAGGAAATCTCACATAGCTATAGACAAATTCTGTGAAGGGCTAGGTAGCCTCTGGATCTCACCCTCTCTTTAGAGGTGACATATTCGGAAAATTCCCCCACATTCTATCTCTGGAATAGACTTGTGATATTTCTGAAAAAGGAATACTACAGTGGTATCAGAACACCTTTATTGGCTCAGCCTGTGGCCTTCAAGCCCAAGAAAGAAGAAGAAGATGTTGCAGAAGATGAGCTTGATCTCATCTGTTTTCAAAACAAAGGAGAGCCTCCCCAAGGAGGAGAAGAAAAGAGAAGAAGAGGAAGATCCATGCACTTCCTATTCTCAAAAATAAGATAGGCATGGAGGATACTTGGATCATCAGATGTTAAGTAAATACCCGGGTGAATACAAACCCCATTCTGTAGCATTCAAGGGAGCTACAATGTTCCCACAGTTTATTCAACAAAAGGAGGAGAGAAGGCCCTGTGGCAGGAGAGAGATCAAAGGCAATAGGTTTCTATTGTCTACATTTGATGGGAGCACTTCAACTAGAGCTTGGGTGAAAAAGCTAGAAGCCTTTTTCTTGCTACATCCAGTGGCAGAGGAAGAAGTAGTAGAGATTGCAGTGTTGCACATGGAGGATGAAGCCTCTGTTTGGTGGTTCAAACCCTTGGTCCATTCAAGGGTAAGCTCTTTTGAAGACTTTTCTCAAAGGTTGATCCAAACCTTTGATGGAGAGAGGACAAGAGAAGGGAAATCCATTCCACCATGGGAGGAAGATTGCACCAACGTTGTCATAGCTTTGGGAGGGCAGCTTTCTAGATCATTGGATGAGGCAGCCATTGCATTGGAGGAGACAACTAATGCAGCCATACAAGAAGAACATCCTAGGATCCACCAAGGTATGAGTGAAGTTCCACTTTTCATTTCAGCAAATAATTTGAAGGAATGTGGGAACTCACATGTAAAGGTCCAAGGATATACCCATTTTTCTATTTTAGAGCACCATGATTTCACTGCGCTGTGCAAAGGGTTCAAGGAGGAGATGAACCCTCATCCTCATATATCTGGGTTGAGTTGCATTCATCCATTGAGGTTAGAGTGTGAAATATTTGAGGATGAAACAAACCATGGCACCTTCATGATAAACAAGGAAACATACTTTGAACCGGAGGTTGAAACAACTGTTGCACCTTTGGAGGGATTAACAACACTGTCAAACTATGATGTGGAGGAGATGCTACCTTCATAATATTTGGATCCTCATGGACTCAATACAGTCATGGGTAAGAGATCTTTTCTAAGAGATCTCCAAGGAGTTGCATTTCAAACTCTCATGAAATGCAAAGAGGGAGATATGGCTTGCGAGAATCGTAGCCCTCATGGGAGGAGTACCAAAGGGGGAAAAGGGAGAAGACATCCACAAGGAGATGAATGGGTGTGGATGATAATCAAGGGGCTGATTTTCCACTTGCAAATATATGATACCAGGAAGTAAGAGGCTTGGCTGCATTGGCTCCTCTTGAAGGAGTTTGGCCATCACTTGATGTACTCTTTTTCCAGGAGGATAGGAGTGGAGAAGAGGTGGCAAGATGTTTACATAATTGAGCAGTAGAGAGTAGGGACACATGGAGCTGATATGGCACATATATCAGTCATGTTACCTTCATCACATGAGTTACATGATGTGAGCATGAGGAGGCAGTAAGCACTTGGGTTGCTTGAGTTATCTTGGAGAGAGCACAAGCAGATTTGCTCTCATATGATTTATGGTGTTGCAAGAGTAGAGGAGGGAAATATCATAGTGCAAAGGGATTACTCTTTGGTTTGGACTAATTAGGAGGCATTTCAATCTTGGGAAAAGCTTCAAATTTGCAGCAGCATCACCAGAGGTTTTCTTGACAAGGAGCATGTCAAGAGACAAAGACTAGCTTGAGCTAGAGCCTTTTTGCATGAGATCACAACGCTGACATTTGGGAGTAGGATCATATACATGGATCCATCCATCATCTTACTTCCAACCTATGGTAAGAGCATTGTACTTACATTTTCTGATTTACATACTCTTATCATTATGATGCAGTGCATGGCTCCTCAAAGGGGTAGATTTTTCATGTTGCTCAATGAGCAAGGTTGGGCCAAACCATATGATGGAGACAACCATCTTTTATGTGGCCTTGGGCAAAGGTTTTATCACTACATGTATGTTCAGCCAACTCATATACTTGACCATGTATTAAGAAACATCTTTCCATGTAAAATTCTGAAGCAGCAGTTTTAAAAACTGCGTTGTTGCTACTTAGGAGACTGTTGGTGCCATCAAGCATCATGTAAAACCATCAGTACTTCCTCTATTTTGATGATGAGAATGTTTCCATTTTCTGATATCGTACAGATTATTATTGAGAGCATGATGGGTGAATTGACACATGAGTTGAATGTGTCTTTGAAGGGAGATGATTCCCATAGCTTATGCATGGCATGTTCTAATGGGAACATGAGGAGAGACATGGTCACCACAACCACTTATTTGCTTTCTTTGGAGGTGGACCATGAGTCTGATGATGATATCAATCCATTCTGCAGTGGATGAGATTGCGTTGTAGGCCTATGAGACATTGTTTTTAACTTGTTTCACATGATATAGCCTACAACAAACATGTCATTGGGGTATTCTATGATGATCATGTCCTACTCATCATGGATGACATATTTTGGGCCACCTAGATTTTCATTAATGGAGGAGAGATCCTTGGAGGATTGCTCTTCATGTTGCCACTTGTAGGCAATAAATTTTCAGCCCTTGATCAGCATACACTCCACACTAATCATAAGTGGAGGGGAGGACAGCATGGGGTGAGCTATGGAGCTTTCCATATTCAGATTTTCAGCCCACCTTCTTTTCCGGAGCTCAAGGTGGAGAGAGTTTTCTATGAGTTGCCATGTTTGGAAGTAGCTCATGTTGTATGGATGATTTATTGGGGATGGGAGATTCATATGAGGATGATGAGTCCCACTTTATATCAGATCTCATGCCTCAAGGAAGCCCTTAGACAACCCATTGTTTCCTTCATGGATATTTGCTTCTACATGACAGCTATTTGGGAATGTTCACCAAAGGCTAGGTTGCATATGTTGGAGGGAAAACCTGAACACTTGATTGATGATATGGCATCCTTTTCTTGGAGGAGTTTATCATGCATGGATTTTTCAGGGAAAGTAAGGGGAAATAAATCAGTCTATCCTTGTACTTTCTTGAGGACAAGAAATCTTTGAGAGGGGAGGACTGAAATGTTCCCAATTTTTATGGAACATTAATTTTTGCTATTTTCATATAGAAGGTAAATAAAATGCGTAGGAGACCCATTAATTTGATGAATAGGTAATAAAAATCCTCTTGGTATGAAGGAGGAACACTTTTGGAGCTGTATTTCAGACCTTCATGTGTGAAAGGGGCTTATGCAAGAAGGCTAGATCAGGTTTGACCAAGCCAAACTGTGCAGTAGCATGAGGTGGAGAGCACATTATGGGCCAGTGGAGAGGGATAAGGAGGGAATATTATAGAGGAAGGAAACCATAATGAGTGGGGTCCATTGAGATGGAGCTCATATTGTTTAAAAGGAGGGAAAGGTAGCCATTGGAGATCATGTTGAGGATTATTCATCTTTGGTCCGGTGGACTTACAGCAACTTCTTGCTGGTTAGCAAGAATTGCAGGAGGAATTCCTGTTTAGGATTCCTTCCCCTTCTTGAGAGGACTCTTCAAGTTTGTTATTCATTCTCCACATTTCATGGCTCAAGGCCAAAGCTACTATCTCTAGTGAAAACATTATTCTTTTTCAAGAGTGTTGCTACATTGAAGAGAGTTGCAGTGGAGGACATCTACACTACTTCCAGAGATGGTTTTCAGAGGAAGGGAGTCCCTATCCCTTTGAGGATTTAGTGATGGATATTTCAGAGCATTATTGAAGACTTTGGCACTCAGGCCATCTCATTATTTTCCCCCACAATGCAGTTCACCCAGTGACTGCTTTATTTTCTTGAGAGCATTTGTAGTGGGGCTCTTGCATATTGTTGGAGGGAGAGATATTTGATGAAGGGATCAGCCTTTCATTCAAAAGATCCATTGGAGGAGGCATATTTAGATTGGGCATCATCTACAGCCATCTCCATCCAGTTCTATTTCTGAGTTGCAGCTGCTACCTAGAAACTCCGGCATTTTGTAGATTTTGGGTTCTATGATCCATCCTTCCAGGATTGATAGGAGGTAGCCTTTAGGATTTGACGTCCTCACTCCTAATGTTATTTTGTACCATATCATTGTATATCTATGCATTTGGAATTTTTAGCATGCAGTTGCTCTTCAAAACTGCGTTGTCATAGCTAGGGTTTATATGTGCAGTAGAGTTTCTTTCATGATTTATGTACTCTTCTCTTGAGGCTTGGCATTGTACATCTTGAGTATCATTTCCATCAAGATTTTGTATACATGTGTTGCTTCTATTATTATAATGAGATAGCTATGGATTCCTCTCACATTTTATGAGTATGTGTCACTGCTATTTGTCAATTGGTGTATTTTCTTATTGTTGTAGCTCTATCTTGAGGCATTCTCAATAGAGTAGCTTGTTCCTAATAGGAAATCTCACATAGCGATAGACAGAGTTTGTGAAGGGCCAGGTAGCCTCTGGACCTCACCCTCTCTTTAGAGGTGACATATCCAGAAAATACCCCCACAGTCTATCTCTGGAATAGACTTGTGATATTTCTGAAAAAGGAATACTACAGTCCTCTTTTTGAAACATTAATAATCAACAATCTGATCTATACCATAGATTAACTGAAGGGGAATTTACCGGATATGTCACCTTCTCAAGGAAGTGTAAGATCCGGAGGCTATCTGGCCCTTTTCAGACTCTGTCCATAGAATCTTGTCGAGAGGTAATGCCCAAAAGGGTTTACTCAGCAAGTCATGCCTGAAAAATGCATTTTTTAGGAATGGGTGCTTCAGCTATCATTTAATATGATTAATAACACTTAGAAACCAATAGAAAGTACAGCAGAAACCTTTACTCAACTGTTATTCTCAAAAAGGTGAGGAAAATTATCTTTTTATGCACTAAAATGGGTGTGTTCAGAAATATGCGTAAAATGAAGGGGCATGGCTTTGGAATATGTTATATCAGGTTAAGAGAGTGTTGATGGGAAAATCTGTCTGGCCAACAGTAGGGGATCTCCCCGGTAGAAATTCCCAATTAGACCTTGAACCGTTTGGAATAGGGATCCCATCCGGGGTGTGGGTCCGGCTACCGCTTAAGTCGCCTTCCATTTGGTCTCAAAAGAATTCAATTGAACCTGCAGACACACACTTATTCAAATGATATGAGATACATGATGGATACGTTAAGCATGGATATAACACTATGCGTAGCGAGACAAATAATGAAGCATAAACGCCGAAGGAGGTGTAGTCAACAACACATCGTTGGGGTTATGCTTGTAGGTTGTTCTAACCAAAAAAGAAACAATTCTATTGGTGAGATGCCCCTTTACATTCCAGAAAGATAAAAAAAATGCTAATAAACAAAGTCACTAACATCCATTA
The DNA here is from genome assembly GCA_034641835.2 of Pinus albicaulis. NCBI lineage: Eukaryota > Viridiplantae > Streptophyta > Pinopsida > Pinales > Pinaceae > Pinus > Pinus albicaulis. Next base: position 703,453,839 of record CM076579.1, read on the forward strand.
AGAGAGAAAATTGAACTAAACATCATTAACACAAGTACAGAGAACCATAATGCGTAAATGATGCCATTAAAGGTGCAGCTTCGTTAACCAAAACATTTTCAAAACTGTATAAGAAATACTCATAGTGTTCACACAAAAAAACACATAAGATCCAAAAGGAGTTTAAACAAGTATCTGTATTCATATGCAAAAGAGTGTTATCTTTCAATACAATGCTGTATGCTCTTGAGTCGCCAAAAAAAAAGGTCTTTTACATTTTCCCCGGAGGGAGTTTTATAGATCAAAACTTGCCCTTTGGGCTTCCTGACTCTTCGCCTGCCTGACTGTTGAGTTGCCTTGCAACCTGGAAGGGAACTGTGACCTGTGACCTGGCTGGGCAGTGCGACCTGCGACCTGTTTCCAAATGCTACCAGCGATCTACTGCCACTGGGTTATGAAGATGTGCGTGCAATTGTGAGGTCAGGGGCATCAATCTGTTGTCCTTTGAGGAAGTCTTTCCAAGTATGATACTCTGCTGCTATGGGAGAAACCAGAGGGACCTATTATTTCAACTGATGCATGCACTCCAAAGAGTTTGGGACTAGGGTTTCCTTCTTCTGCGAAATCAGGTTGGAAAGAGAGGCGAGCTTGGTGTAGATCTAGACTGGCGTGACAAGAAACTGGCCCAGGTTCTCTCGTGACGCTGCAAGATTGGGAGTGGCAGCAACTTGCTTGATGGGCTGCAAAAATTACTGGATCTCCTGATCCACCTGTTCCCAGGTCTTCCCCTCGTCCAATGCACCTAGTGAAGGAATGTGGTGAAGTATGTGCATCGAATCGATGCCGCTGATCAGGTGTTTGTATGCATCCATTACCTTGTCTAAGTCCTTGGATAGCTTATCCTTGGACAACATTTTCATACGGATTTGGAATTTGGCATCTTGCATGTGAATCCAGTCCTTCTTTGGAAAATTTGCAGGAGCCTGAGGGTACCGCACTGTCTAGTTCATCATTATGTCAAAGGCAGCTGAGGCCTCCTTCAGCTCTTCATGCTTTTTCTTAGTCTCTGTTTGGGCTCTCACCAATGGGGCGACTGTTTGTTTTATGGTAAAAATTTCCCCATAAACTTGCCTTATGGTAGCCTCTAATATATCGAACTCCCTTTGAACGGTAAGCGGAACTTCATTGACAGGGGGAGTTTTGTTTCAGAGTTGCTGAACCTCCTCTCTCAATGCCATCTTTTCCTGTTCTGCCCTTTTCTCCTGCTGCTCTGCTTCATGTAGCCTATTCTGTAGAGAAATGATCTCTCTACTCATTCTGGTCACATTCTCTTCTGTGGCTATAGCGAAGGCTGTGCCAACTGATGCTATCATCACGGGATTAGTCCTATTATCAAGGACTATGTCTTTTCCAGTTGCGACTGTGGATGCGACGAAAGGATTTTGCGCCAGGCATCTTATTTTCTCCTGTCAGATTTTGAAGGAGAATTGATCGAACGTGAGCCTGGTGAGGTCGAATACCTCCTCCTCTTGCCCCTGGGAGGAACTGACATCGGAGAGCGTGGCTCATATACTGACTAGAGGTACCTGAAGGGTAGATACCTCAATGTTCTCTAGCATTTCATCCTCCTCCTCTTTCTTTTTCTTTTCTTCCTCTTCTCTTCGTAGCGTTCGACTTCTACCTTTTCATGCTCTCTCTTCCGCCTGAGCTCTGCTTTTGCCGCTACTTCTAATTCAGCTTTCCTTTTATGCTCAGCTGCTGCAGCTTGCTCTGCTTTCTTCTGGCAGTCAGGTTCCACTTTATCTAACTCTTTCTTGAGTTCCTATTCTGCTGCAGCCTTCACCTCTTGTTTCTCCTCTTCCATCCTGGCCTCCTCGGCCTACTTTTTCTTCTGTTCTGACCTTAGGCTCTTCTTGCGCTTATCCTCATCCTCTTTCATTTCCTTCTCTCTCTCTTGCTGGGCTTTGGAAACTATTTCTTTCTGTTGGGTAGAAGTACTATGCCCTGTACTGGTTCGAGGCTTTTTAGCCAGAGAAGAAGAAGTGCCTCCTAATTCACGGCTCATATCTTCCAAGGTTTGGTCATCCGGGTCTTCTTGGCCAGAGTCCGCCCTCGGAGCAAGTTGTCGGTCTGCATTGTACCAGTTCCTTCTTTCATCTTCTCCCGAGCATTCCATATGCTGATAGTTCCATTTGAACTTAGCCCTCTTGCAATGATCAGGAACTATCCTCTCCGGGTCGTATGTTTAGTATTCTAATTCTCCAAGGCGGTAACCTTTCATCTCTTCTGCCTCTTTCTCTACCTCTTTGAAGTCTTTGACTGTGTATGCGCTGATAGTGAGGGGTAGCGTAGGCCACGACTTATTCTTACCCTTGGAAAGGACCCTGGAGAAACCAGAAGACATTTGGAAACATACCTCTCGCGTGAGCATTCTGTCTGTGACAAAACAAGGCATAGCATGTGGGGCCCTGAACAAGCCAAAGACTCGGATGACTGTATACTCGGCGAATGGGAACCAGTTCGCCACCTTACTTAGCGTCTCCATGGCTCGCCAAGACATGCAAGGAGCGTCTTGGCTAAACAATTTTTTGTATAGAGCGGGGATGAACACTTGAGAGATCGGCTGTATGTCTTGTTTATACCTGGAATCCCATAACACCTTGGTTTGTAAGTGGATTGCACAGGTCTGTTTTGGATCCCAGCTATGCACCCATCCCTCAAAGTGCAACCTTGAACATACGACATCCAACAAATAAGAAGCCATATAGAATTCAGAAGGCATTCCTTCATCTGGTACCAATGCCGAGGATAAGTTTGTATGAATGGAGGTCATCAATATGCTAGCGTAGTTAAAACAGGTGTCGTGCACTGTGACGTACTCCATGAGAGTCGCCCATGTGCCGTTGAAGGTGGTGGCATCGGGGCACCCGTACAATCTACAAAGCATGGCAGCCACTAATTTATATACTTTCCTAAGGCTCGCCACTGGATATTCCTGGTCCTTTTTGACCTTAAATTTCTCAGGCTCCTCCCACCACTTCTTTATAGTGTCAACTATAGGAACTGCATGGGTGATAGACCATTATTTTGTGAAGTATTCTTCTCACTCAGGAAAAGAGTAATAAACATGAGCGTCTGAGCCTTTGAGTGTTGCGAAGGCCTTGCCTTCGCTGTCTCTGATTACAAACTTCTTGGGGTCAGTTTTCTGTATAATCCAATCTATCATCTCTCGGCATGGGAGTATAGCCGGATGGGCACCTGCAAGATGTAGCTTAGACCTTTTGACCTGTAAGTATATCTCCCGATCAGGGAGGTCTTCTGGGAATTCTGCTCTAGCGAAATCCTGGTACACTTGGTACCAACACATGCTGTCCCCTTTGGCAAATGTGCAAAGGGTATCTTTGTAGATCGGGGGTGGGGACATTGGCATGTCCATCTCTACATCCTCCACTGCCAGGTGCTTGTCTTTTTTCCGAGATACTGGAGGTCCCATGTCGTTGGAATCTGAGGGGACAAATATACACTCCAAGTCTGCTTCAAATTCACCTGTCATATTCATGAAAGAATCCCAGGATAAGAAAGATGCCATGATGGTACAAGACCAATTACAACTTATCAATTATTTCAACTGGGGACAGAAGCTGAGCTGAATAAGTGGCCTACTGGGTCGCGGGGTCACAAGTTGTGAGAAAATGACGGGGACGCGACCTTGCGACTAGGTCGCAGGGTCGTTGGGTCGCAAATTGCGGAAAAATAGCAGAAATACGACCTTGCAACTTTGCGACTAGGTTGCGGGGTCGCAAGTTGCAAGAAAATGGCGGAAATGCGACCTTGCGACCTTGCGACTAGGTCGCGGGGTCGCGGGGTCACAAGTCGCGCTAGGGCTTGGCGGAGTTTTGGCGCGTGCGGTGTGAAATTGATTTTGCCTCTAACTTGAAAAACAAAGGGCTAAAAGGGTCCAGATAGAGCTAGGGGATAGTTTTTTGGAGCAGGGTACAGGCCATGAGAGGCTGGATGAGAAACTGTGATGAGTTGGGCAAGCAGGGTGAAAGCTGGAATCAAAAGAAAAGCCCTAAGTGACAAATGAAAACAATGGCTAAGGCAAGGGGCAATTTAAAGGCTGAGGAATGCAGGGATTAGGCAAGCATAACCAAAAAGGAAACATCAGGAGGAAAACGACAACTTACCCGGGAAAATCGCGCTCCAATCGACCTATCAGAGGCGTTTTTTCTATCCACTGCATGTGAAAAATGCGACCTAGCGACCTCCTATATATAAAAGGGTCGCACGTGCGGGCCATTAATGAGGTCGCGAGGTCGCATGGCGAGGTGATGTGAGAGGGATGCGACCTCACGACCTTGCGACCTTGCGACCTCAAGGTCGCGGTTTTCCACAAATTTGAAGTTTTGCAACTCATCGACTTAGTCCTCTTGACTCTTTACTTAACTTTTCTTTGTGCTCAAGGGGCTCCAAAAATTTTAAAGTGGGGTTTTTTGGAGGGTGTTGTAGAAGCTACAAAAAATGGCGATTCACTGGTCGAACTCAGAGTCTCTGTCGATGGTTGGCCTTGGAGGGGGAGGGAGGGGCCTTCACTATCTGTTCTTTTTACCTTAAGGTCGACACTACCTTGCCTTTGACACCTTGTGAGGTTGCTTGGCCTGCTGGCTTGTTTGGGTGCTGGTTAACCGAACCTCATTTCTTTATGTTTCCGGACCGAAAGGGTCGAAGAACTCCAGGCGGCTACAGGGTCCGGTACAATTATTTTGTCCACATCGTGTTGCTCCGCTGCGTGCGAACCTCTCAGTCCCAGCGGAGTCACTGCATAGGAGTCATAAACGTTGCTCCACTATTAGCGAGCCTGGTCAGTACCCCGGAAGAGTCGTTACATCACCTCTCTGTGCAGGAAGCCTTTCTCAATCCTTTACTCTTTATTGGTGTGCTATTGCACTTATTTTGAATGTGCCCAAGGCACTTATTTAAATGTGCTCATGGCACTTATTTGAGATGGGAAATTTTACCTAGGCGGATGAGGGATCCCGACTTATTTTACTTATAGAGAGGTTGCTCCTGGTCTGATATGAGGACTTTGGTTTTTCCCAGATGTCTTGACGTCACCCGGAGTTAACTCTGTTCCCTTCCGATCTAGTTTCCGCTGTATCGCACTTTCTTTTCGCAGACACCCTTTCAAACTTGTTAGGTGGGCTCCCCCGACTTGGTGGCTTGAGCTAGGTCATGTGATACCTTTGGGTGCCAATTAAAAGCAATCTTTTACCACCTCCGTGTCTTTTAGGAAAGGCCACCCATCAGCATAGAACATGTTTCAGTGTGCCAATTGCGTGGCTCCAACAAGTCCTTCCGAGTTTTTTTTTTTTTTTTTTTGACAGAAAGGAACGAAAGAGAAAACTATGGTACAAGAATAAGATAGTCCTCTGAGGGCTGATAAGTGAAGTAATGTTTGAGGTCATGCCCGTTTACCAGGAGGACCTCGACTCTTCCCTCAAGGGTTTGCAGTCTAAACGTGTGGGAACCCAATTTCTCCTTAACCTAGAAGGGACCTGTCCATAGTGCTTGGAACTTGGAATGTTTTCCCTTTTCTTCGTGAGCTTTATCCCACTTCAGGACTAGGTCTCCTACCTCAAATTTTTTACTCCCTGTGGATTTTTTATCAAACCATCTCTTGATCCGGCTTTGGTGGATGGCGAACTTTTCCCGGGTTTTTTGTCTTTCTTCCTCCAACTTCAGTAGGGTGTCGATCCGGGTCTGCAAGGTGGGGCATGGGGTACCATGACATTATTGGGACAACTGAAGGGTAGGGAGAGATAAATGGGGAGGAAGAACTGCTTCTTTTCCATACACAATAAAATAGGGGGAGGTGCCTAGGGAGGATTTGGGCGTGACACAGTCGGCCCAAAGGGCGTTGTGAAGGGTGTTGTGCCAGTTGCGCTGGTGGGACAGAAGGGTCTTATTAATGATGTGGATAAGATTTTTATTGGTTGACTCAACTAACCCATTCCCTTGGGGATAATAATTTGTAGAATTTTTCAGAACAATACCGTTTTCCAGAGCAAAGTCATACAATTTAAAATATGAAAAGTAAGTTGCATTATCAAAAACCAAGGAAGTTGGAATGCCAAACCTGGTAATGATGGAATGAGTGACAAATTCTATTACCTCTTGATCATTGATTTGGCGTAAAGGTGCTTCTTCGACCCACCTGGTGAAATAATTAGTAGCAGTAAGAATATACCGATGTTGCTTGGAGGAGTGAGGTATGATTTCACCAATCACGTCCAAACCCACTGTTGAAAGGGTTCCTCCACTGCTACTAATAGTAGGGGAGTGGCTGGCCACGCTTCCCGGTTTGCAAATTTCTGGAATTGAGTGCATTTCTGGACATATGCATGTGCATATCTAAAAAGGGTTGGCCAGTAGTATCTTGCACGTATTATCTTGTGGGCGGTGGTATCGCCTGTAATATGACCTCTAGCTGGTCTGTCGTGCAGCTCGGTCAAGATTTTCTATGCTTCATCATGTTCCAGGCAGCGTAACAGGACTCCATCATAATGTTTCTTGAAAAGCTTACCCTGAATCAGCTGGTAAGATGCAACTTTGAGTCTTATTGCGCGTTTTTGTCAGGCAGTTAGAGCAGGGTCCAGGATGCCATGGGCTAAATATCCCAAAATGTCAGAGTACCAAGAAGGGCTTCTCTGCTGAGGTACGTGGTCACTCTAATACATGTCAATTTCATGTTCCCGACATTCTTCTTCAACTCCATGTGAACTTGCAGCCTCCGCAACCATTTGGCATAGTCCTTGTCCTTTAACGGTGTGTGCTGGTTTAAACTCTAAGTCATAATCTTGCAGGCATGCCACCCAGTTGTCTCGCCTCTCGCCTAGCTCCTGCTACACGAACAGTGTTCAGACAACTAGGTGGGGAACGAAAACCATGACATGGTTTTTTAAGATGTAAGGCCTGAAATGCTTGACTGCTTTGTAGACTGCATAGGCTTGCTTTTCGATTTCAGGGTAGTTCAATTCAGCTCCTTGCAAACCAGTACTCATGAAGGATATAGGCCGTTCATCATTGTTGCTGTCGTTATGCGTGAGGACAACTGCGAATGATGAGTCTGAAGCAAAAGTATACAAGATAAAGCTTCTACTAAAATCTTGACTTTAGAGGGATGGTGCTTCGGCTATAGCCTGCTTGATTTTGTTGAAGGCCTCCTTCTCCGGCAGATTCCATTTGAAAATCGCATTCTTCTTGATCATCCCCTGCAACGGTCTGATTATCTGGGTGAAATCTGAAATGAATTTACGCACAAAATTGATTTTCCCCAGGAAAGACTACATAGCTTTTTTACTGCTAGGGGGTGGAATCTGGGCAATGTCTTTCACCCACTCGAGATCTACAATAATTCCCTGCTTAGTTATAATGTGGCCCAACAAATTCCCTTCTGCTATGGAGAAAACACTCTTCTTCGGGTTGAGTGAGATCCCGTACTTCCTGCACCTTTCAAAAATTTGCTTGAGGTGGCGTAAATGATCGCCCCGGTGTTTTGAGAACACGGTGACGTCATCCAAATATATTACCACACTCCGCCCTATCAAACCATGGAAAGCTATATCCATGGGCTGTTGGAAATTTTCCCCCGCGTTTATCAATCCACAAGGCATGCGCCTGAAAGCGAAAGTTCCCCATTTGGTCCGAAAGGTGGTTTTCAATCTGTCTGGCTCAGCTACCAGCACCTAGTTGTAACCAGAGAACCCATCCAATAAGGAGAACATCTCGGATCCTGACACATCTTGCAATATTTGTTCCATAGGTGGCACTGGGTAATTTTCTTTTTTTGAGGCCCGATTTAAATTCTGGAAAACCACACATAAGCGGATCTCGCCAGACTTCTTGTGTACCGGGACCAAATTTGACACCCATGTGGAGTGGCGAACTTTGAAGATGATGCGTGCATCCAAAAGCTTCTTAAGTTCTTTCAGAATCATCGGTTCCAAATTAGGATGCACTTTTCTGAGCTTCTGTTGGAAAGGCTTCACGCCTTCCTTCATGGGTATCACATACTGAATAATCTGAGTATCGTGTTAGAGTCGGTATCTTCATCCCTCCGCCAGAGATCAAATTTCTCTTGTTTCATTTCATTTTAGGTGTCTCACTCAGTTCAGTCAGCTGCATTCCGTTAGGAGCATGGATCATCTGACGGTAGGAGCTTGTCACTCATATCCCTCATGTCTTGTACTTGCTAGCCTTTTTCTGTTCATTAAAATCATGTACAGTCATGTTTGGTTTTATAGTTGGCAAAGAGTCATTTTAGGGTTTTTAGTCTCATTAGGTCTAGGGATTTTATTAATCAAGTCTCAAAATGCTTAATAATGGTCAGCAGGCACATGAGGAAGCTTCAAATAAGGTTTCAGTGCAAAAAATTTCATCATCATAATGCTTGATAATGATTTTTCTTCAAAACTCTGTTTTGAAGAAAAATAGTCTATTTCATCTTTATGTAATAAATGCAATGTAATTTTCAAGTTTTTCAATTGTAATAACACTCCACTCGCAACCCTGGTCGCCTTTTCCAAATTTCAATGCCATCCATTCCCTACAAGACAGACAGACAACTCATCATTCAGTTCAAAATCCAAAAGAAAAAAAAACAGAGTTTAAAGTGAAATGTCAAGTTTTCAACATTACAAAGTGGGTTTTTTCAAATGAAAAAATTAACTTCTTGGCATATAAGATATTTTCAAGATTAAAACTCCATTTTCATGCCAAGAGACAGTAGTGAACAAAGGAGAACCCGTGGAGAGTGAAAGAAGGAGTTTGAGGGCAGATTGTATTGAAGTTGTAGAGCGCGATGCATCGGACGTGCGCGGCACATAGGGTAGCTTCCCTATGTGTGAATTTGTTCCAGCGCGGCGCATTGGAGGGGCGCGGCGCATTGGGCCGGAACACAAATTTTTGCCATTTCTTCAAAAACTCCAAAACGACTCGGTCTCTCATGCTCCAAGTAAGTAAATGTGACCTTGTAATTGCCATAACAAATGTTTGGTGTTGATTATGAGATTGATTATGAGAATTTAAATGCCAAAACTCAAACCCTATTAGCTTGTTGAGAATTGCCTCCTTTAGTGTTTTAAATTGGTTTTGGTGCCAAACACTTCCATTCACCACCTTGTTTTTTCCATCCCCTCACTCTTATCTTATCATAGCAGCTCATCCCCTATCCCCTTACATTCCTAAAGTCACTCATTTCTCTCCCATTCTCATTCTCATTTTTGTGTCAAACACTTCCATTCCCCATCCCACTTGTAAACTTTTCCAAATACCAAGTTTATCCCAAGAATTCAAGTGGCTGTCCCTTGTCCCTAAACTTATCAAATCAGAGTTTTCAAAAGGCAAATTTCACTTGATTATAGCCCATCACTTTCATTACCCTATTCCTCCATATTCCCTCCCATTTGACACATATTTGGCAATCCGATCAAAAACACCAAAAAATTCTCATACAAGACAACATAGACCTTGCATAGACCTTGGACATCATGGAGACAGATACTGATACATCCTATGACCGAGACAGTGATTCCACCACTGAACTACATGCACCTAGAAGGCCTCATAAGAGTGGCAGACATGTGAGAGAGGAGTCCACCTCATTGGTTGAATTGCAGGCTTGTCCACTTGCCATGGCATGTTTTCAACAGCAGTCATGTTATCAATTTTGTGAAATGATTGCTAGGATCCATTATCATTAGGAGTTGGCTCATTTGTTTGTATTTCATTTACATGATGGTTAGGTAACTCTTGCTGGTGTAACATTTACTTTAACACCAGAAACTATGTCTCAAGTAACCAGAATACAAAATGTGGGAGAACAATGGAAAAAAATACAGTAGGTGGACAGAGTGCGTTATGAACCATATATCAGGCCTATCTTTGTGAAACAACTCAGTAGAGTGTTTCCTTTCCGGTTCCTAAAGGATTCCTATGCGCCTCTGATGAAACTCATTATCAGATATTTCAATTGTGAGGGCCGGTTTTCACGCCTTTATGCCTATCATATCAGGTTTTTGATGCATTTTACCAGGGTGAGGATGATAAACCTCCCTTATTTCATGTGCTAGAATATCGAGAGAATGACCACTCTCGTGCAAAGGAAAACTCCTGAGCAGCAGTACAATAGTATTTATCACTATGCACTCATTAAGATTGTGGTTTTGCATCAGCTCGACTTGCAGGGTATTTCATGGGAGGATTTCATTTATAATGATTTCTTCACAACTCCTTAGGTTCCTTCGGAGGTTGTTAATGATGAAGGTGAACCTTCATATCAGCATGGAGGTCAGGAGACAGAGACTACTAGTGTGCCGATGTATGTCACTTATCAGAGAGGCACTAGAGGATTATTTGCAGCAGCCCGACGAGTATTAACTCCACCTAGGGTGGAAGGGGTCTCACTTCCGTCATCAGCAGCATAGGTACAGGTACAAGATAGAGGTAAGAGGCCCATGTAGGATGAGGGGCCTTCAGGAGGCCAAGATACAGGTTTCATACTCATTGATGAGGATTTGAGCTCTCCATTCTCAAAGTTGAGAGAGACCATTCAGGAGTAGAAGGCAGAGATAGACACCTTGACCGTCAAATTGAAAAGAGCCCAATGGATTATAAACTACCTTGAGCAGTGAAACAAACAGTTGGAATATCAAAAAACAATCATGGAGTTTCAAAACATTCGTGAGAACCGGCAAGCTGCCCAAAGAAGCCAAACCAAGATGACATCCATTGAGCGAGAGATTGAGGCTGATAGAGAGACTTGGCTTGAGAGGGTCAATATTCATCTGGAGAAGCTGTTGGAGAAGGCCAAAAAGGAAAATAACATGCTCAGGAACATGAATAATCATTATTGGGTGAGGAATCATGTTTGTAAGCCACGAATCAAGATCTTGAAGGCAAAGTTAAAGAGGGCATTAAAGCGTCGCAAAAGGCATGATAGACTCCAAATTTTGGCCGAAGCTTCTTTGGCTTAGCATAGCACTTGATGGTGGAAATTCAGCCCAAATTTCAAGAAATTTGGGAAATATTTTGTCAATTTTGAATTTTTGGGCCTTAACACAAGTTTTCCTGCCCGACACGTCGTGCCACTTGGCGCGCGCTTATAATTGGCAGCTCCTCTTGAGGAAAAAATTGTATTTCTGGATTATTTTATCAAAATTTGTGCATGCCTACCCATTACCTAAATATTTTGACAAGTTTTGGGTTGCCTAAAGGGTCAAAAACACCCTAAAAATGACCTTTCTGCCCTCTTTTGGACACACAGGAAGCAGTGTTGGGAAAACTCATTTTTGGAGGGGAAAATGGCAACCAAATTCAGAAATTCCACTTGGGTTGGAAATTATATTGGGAGAGATTTCCAACGAGCTATCCTGCACTCAATTTGGACTCTGGGAAGGCCCTCAAAATCAGCTCCAAAGTGGTGCGATGCATAGAGATTTCAGGCGTGGCGCATTGGGAATTTTGGCCTAGTTTTCACTCAGTGACTCAGTTTTTCGCCTAGTTTTGGCTAGTTTGACTTTTTTATCTTCAAATGTATAGCTATTGATGTAACTTGATGTAATTTCATGGTTTTTATGTAATTTTGATTAATTTTCACTCATGTAAGTAGATTCATTCACCAAAAAGTGAATTGTAACTGAATGAATCAGTTTCCTATCTTATAGAGGCATGCTGTTCCACTGCCTATTTTACAGTTCTTAGTTTAGATCTTGTTGAAACAGCTCCTAAAATAGTGAGATCGACCCCTATAGGCATGGGGATGAGTTATTCTTGTCTATATCTTGTATTTTCTTAGTCATTTTCAGGGTTGGACACTTGGGATTGCTTTGAGCTTCATTGTACATTTCGTCTCTGCATTTTGGCAAAGGAATAAACCAGGGTTTGTAGCACTCTTTGGGATCCATGTGGCTCTATGTTTTGATGGTGTGTTTCTCTATGTGATTGTAAGTTTACTGATGTTTAATGTGTATCATTTTCCTTCTCATTTCTTCTCAAGTTAAACAAACAAGTACGAAAGGTGGAATCCATTAGATTTGTAGTGCTCTGCCTTGAAATTTTTTTTAATTTTCTATGTTTTCAACTGTCTGAAGAGGATTCCTGAAAGCCTCTTTCCCTCTTCAACTTCTCACAGGTCTGAGCTATCCATTTCATTCAATTCGAAGCATCAAAACAACTGCCTTCCTTGCCCTAATCAGCTCTCTGCAAAACTGATCATTTCCCGGACCCAAAATCTGCCTTTCCCTTTGATTCCAACAAAAACCCCCAAAATCAAATCAAACCCTTTCACATATATACCTAGCCTAAAATCAGCTTTTATTTCAATTCATCTGAAGCCTTATTGATTATTTTTCCTGAGATTGACAAGGAGAGAGCCCTCTCCCGATCTGGTAGGGCTAGCTACCAGATTAAGCGTGGTTTAATGTTACCCTAGACTCTTCCTTCCTCAGCCTGAGGTAGATTTAGGCAATAAAACAGTGGAAACTCCACTGGGGAACATAAAAATGGTTTTCTTGTTAGTGTTATTTGTTTTATAAGCTACAGACGGAGCCTGAAGTTATGCCAGGTAGCCTTCGAAACGCTTTTGCTTTGCATTAGCGAAAGTAGATAAACACTGCTTCAGTCAATTTCCGGTCTAGTTTGTAAACATAACATCTGACTTGTAAATTGCCCCAGTACATCAGATCATTCTAGACTTTTGGATGATGAGTTTAGAATTTGATAGGCTGAACAAGTTGGTTTTGTCCCTTTGATTTTTGAGAAAAATTCAACACACTAGCTTCCAGACGACATACCAGAGCAAATCCGAATCCCGATCCACCTCCTGTGTATGAAAATCCCAATATTATTTCGAGAATCCTTCGTTGAGAAAGTCCTGTGATTCCTCTGTTTAAATCTCATTCATGTCCCGCTGTTTTTGAGTATCTTGAAGATCTTGAGTTTGACGAACAATCTGAGTTGTCGTTGTTTGAGACTAAGTCTCAAACTGCTATTGATTATACTGTCCAAAATCCTGAGTTTATCAAGTATCTTGAAATTGAACAGGCTAATAGATCCATTGACAGTTACATTTTGAATATTCAGAATTCCATTGTGGCAACAAATATTCCTGAGTTCATAGAGTCTGCATCTGCAACTCTTGGGTCATCAGCAATTACATCAGGTTCACAAATTCCTACCGAGCCTCCTTTCATTCCTACCATTCCTATGCAACCATATATCTCTGATCAAAAATATGTAGTAGTATCGCCTCCATCCACACCACATACACCTCATACATCAACTGTTCTGACTCCTCATATATCCCCAAGACCGGTTGTAAATCCACCTAGAGCAATGGCTACCTGATTTTCACCTCTCGTATTGCCTCAAAACTTAGATGACATGCCCATAGATTATCAAAGAAAAATTCCATTGTTTGATGGCACTCCTCAAAGTGTCACTACTCAACAACATGTGGATAGAATGACAGATTTCTTTTACCTTCATGAGATTGATGCGGAAAATGTGACAATGAGATTGTTTGTACAAACCTTTGGATGAGAAGTGAGAAAGTAGTTCAGAGCTTTGCCGGCTAGAAGTATTGCTACGCTGCCTAATCTTCAGAGGCACTTATTGGATCGATGGGAAGTGCAGAAAGATCCTCTTTCAATCCTTTCTAAATATGACAATATCAAGTAGAATGTTGGTGAGTCTGTCCAAGATTATTGTATTAGATTCAATACTGTTTACAATGCAATTCCTGCTGATATAAAGCCACCTAGGGGATCTGCTTTGATTAAGTTTCTGGATGGATTCGATCCTAACATGGCCTATCAATTAAGAGAAAGAAGCCCGGCCACTTTAGAAGATATGCAGAAAATTTCAGTCAGTGTTGAAGCTAATTTGAATGCCAGGAGAGCTAGAATGAAAGCTGAGAAGAAAGTAGCAATAAAGGAAGAGGTTTACACGTTAGATCAAATGCTTCAGAAGATGGAAAATATGTTTGAAATATTAACACTTGATAAGCCTAAACCACATATCAGAAATCCTAACTTCCGTGGCCAACAACAACCGAAATTCAGAATCAAGAAAAGAGAGTAGCGAGCACAAGAACCGACAGTATAACAGCAAGTGAAGACACCCTTACAGCAGAATTTTGTTGGTCCAGAATCAGATGATGAAGAGAATGTAATAGGAGAAGAGAATCATTTCTTTACACCTGATGATATGCCAATTTTTATCACTGAAGATGAGGAGTATTCAGAAGGCTCATCTGTACAAAAAGACGAGGATTTCATCTTGGCAAATGAGACAGCTCTTGAAAAAGAATTTGATGAGTATCAGAGGGGATATATGAATGCATTGACAACCCAATAGCGACAATATTCACTTAGAAATAGAGATGTACCCATTAATCCAATTCAAAAGAGAAAGGAAGTTTCAACATCAAAGAATGATTCACCCGTTGCACAGAAGAAGGGAAAAGAGATATCTGATCCCACTACTAGCAAATCCCCATCAACAAATGAAAGATCCAATCAGCCAATTGTATCAAAGGAGAAAACTGAAAAGAAGGATGTTCCAGCTAAAGAGGTAGAGAAAATTTCAGTTTTTAACTTAGAAAATGAAATTTCTAAGTTAAAAGTATCCATTCCTTTGACTGAAATGATGAAGAATAGCAGTTATAAGGGTCAGGTGTCTAAGATTTTGAATTTAGATCCATTTTCTGATATGGTAAATGTGGAAGATTATCAACCTGAGTTGATTTTTGGTCTAGCATTGGATGGTGAGTCTCCAGATAGTGATGTGCCTCCTTTTTATATCAGCCTTAGATTGCATGATTATGTGTTACACAATGCTATGTTTGATTCTGGAGCCTCTCATAATCTCATGCCTAGGGCAATCATGGAGAAATTGGGATTGGATATCACTAGAAAGTATCATGATCTTTACTCTTTTGATTCTAGTAGAGTAAGATGCATTGGGCTTATCAAAGATTTGGTGGTCAGTTTGGATCAGATTCATAATAAAAATGTTTTGATGGACGTGGTTGTGGCGGATACTCCTCCTAGATTTGGCATGCTTCTTTCCAGATCTTGGGGAGAAAAACTTAAAGGGAAATTGCAGCTTGATTTCTCCTATGCTACTATTCCTGTGTTTGGTGAGATGAGGAAATTATATCGGGAGAAAAAGATGAAGTATATGATCACCAGCAAGGAGAAACCGGTAAATCATCCAATCAACTATGTACATACAGATTTAGAATCATTTGTTTTGTATTCAGATAGTTTCAATGATGTAAATAGCCAATTAGTTGAAGTAGAAGACATTCCAGAAATCACTGAGAATTTTAGAGAAGTCTTAAAGAAAGAGAGAGAAAAACTTGAAAGTACCGCTGAACAATCAGCCTTCCGACAGCATTAAAAATTTGATGGACAACAAGCAGAAATAACAAAGCAAACAGAATTTCAGCACTTGGAAGAGGATGAATATGGTTTGTGGACCATGGATTTTGATGGTGCAGTAGGAAATGACGGTGCTAGAATTGGAATTTGGGTACGCAGCCCTTTTTCTGCCCCAAACAAAGTACTGAGTAATGTAAGGGTCTGTTCTTACAAATTAGCTTTCGATTGTTCAAATAATGAGGCTGAATATGAAGCTTTAATTGCTATTCTAAAAATTCTTAGAAAGTTGAATGCTAAGAGGATTGCAGTGTATGGCGACTCCAAGTTGGTTATCAAGCAAGTGAAAGGTGAATACCAAGCTAAGCTTCCTCGAATGCGGGCTTACCGAAATGCGGTACTAGATATCTTGAGATTGTTTTCAGATTATACTTTGACTTGTGTCCCTCGTATTCAGAATGGTATTGCAGATGCACTTGCAAAGGCAGCAAGTAATTTGAAAATTCTGATGAACTCAAGTAACAAATTTGAAATTTATGTGAAGCATCGTATTGGCAAGTGTTTCAAGATGATGAAGAAATTGATGAATTTCTGCAAAATGAAGGCAAATTCAAAGACACTTCTATTGATGTGGAGCATGATGATGCTGGGGCTGATGTGCAAGTAAATTAGATGGAATTTTTGCAACTGAAGGATAATGTCATTCCTAAAGGTCTAATACTTTTAGAGGAGCTTTTCGATCAAGATGACGTAGCTCGAAAACCAACCTTGCGGCCAACTGAAAAGGGAGTTGAAGATGTGAACATTGGATCAGCTGAAAATCCAAAAATGGTGAAATTGTCCAAAGCCTTGCCACCACAGGTAAAAGAAAAGTATATCAGTTTATTTTCTTCCTTTGCTGATGTATTTTCTTCGGACTATTTAGATTTGAAGACATACGACACAAACATAATTCAGCACACCATTCCGATCAAGCCTAATCAAAAGCCCTTTAGGCAGAAGTTGAGAAGAATAAATCCAAAGTTGCTGCCATCGATAGAGAAGGAAGTGAATCGGTTGTACAAGGATGGTATCGTCGTTCCCATAAGATTTTTAGATTCGATTTCTAATTTGGTGCCCGTATGCAAGAAAACAGGTGAGATTCGTTTGTGCATTGATTTTAGGAATCTGAATAAGGTTTCTTTGAAAGATAATTATCCATTGCCCAAAATGGATCACATACTTCAGCGAGTGGTTGGAGCATCTCGTATGTCACTACTCGATGGTTATTTTGGTTATAACCAAATTCTGGTCCATGAGGATGATAGAGACAAAACAGCGTTCACCACTCCGTGGGGAACTTTCCATTATGCTAAAATGTCTTTCGGTTTGAAGAATGCTGGTGAGACCTTTCAACGAGCAATGGATATGGCATTTTCAAATGAGAAGGATGTTTTTCTAGTTGTGTATCTTGATGATTTGATAGTCTTTTCTAATTCAAATGAAGAGCATCTTTATCATTTGAATATTGTTTTTCAGCGGTGTAGAAAATATGGTGTGTCTCTCAATCCGAAGAAGAGTTTGTTTGCCATGGATGAGGGCAAGCTTCTTGGTAATATTATATCAAAGGATGGCATCCGTATTGATCCAGCTCGAGTAGAAGCTATTCAGCAAATTGATCTTCCCTGAAACAAAAAGGATATCCAATCATTCAATGGTAAGATGAATTTCTTATGCCGCTTTGTGCCTAATCTTGCAGAACATTTAAGGGAGATTACAAACATGCTTAAAAAATATAGCATAGTGAAATGGACTGAGGAGGCTGTAAAGTCTTTCAATTTAGTGAAATTGGCTCTTTCTTTAGCTCCGGTTTTGATCATCTCGGACTATACTCAGTATTTTATTTTGTTTTCATGTGCCTCGGAGCATACTATGGCAGCAGTATTGATGCAGAAAAGAGATCAGCATGAAAAACCAATTGCTTTTTTTAGTTGAACCATAAGAGATGTAGCCTTAAAGTACAACATTATTAAAAAGCTGCTGGAAATAAACAAAAAAAGTTGGAATAAGAAGTTAGTCAATGCACTTTGGGCAGACAGAGTGAGCCAGAAGAAATCTATAGGCATGTCCCCTTTTGAGCTAGTATATGGAGTTGACACGGTATTTCCTACCTCTCTCGCAGTTCCAGTGGTCAAAATTATGCAGGAAGCTGGTAGTGAAGATGATCATATGCAAAGGATAATAAATCAAATGATCCATTTATAGCAGACTAGAGAGGAGGTTTTCCAAAACACTTTCAAGCTGCAAGAGAGAATTAAGAAAATATATGACAGAAAAGAAAAAGCAGACAAGTTTCAATTGGAAGAAGTGGTGTTGAAATGGGATGCAAGAAACGAGGAAAAAGGTAAGCATCGTAAGTTCGAAAATCTATGGAAAGGACCCTTCAAAATTGCTGCATATCGTGGTCAAAATGCTTTTCTTCTAAAAGAGATGAATGGGGAAGATTGTCTAGGAGGGCCGGTCAATGGTCGGCTGCTCAAGTGGTATCATTTTTGAAATGTTTTCTGTTGTTTTACATTGTCACTGTACATACCAGTTTATTTCAGTTTCATTGAAAGTATGTGCTGTCATCATCCCTTCAGTTTGGGGCCCGAGGTGAAGGCTATAACTCTGAAGATTGATTTCATCTTTGATTTGAGTTTATTGAGTCAGGTATATTAGTCATTTTTGGTTTCGAAATTGAGTCAGTTTGAGTCAATTTTCAGTCAATAAAATGAGTCAAGAGTCTTGTGTTGGTTTGTCGAAGTTATTGACTTCATAGCCCAATGGACGAAGGTACTGCCTACTCTCCCAGAAATCTGTAGTCCTTGGCACCTCCAAGGAGTTACCATCCCCATTGGAGCCAATGTTAGAGTCGGTATCTTCATCCTTCCGTCAGAGATCAAATTTCTCTTGTTGCATTTCATTTTAGGAGTCTCACTCAGTTCAGTCAGCTGCATTCCGTTAGGAGCATGGATCATCTGACGGTAGGAGCTTGTCACTCATATCCCTCGTGTCTTGTACCTGCTGGCCTTTTTCTGTTCATTAAAATCATGTACAGTCATGTTTGGTTTTATAGTTGGCAAAGAGTCATTTTAGGGTTTTTAGTCTCATTAGGTCTAGGGATTTTATTAATCAGGTCTCAAAATGCTTAATAATGGTCAGCAGGCACATGAGCAAGCTTCAAATAAGGTTTCAGTGCAAAAAATTTCATCATCATAATGCTTGATAATGATTTTTCTTCAAAACTCTGTTTTGAAGAAAAATAGTCTATTTCATCTTTATGTAATAAATGCAATGTAATTTTCAAGTTTTTTAGTTGTAATAACACTCCACTCGCAACCCTGGTCGCCTTTGCCAAATTTCCATGCCATCCATTCCCTGCAAGACAAACAGACAGCTCATCATTCAGTTCAAAAGCCAAAAGAAAAAAAAATAGAGTTTAAAGTGAAATGTCAAGTTTTCAACATTACAAAGTGGGCTTTTTCAAATGAAAAATTTAACTTCTTGGCATATAAGATATTTTCAAGATTAAAACTCCATTTGCATGCCAAGAGACAGCAGTGAACAAAGGAGAACCCATGGAGAGTGAAAGAAGGAGTTTGAGGGCAGATTGTATTCAAGTTGTAGAGCACGATGGATTGGACAGCCGTCGCGACGCATCGGGCGTGCGCGGTGCATAGGGTAGCTTCCCTGTGTGTGAATTTGTTCCAGCGCGGCACATTGGAGGGGTGCGGTGCACTGGGTTGGCTCCGCGGTGCATTGGGCTGGAACACAAATTTTTTCCATTTCTTCAAAAACTCCAAAACGACTCGGTCTCTCATGCTCCAAGTAAGTCTATGTGACCTTGTAATTGCCATAAAAAATGTTTGGTGTTGATTATGAGATTGATTATGAGAATTTAAATGCCAAAACTCAAACCCTATTAGCTTGTTGAGAATTTCCTCCTTTAGGGTTTTAAATTGGTTTTGGTGCCAAACACTTCCATTCACCACCTCGTTTTTTCCATCCCCTCACTGTTATCTTATCATAGCAGCTCATCCCTTATCCCCTTACATTCCTAAATTTACTCATTTCTCTCCCATTCTCATTCTCATTTTTGTGTCAAACACTTCCATTCCCCATCCCACTAGTAAAATTTTCCAAATCCCAAGTTTATCCCAAGAAGTCAAGTGGCTGTCCCTTGTCCATAAACTTATCAAATCAGAGTTTTCAAAAGGCAAATTTCACTTGATTATAGCCCATCACTTTCATTATCCTATTCCTCCATATTCCATCCCATTTGACACATATTTGGAAATCTGATCAAAAACACCAAAAAATTCTCATACAAGACAACATAGACCTTGCATAGACCTTGGACATCATGGAGACAGATACTGATACATCCTATGACCGAGACAGTGATTCCACCACTGAACTACATGCACCTAGAAGGCCTCATAAGAGTGGCAGACATGTGAGAGAGGAGCCCGCCTCATTGGCTGAATTGCAGGCTTGTCCACTTTCCATGGCATGTTTTCAACAACAGTCATGTTATCAATTTTGTGAAATGATTGCTAGGATCCATTATCATCAGGAGTTGGCTCGTTTGTTTGTATTTCATTTACATGATGGTCAGGTAACTCTTGCCAGTGTAACATTTACTTTAACACCGGAAACTATCTCTCAAGCAACTGGAATACCAAATGTGGGAGAACAATGGAACAAAACACAACAGGTGGACAGAGTGCATTATGAACCATATATCAGGCCTAGCTTTGTGAAACAACTCAGTAGAGTGTTTCCTTTCCAGTTCCTAAAGGATTCCTATGCGCCTCTGATGAAACTCATTATCAGATATTTCAGTTGTGAGGGTCGTTTTTCACGCCTCTATGCCTATCATATCAGGTTATTGATGCATTTTACCAGGGTGAGGGTGATGAACCTCCCTTATTTCATGTGCCGGAATATCGAGAGAATGACCACTCTTGTGCAAAGGAAAACTCCTGAGCAGCAGTACAACAATATTTATCACTATGCACTCATTAAGATTGTGGTTGTGCATCAGCTCGGCTTGCAGGGTATTTCATGGGAGGATTTCAATTCTAATGATTTCTTCACAGCTCCTCAGGTTCCTCCAGAGGTTTTTCATGATGCAAGTGAACCTTCATATCAGCATGGAGGTCAGGAGACAGAGACTACTAGTGTGTCGATGTATGTCACTTATCAGAGACGTGCTAGAGGATTATTTGCAGCAGCCCAGCGAGTATTATCTCCACCTGGGGTGGAAGGGGTCTCGCTTCCGTCATCAACAGCACAGGTACAGGTACATGATAGAGGTAAGAGGCCAATGCAGGATGAGGGGCCTTCAGGAGGCCAAGATACAGGTTTCATACTCATTGATGAGGATTTGAGCTCTCCAATCTCAAAGTTGAGAGAGACCATTCAGGAGCAGAAGGCGGAGATAGACACCTTGATCATCAAATTGAAAAGAGCCCAATGGATTATAAACTACCTTGAGCAGTGAAACAAACAGTTGGAAGATCAACAAACAATCATGGAGTTGCAAAACATTCGTGAGAACCGGCAAGCTGCCCAAAGAAGCCAAACCGAGATGACATCCATTGAGCGAGAGATTGAGGCTGATAGAGAGACTTGGCTTGAGAGGGTCAATATTCATATGGAGAAGCTATTGGAGAAGGCCAACAAGGAAAATAACATGCTCAAGCACATGAAGAATCATTATTGGGCAAGGAATCATGTTTGCAAGGCGCGAATCAAGATCATGAAGGCAAAGTTAAAGAGGACATTAAAGCATCGCAAAAGGCATGATAGACTCCAAATTTTGGCCGAAGCTTCTTTGGCTCAGCATAGCGCTTGATGGTGGACATTCAGCCAAAATTTCAAGAAATTTGGGAAACATTTTGTCAATTTTGAATTTTTGGGCCTTAACACAGATTTTCCTGCCCGACGCGTTGCACCACTTGGCACGCGCTTATAATTGGTAGCTCCTCTTGAGGAAAAAATTGTATTTCTGGATTTTTCATCAAAATTTATGCATGCCTACCCATTACCTAAATATTTTGACAATTTTTGGGTTGCCTGAACGGTCAAAAACACCCTTAAAATGACCTTCTTGCCCTCTTTTGGACACACAGGAAGCAGTGTTGGGAAAACTAATTTTGGGAGGGGAAACTGGAAACCAAATTCAGAAATTCCACTTGGGTTGGAAATTAGATAGGAAAATATTTCCAATGAGCTATCCTGCACTCAATTTGGACTCTGGGAAGGCCCTAAAAATCAGCTCCAAAGTGGTGCGATGCATAGAGATTTCAGGCGCGACGCATTGGGAATTTTGGCCTAGTTTTCACTCAGTGACTCAGTTTTTCGCCTAGTTTTGGCTAGTTTGACTTTTTTTATCTTCAAATGTATATATATTGATGTAAATTGATGTAATTTCATGGTTTTTATGTAATTTTTATTAATTTTCACTCATGTAAGTAGATTCATTCACCAAAAAGTGAATTGTAACTGAATGAATCAGTTTCCTATCTTATAGAGGCAAGCTGTTCCACTGCCTATTTTCCAGTTCTTAGTTTATATCTTGTTGAAAAAACTCCTAAAATAGTGAGATCGACCCCTAGAGGCATGGGGATGAGTTATTCTTGTTTATATCTTGTATTTTCTTAGTCATTTTCAGGGTTGGACACTTGGGATTGCTTTGAGCTTCATTGTACATTTCGTCTCTGCATTTTGGCAAAGGAATAAACCAGGGTTTGCAGCACTCTTTGGGATCCATGTGGCTCTATGTTTTGATGGTGTGTTTCTCTCTGTGATTGTAAGTTTACTGATGTTTAATGTGTATCATTTTCCTTCTCATTTCTTCTCAAGTTAAACAAACAAGTAAGAAAGGTGGAATCCATTTGATTTGCAGTGCTCTGCCTTGAAATTTTGTTTAATTTTCTATGTTTTCAACTGTCTGAAGAGGATTCCTGAAAGCCTCTTTCCCTCTTCAACTCCTCACCGGTCTGAGCTATCCATTTCATTCAATTCAAAGCATCAAAACAACTACCTTCCTTTCTCTAATCAGCGCTTTGCAAAACTGATCATTTCCCGGACCCAAAATATGCCTTTCCCTTTGATTCCAAAAAAAACCCCCAAAATCAAATCAAACCCTTTCACATATATACCTAGCCTAAAATCAGCTTTTATTTCAAGTCATCTCAAGCCTTATTGATTATTTTTGCTGAGATTGACAAGGAGAGAGCCCTCTCCCGATCTGGTAGGGCTAGCTACCAGATTAAACGTGGTTTGATGTTACCCTAGACTCTGCCTTCCTCAGCCTGAGGTAGATTTAGGCAATAACATATCGTATGTACGTAAATCATCATACGTCCAAGAAAATACGTCTCGATACTTTCGAAATAGTTGGGTGAAGGCCTGCATCTCTTAGTCGGTACAGTCTTTCCCAAGGTTGATGAACTTCGGGTTCTCATCTGATCCCAAGTTCACCTGCCGATGTGCCAAGGTGGAACTTTGTACTTTGGTATTTGGGGGCCCGTGGAATCGGCTTTGCAGATCTAAGAGCTTTTCCAGTGACACTATCCCCTTGGGCATGGGGTTCTCCCTGCATTTATCATGCTCTTCCTACAAAGCTTGATTGTGATCCGCCTCATCTATTGCTGCGTCCTTGAATACTTCAGTGTTGAGCATAAATTCCAAGATATGCTGATCATCATCAAAAACATGTAAATTAGTAATATTATCTGGCATGGAGAGTCTATACATAACTTCAATAGAAAAGCCATCCCTCAAAGGGGTAAATCTAGCGACAACATTAGCTAGAGTATCAGCTGTTGCATTATACATTCTAAGAACAGATTTGATTCCAAACGCATCGAAAGCAGAAATAAGACGCCATACCTCTTGTTGATAATATTTTAAGTGCGAGACAAACAATGAATGGTATTGTGCACTTTCCGAGTGATGATCTCAGAGTCTCCAATGACCTGTAAGCTTCTTACCTTCAAATCCAGTGCCTTCTTGAGTCCGAGGATTAAAGCTTCATATTCAGCAGTATTGTTGGTGCACTGGAACTCTATCCGACATGAAATCAAGAACTTGTTCTTTTGAGGGTCCAGCAAGATGCAACCCACACCAGCTCCATCATGGGTCTTGGAACCATCATAATACAGGGTCCATATGTTGTTTTTTGGCTCCTTCGGGGTTGTAGGTTGGGGAAGGATTTCGGTTTGGTGTGAGATGGGAGTGGCTTGGTATTCTACGATGAGTGTTAGCTCAGGCTGGATCTCAGGGTCTACTGGAGACTGAGGAGGATGGTAGCATCCGAAAATGGCTTCCAAGAAGCACATGCCAAGCTCCTCCTGGGAAAACCTAACGGGTTCGTTAGCAACATCCAAATCAGTCACAGTATATTTCATATATGGTTTGCTTTCAACCCTGATTTGGTTATTCTAGCCTTTGTAAGGAAGCCACAGGTGGGACCAGTCGGTGGCAAAATACCCTTGCAGCGTGTTGGACCAGTCTCTGCTAAGTAATAGGCCGTAGGCTTCCGGAATGTCAACAACCACAATGTCAATACATTGGTGGAATCTAGAGTCGGACGAAAGGCGGATGATGACGTTATTTAGTTCTCCTACGTTTGGCACCTGCGATCTGTCAAGTTGGATGATCCTCGCGTCAGTTTTATCCTTGCGGATGTTCAGCTTCTTACAAACAGATAGGGGCATGACGTTCGTGGACGCGCCAGAGTCAACTAGACAGTTATGGACGTTGAAGTTAAAAATATCAAAAGATAAGAGGAAAGGAGGAGTAGATCCCCTGGAATTTACATTGATGGCATTTACAATAGACTGAACACTCGGACTAGCTTGCGCGGACGTATTGCTCATAGGCTTAGTAGTTGAGGTATTGGCGAAGGCTTTAAGAATGAGTTCTTGTTGATTTGTGATGCGAGCAAGCTCGTAGAGGGAGATGTTGGCTCTGGTTTTTTTCATGTCCTCAATAATTTTATAACCAGAATTGGATGGAGGACTAGGCTCGGTAGTGGCTTTTGGGGACCCCACCAGGAGCTTTTTCTTTTGATTTGCTCGGGTGGTGTTATTCGTGGGCTTCTCAGGAATAGCTTGTTGTTCGTTTCCTGGGGGAAGGATATTCCTTAAGAAAGCCCTTTTTTTCTCCTCAAAGGACTGTTCGGGGATCGGTCCTTTTCTCCTAAGGCTATAATTCCGCACAGGTTGGGCCTTGGGATTGTCTGCCATGTTGATATCAGTGACAGTAAGATTGTTTTCCCCGCGGATTGTGTCAAACACAAGAACAGAGGACCCTGGTTCTTCATCCAGGGGAAAATCTTCATCGTGGTCAGGAACATCATCCTCCCCCACATCCCCTGGGGTTTGATCGTCCAGAAGCTAGTTTACTACTGCAGTCATGCTGCCAATCCATTGTGGGCATGTTTTTTCAGAGTGGGAAGCCTGGTGGAAAGAACAGAAGTTATCTTTTCCTATTTCTTCCACGTTGAGAATAGTGTTCGGGTTAGATGGAGGTCGGTTGGTGTTGGGGTTGCTTTTTCTGAAAAAGGTTTTGGGTGCCTTAGTGCTAGTCGTGGATTCTATACCCTTTCTCTTCAGGTAAGAAACTTCATTTGTCAATAGCTTGAGGATATTTTCTATACTCTCGAGGTCAAAAGCATCCTTATCCTTATGCGCAGTTTTGGGTGTGGAGGACTGACCTTTCTTCGCGATTGGTTTGTGGCCGTCTCTTCCTTCGTGATCGATTTCTCCTATATAAATCATGTCTTTTTCTACAGCGAGGGCGGCCGCGTAATTTTCCGCAAGGGTGGCACGGGCTTCGCGTTTCATGAAAACGGCAATATCCCTAGGGAGAGCTTTTGTATAGTAGTCTATGGTGATAGAGTCATCCAACGCTAGGTTGGGGGGGAACTTTTGCAGTATGCTTCTCCCTCATGGCGATAGTGTTCATCTTTCCCTCATGGTTGGCCATGTCTCTGAGATATCCCCAATTGTAGACAGGTGGCCTGTTTGGGTTTGGGTGGCAGTGGTTGGCACGGTGTCCTTGGCCATGGCCTCTATCTCCTCTACCTCCAGTCTCGTGGCCTCTGTTCCCCTCACCTTCATTTTTGCGGGCTCTATTTCCCTCGCCTTCATTTCTACGGGCTCTATTTCCCTCACCTTCATTCCTACGGGCTCTATTTCCCTCGCCTTCGTTCCCTCGGCCTCTATCTCCATCGCCTTCCCCAGGTGGGGGGTGTGCCTGGTGGTTGTTCTGTTGGGCTTGGTTAGGCTGAGGGTCAGGGAAGGGTTCATTCATGCCAAATTCCTCCTATTCGCCCACTTGGAGCTCGGGAATCGGTTCGTTACCCTGAACAGCAGTGGCGAGGTCTTCAACCATGAGATTCACCAACTGGGGTATGGAACTCACTAGGGCACCATTATGAGTGATGTTTTCAGCAGGGGTACTAGTATGGGTCAAGAAATTCATGATTGGGGCATATCACAAATCCCTGATGAGATTGCGGGCAGCTGGGCACAAGGCTCTCAACTGCTCTCTGGTAATTTCATAATATGGAACCTCCTCCCCTGGAATATCTTCCAACAGGGGAGGGGTAGTATCATCGTTTATGACCTCCCCATGGGGAGTTTGTGATGGAATGTTGGTTGTATGCTGGGAGGATTCCATTCAGCCCTCCTTCTAGCGCCAATTTTGTTGACGGGAAAATCTGTCCGGCCAACAGTAGGGGATCTCCCTGGTATAAAGTCCCAATTAGACCTTGAACCGTTTGGAATAGGGATCCCGTCCGAGGTGTGGGTCTGGCTACCGCTTAAGTCACCTTCCCTTTTGTCTCAAAAGAACTCAATTGAACTTACAGACACACACTTATTCAAATGATATGAGATACATGATGGATACGTTAAGAATGTATATAACACTATGCGTAGCGAGACAAATAATGAAGCATAAATGACGAAGGAGGTGTTGTCAACAACACATCGTTGGGGTTATGCTTGTAGGCTGTTCTAACCACAAAAGAAAAAATTCTTTAAGGTGAGATGCCCCTTTACATTCCAGAAAGATAAAACAAATTCTAATAAACAAAGTCACTAACATCCATTAAGAGAGCAAAATGAACTAAACAACATTAACACAAGTACAGAGAACCATAATGCGTAAATGATGCCATTAAAGGTGCAGCTTCGTTAACCAAAAGATTTTCGAAACTGTATAAGAAATACTCATAGTGTTCGCACAGAAAAACACATCAGATCCAAAAGGAGTTTAAACAAGTAACTATATTCATATGCAAAAGAGTGTTATCTTTCAATACAATGTTGTATGCTCTTAAGTCCCCAAGAAAAAAGGTCTTTTACATTTTTCCCAGAGGGAGTTTTATAGATCAAAACTTGCCCTTTGGGCTTCCTGACTCTTCGCCTGCCTGACTGTTGAGTTGCCTTGCGACCTGGAAGGGAACTGCAACCTGCGACCTGGATGGGCAGTGCGACCTACGACCTGGATGGGTAGTGCGACCTGCGACCTGTTTCCAAATGCTACCAGCGATCTACTGCCACTGGGTTATGAAGATATGCACATAATTGTGAGGTCAGGGGCATCAATCTACTTTCATTTGAGGAAGTCTTGCTAGTTCTGATACTTTGCTGCTATGGGAGAAACCAGAGGGACCTCTTCTTTCAACCGATGCATGCACTCCAAAGCGTTTGGGACTAGAGTTTCCTTCTTCTGCGAAATCAGGTTGGAAAGAGAGGTGAGCTTGGTGTAGATCCAGACTGGCGTGACAAGAAACTGGCCCAGGTTCTCTCGTGATGCTGCAAGATCGGGAGTGGCAGCAGATTGTTTGATGGGCTACAAAAATGACTGAATCTCCTGATCCACCTGTTCCTAGGTCTTCCCCTTATACAATGCACCCAGCGAAGGAATGTGGTGAAGGATGTGCATCGAATAGATGCTGCTGATCAGGTGTTCGTATGCAGCCATTACCTTGTCTAAGTCCTTGGATAGCTTATCCTTGGAATGCATTTTCATACGTATTTGGACTTTGGCATCTTGCGTGTGAATCTAGTACTTCTTTGGAAAATGTTCAGGAGCCTGAGGGTACCGCACCGTCCAGTCCATCATTCTGTCCAAGGCAGCTGAGGCCTCCTTTAGATGTTTGTGATTTTTCTTAGTCTCCGTTTGGGCTCTCACCAATGGGGCGACTGTTTGTTTTATGGTAAAAATTTCCCCATAAACTTGCCTTATGGTAGCCTCTAATATATTGAACTCCCTTTGAATGGTAAGCAGAACTTCATTGACAGGGGGAGTTTTGTTTCAGAGTTTCTGAACCTCCTCTCTCAATGCCGTCTTTTCTTGTTCTGCCCTTTTCTCCCGCTGCTTTGCTTCATGTAGCCTATTCTGTAGAGAAACAATCTCTCTACTCATTCTGGTCACATTATCTTCTGTGGCCGCAGTGAAGGCTGTTCCAGCCGATGCTATCATCACGGGATTAGTCCTAGTATCGAGGACTATGTCTTTTCCGGTTGCGACTGTGGATGCGGCAGAAGGATTTTGCGCTAGGCATATTCTTTTCTCTTGTCAGATTTTGAAGGAGAATTGATCAACCGTGAGCCTGGTGAGGTCGAATACCACCTCCTCTTGCCCCTGGGAGGAACTGACATCGGAGAGCGTGGCTCGTGTACTGACTAGAGGTACCTCAAGGGGATATACCTCGATGTTCTCTAGCATTTCATCCTCCTCCTCTTTCTTTTTCGTTTCTTCCTCTTCTCTTTGTAGGCGTTTGGCTTCTGCCTTTTCATGCTCTCTCTTCCTCCTGAGCTTTGCTTCTGTCGCTGCTTCTAATTCGGCTTTCCTTTTACACTTAGTTGCTGCAGCTTGCTCTGCTTTCTTCTAGCGGTCAGCTTCCACTTTATCTAACTCTTTCTTGAGTTCCTATTCTACTGCAGCCTTCACCTCTTGTTTCTCCTTTTCCTTCTTGGCCTCCTCGACTTGCTTTTTCTTATGTTCCGACCTTAGGCTCTTCTTGCGCTTATCCTCATCCTCTTTCGTTTTCTTCTCTCTCTCTTGCTGGGCTTTGGCCTCTATTTCTTTCTTTTGGGTAGAAGTACTATGCCCTGTACTGTTTCGAGGCTTTTTAGCCAGAGAAGAAGAAGCGCCTCCTAATTCACGGCTCATGCCTTCCAAGGTTTGGTCATCCAGGTCTTCTTGGCTAGAGTCCGCCCCTGAAGCAAGTTGTCAGTCTGCATTTTACCAGTTCCTTCTTTCATATTCTCCTGGGTGTTCTGTGTGCCGATAGTTCCATTTGAACTTAGCCCTCTTGCAATGATCAGGAACTATCCTCTCCGGGTCCTATGTTCGGTATTCTAATGCCCCAAGGCGGTAACCTTTCATCTCTTCTGCCTCTGCCTCTACCTCTCTGAAGTCTTTGACTGTGTATGCACTGATAGTGAGGGGTAGTGTAGGCCACGACTTCTTCTTACCCTTGGACAGGACCCTGGAGAAACCGGAAGACATTTGGAAACATACCTCTTGCATGAGCATTCTATCTGTGACAAAACGAGGCATAGCATGTGGGGCCCTGAATGAGCCAAAGACTCATATGAATGTATACTCGGCGAATGGGAACCAATGCGCCACCTTGCTTAGCATCTCCATGGCTCGCCAAGACATGCAAGGTGCGTCTTGGCCGAACAATTTTCTGTATAGAGCGGGGATGATCACTTGAGAGATCGGCTCTATGTCTTGTTTATACCTGGAATCCCAGAACACCTTGGTTTGTAAGTGGATTGCACGGGTCTGTTTTGGATCCCAGTTATGCACCCATCCCTCAAAGTGCAACCTTGAACAGACGACATCCAACAAATAAGAAGCCATATAGAATTCAGAAGGCATTCCTTCATCTGGTACCAATGCCGAGGATAAGTTTGTATGAATGGAGGTCATCAATATGCTAGCCCAGTTAAAATGGGTGTCGTGCGCTATGACGTACTCCATGAGAGTCGCCCATGTTCCGTTGAAGGTGGTGGCATCAAGGCGTCCGTACAATCTGCAAAGCATGGCAGCCACTAATTTATATACTTTCCTAAGGCTTGCCACTGGATATTCCTGGTCCTTTTTGACCTTAAATTTCTCAAGCTCCTTCCACCACTACTTTATAGTGTCAACTATAGGAACTGCATAGGTGATAGCCCATTCTTCTATGAAGTGTTCTTCTTGCTCAGGAAAAGAGTAATAAACATGAGCGTCTGAGCCTTTGAGTGTTGTGAAAGCCTTGCCTTCGCTGTCTCTAATTACGAACTTCTTGTGGTCAGTTTTTTGTATAATCCAATCTATCATCTCTGGGCATGGGAGTATAGCCGGATGGGCACCTGCAAGATGTAGCTTAGACCTTTTGACCTGTAAGTATATCTCTCGATTAGGGAGGTCTTCTGGGAATTCTGTTCTAGCGAACTCCTGGTACACTTGGTACCAACACATGTTGTCCCCTTTGGCAAATGTGAAAAGGGTATCTCTGTAGTTCAGGGGTGGGGACATTGGCATGTCCATCTTTACATCCTCCACTACCAGGTGCTTGTCTTTTTTTCGAGATACTGGAGGTCCCATGTTGCTAGAATATGAGGGGACAGATATACACTCCAAGTCTGCTTCAAATTCACCTCTCATATTCATGAAAGAATCCCAGGATAAGAAAGATGCCATGATGGTACAAGACCAGTTACTGCTTATCAATTATTTCAACTGGGGACACAGGTTGAGCTGAATAAGTGGCCTACTGGGTCACGGGGTCGCAAGTTGTGAGAAAATGATGGGGATAGGACCTTGCGACCTTGCGACTAGGTCACCGGGTCGTTGGGTCGCAAATTGCGGAAAAATAGAAGAAATGCGACCTTGAGACCTTGTGACTAGGTCGCGGGGTTGCGGGGTCGCAAGTTGCAAGAAAATGGTGAAAATGCGACCTTGCAACCTTCCGACTAGGTCGCGTGGTCGCGGGGTCACAAGTCGCGCTAGGGCTTGCTGGGGTTTTGGCGCGTGCGGCGTGAAGTTGCTTTTGCCTCTAACTTGCAAAACACAGGGCTAAAAGGGTCTAGACAGAGCCAGGGGATAGTTTTTTGGAGCAGGGTATAGGCCATGAGAGGCTGGATGAGAAATTTTGATGAGTTGGGTAGGCAGGGTGAAAGCTGGAATCAGAAGAAAAGCCCTAAGTGACAAATGAAAACAATGACTAAGGAAAGGGGCAATTTAAAGGTTGAGGAATGCAGGGATTAGGCAAGAATAACCAAAAAGGAAACAACAGGAGGAAAATGGAAACTTACCCAGGAAAATCGCGCTATAGTCGACTTGTCAGAGGCGTTTTTTCTATCCGCTGCATGTGCAAAATGCGATCTAACGACCTCCTATATATAAAAAGTTCGCACGTGTGGGCCATTAATGAGGTCGCATGGTGAGGTGATGTGAGAGGGATGAAGGTCGCAGTGTCACGTTTTTCCACAAATTTGAAGTTTTGCGACTCAACGACTTAGTCCTCCCGACTCTTTACTTAACTTTTCTTTGTGCTCAAGGGGCTCCAAAAATTTTAAAGTGGGGTTTTTTGGAGGGTGTTGTAGAGGCTACAACAGAGAGACTCACATGAAAAATTTCAGCTCAAAAAAATGAGCTTTTCTATGTTAAACAGTTCCTCCTTCCCGACTAGTCACGAAAAACCCTGATTTCCCATGACCTAATTTATGCAGAAATTTTCTGAAGCATGGGTAGTGTAATTTCTGAATGGATTGAATGATTTTATGCATGAATATTAGTATGCAAGTTCATAATATGAATCATATTGATTTTACTAAGAAAAAAAATCATTTTCATAAGGAAAAACCCCGCAATAAGATGCTGCAACACATAAGAAAAGACTGCATAACCATGACAGCATTATTTTTGGGGCTGAAGTAGTGTTTCATTAATATTCAGATCTGAATCATATTAGTACATTAAAATATAGATCTAATACAGAAATAAGTATAAGAAATTCTGATCTATACATTCCCCTTGGGGTTTTGTGCAAAACATGAAATGCCGGAAGTAGATCTGAGATCTAAAATTGCAGATCTGTAGACTGATTCAGAAATTTATGAATAATAACATGTTACAGAAGATTATATCTGAAACTAACATGGATTGGTTGGCCAATCCATGGATCACCATAGTGAGAGGAAGAATCCTAACACCGAAGATCTCTCCTCCAAAGGACCGACAAAACACCTAGCAACTGTAGATCTGCAAATAACGCAGTTCAGGGGAAAATATTGCACTGCCTCTTATGGAATGGGTTTGGCCTGTTGCCAATATGTAGATTTGAAGCCCAATGAGTCTAAAACCAGCTTATCAATGGGATAGATGAGTTTCCCAGTGACAAGGGATGCTAGAACTCCCTAGATCTAAAGAGATCTAATCTCCACTTGTTGTAGCTCACATAAAAAATTCATCCCTAAACAAGATTGTGTTTTAGATGCAAGAAGAAGCTTGGCCAAAATTCCGGATAGTGGAGAAATGCAACACAACCTCCTCCAAGGAGCTACTCCATGGAAAGAGAGAGGGTTCCTAAACCAGGAAACCTTCTTCCCTTTGGTTAACCAGCCAAGAGAACTCGAGTTTCTCAAGCAACCAAAAATTTGAAATAACATCAACAACCTTTGCTTGTTGCTCTCCTCCTTCTTTTATAATATTGGAGTCTTGGCAAAAACCTAAACCACTTCATTGGTTTAGCCCCTTTCACATTTAGAAGCTCCTTCTAGAACTGCGCAGTCTAAGATGCCCTCTTGTGATTTAGCCCCTTTCACACCTGCAATATATAATTTGAATAGCCCAGATATGTATATGTTCACATAGGCATTGATTTATTCTTAGTTTTTAGGAGTTTTACATGTACTCCTTCACAATTTATTCATTAATCATGAAATACAAAATAAATAAGGAAAAATTAACGTTCCAATTAGCTGAAGCTAATTTAGGAACATTACAGTCTCCCCCTCGCAAATGTTGCTTGTCCTCAAGCAACTGCAAGGGTGCTGCAAAACTTCCCCTTCTTCTCTTGTTGCCTCATCATCTGTTAGTCTCCACCATTGCTCTGAATATTCTAGAATAGATTTTTCTTCCAATGGTCCTCCCTAAATATGCAAGTTGGCCTTTGGTGAATAAACCCAAGGGCTCTCATCATGAAGAAATGGAAGGTTGTTGTGGAAACCTTCTTGCTAATCCATGGCCTCCTCAAGATAGAAGTGATGACAATCATGGGGATTTTCATGATCCATGAAAGACTCCCATCTCCATGCTATCATCTAAATGAAGTGGATCACCTCCCAGCTTGGCAATCCATAGAAGAACTCCTCCCTAATACATATGAGAGCCATGTTACCAACAAACATATGGCTCACTTTACAAAGAGGCAAGTGATCTACCATAGTGGCCATACAAAATCTCATGCTCCCATGGAAGCATGCAATGCAAAAAGAATGGAGGGATCCTTCCCCCAAGGACACACCCAACTAAAGTACCTTCTTTCCAACCATGTTCCCAAGAGTAAGAACATTTTCAACATAAGGAATCATGATTAGAATCATGCTAGCTGCCATGTATGATAAATGATAAGGGAGGTGTTCCTTCATGTGCAACCAGTGCAATCTTACCCTCAACTACCATGGAATAGAAAATGTCAAGTGTCCTCCCCAACACTTTCTTGCTGCCTCATCCTTCTTACATGCTTGGAGAAGGTGCATAAGAGTTGGTGTAAAATAATCACACCATGGAAAGAGCATCTTCCCTCCAAGGTTCTTCAAAGGATGATCATCATCATCATAGCTCATGGCCTCAAGTGGCCTATGAAGCCCATCATAAATAGTGCTCCCTCTTGGAGAAAAGCCCTGCAAATGAGTGTCATAAAAATACAAGTATACATCATGAGATCCAACAATATAATATTCATTATATACTTGTTTAAAATCAGCAAGGGTGCTCATGGGTGAGCCTCCTCTCGCACTTCAATGAATAAGGAGGTGTAGATGATAATTCTTCCCAAGAGCTATGTTCCTCCTCATCTAACAAATGGCCCATGCACTCCTCCATATGAGTGTGCACCTCCTCTTTGACATACTTGATGCCAAGTTCACATGTTAGAGCCCCATAAACTTTCCTTTATGCTGCCTCCCTTGCAGCTGATCTTGCTTAAGACAAGATTGAAGCCTGTGGAAGTCAACTTCCCTTTGGAGAGTTATTGCCTTCCAATACTTCCTCCATTTGGGCCATGCATGCAAGAGTATTAAGACCCTCTTGCCATGTTCAAAAATCTCTTTTGTAAGAGAGAAGACCATGGGTTGCCCCAAAGATATGGTTTTTACATGTACCCTCATATCCATACCATCATAGATTTTTTATCTTTCACTTCTCAGCACAGATGAATGAATGGAAGATAGAAATGTTCTATTCGGAAAATTGCTTACCTCTTTTCTGGATTCATGGAAGATCCTCTGCGTTGTGCTTGCTTCTCCCAAGGCTCCTTCACTAGCCAAGTATGCAATTGTTGCCCATAGTTGAGAGAACACTTTGGTTTCCTCCAATCAAGAGGTCTTCTTGGTGGAATGCCTCCTTGCAAAGATGCATCAAGGCATGGAGAAGAATGTGGATGTAGGTGGACAGATTTTCCCCTACCATTGCTGCATGGGTTATCTTGCCTTCTTTGTTCTTCCAACCCTTGGATCAGAGAAGGGTATATGCTCTTCTTCTTGAGATGCTATTCCTCCCCTCTTCTTCCTTCTACCTTCAAGATATCACCACTTGGAAATGATAATACATGATGCCCATGCATTGTGCCAAGATCTTGATGTGTGAGACCTTTTGGAACTCCTTGCAAGAGTGCAAGAGTTTCCCTCCTTGGAGCAAGTGCCCCATTCTCCTCTTCATGAGATATTTGAGGTGCCTTTGTTGTGACTGCGTTAGTACCTCCTGCCTTCTCCCCTTCTTTAATAACTAAATTTGTTTCAACATCAACAAGAGACCTTAGATCTTGGTCATATTTTGAAGGAGAAACCTTCATGCTTTCCTCTTGAGAAGAGGATCCTTCACCCAAAGGATATCTTGCCCTTGGCAATGCATCCAAAAAACTTACCCCTTCTTCCTTCCTCATCATGAAGAATTCATTGATAAAATGTTGAAGCTTTGGTGATATGGCTGAGTGCACATATCCATGATATGAGGATTTAGAATGTTCCTCATGTATATATCTTGTAGATCTGATCGGAAGATCTTCTTGTTCTTGAAACTTCCCAGAAGTTTCATTGCTTCTGCTTTCTTCTTCTTGTATAATCTCTTCACTGGATTTGAAGATTGATGAGAGTAAAATCATCTAATTTAAATTTCTGCTCTCTAGTTTGCTTCTTGCTTCTTCTGAAAGCTTGATATCACAGGCTGAGCTAGAGATCATGCTTTGATACCACTGTAATGTTCCTTTTTCAGGAATATTGTCAAGCTGCTCAATGGGAACGTTGTATAAGGAAAAATGGGAAAATAAAATGAAGAAAAAATCTTGGTTCCTCTTGAATATGTTTTGTGGGACTCAAATATGGAATTTCTTCAAAAACAAATCAAGTTAGATCTGCTAAACAGATCTCCCACAACTGGTATCAATGTAATGTCCTCTTTTTGAAACATTAACAATCAACAATCTGATCTATACCAGAGATTGAATGAAGGGGAATTTACCGAATATGTCACCTTCTCAAGGAATTTTGATATCCGGAGGCTATCTGGCCCTTTTCAAACTCTATCCATAGACTCTTGTCGAGAGGTAATGCCCAAAAGGGTTTACTCAGCAAGTCATGCCTGAAAACGCATTTTTTAGGAATGGGTGCTTCATCTATAACAAAATATTCTTAATAACACTCATAAACCAATAGAAAGTACAAAAGCAACCTTTACTCAACTGTTATTCTCAAAAATGTGAGGAAAAGTATCTTTTTATGCACTAAAATGGGCGTGTTCAGAAATATGCGTAAAATGAAGGGGCATGGCTCTGTAATATGTTATTTCATACTAAGAGAGACTCACATGCAAAATTTCAGCTCAAAAAAATGATTTTTTCTATGTTAAAAAGTTCCTCCTTCCCGACTAGTCAAGAAGAACCCTGATTTCCCATGACCTAATTTATGCAGAAATTTTATGAAGCATGGGTAGCGTAATTTCTAAAGGGATTGACTGAGTTTATGCATGAATATCAGTATGCAAGTTCAGAATAGGAAGCATATGTATTTTACTAAGAAAAACAAGCATTTTCATAAGGAAAAACCCCGCAATAAGATGCTGCAACACATAAGAAAAGACTGCATAACCATGACAGCGTTATTTTCTAGGGCTGAAGCGGTGTTTCATTAATATTGAGATCTGAATAATATAATTACATAAAAATATATATCTAATACAGAAATAAGTACAAGAAATGCTGATCTATACATTCCCCTTGGGGTTTTGTGCAAAACATGAAATGCCGGAAGTAGATCTGAGATCTAAAATTGCAAATTTACAGAATGATTCAAAAACTTCTAAATAATAACATGTTACAGAATATCAGATCTGAAACTAACATGTATTGGTTGGTCAATCCATGGATCACCACAGTGAGAGGAAGAATCCTAACACCGAAGATCTCTCCTCCAAAGGACCGAAAAAACACCTAGTAGCTGTAGATCTGTAAATAACGCAGTTCAGGGGAAATATTGTGCTGCCTCTTCTAGAATGGGTTTGGCCTCTTGCCAAGATGTAGATTTGAAGCCGAATGAGTCTAAAACAGCTTATCAATGGGATAGATGAGTTTCCCAGTGACAAGGGGTGCTAGAACTCCCTAGATCTGAAGAGATCTAATCTCCACTTGATGCAGCTCACATAAAAAATTCAGCCCTAAACAAGATTGTGTTGTAGATGCAAGAAGAAGCTTGGCAAAAATGCCAGATAGTGGAGAATTTCAACACAACCTCCTCCAAGGAGCTACTCCATGGAAGGAGAGAGAGTTCCTAAACAGGAAACCCTCTTCCCTTTCTATAACCAGCCAAGAGAACTCGAGTTGCTCAAGCAACCACAAATTCGAAATAACATCAACAACCTTTACTTGTTTCTCTCCTCCTTATTTTATAATATTGGAGTCTTGGGAAAACCCTAAACCACTTCATTGGTTTAGCCCCTTTCACATTTAGAAGCTCCTTCTAGAACTGCACAGTCTAAGATGCCCTCTTGTGATTTAGCCCCTTTCACATTTAGAAGCTGCTTCTAGAACTGCACAGTCTAAGATGCCCTCTTGTGATTTAGCCCCTTTCACACCTGCAAGATATAATTTAAATAGTCCAGATATGTCTCTGTTCACATAGGCATTGATTTATTCTTAGTTTTCAAGAGTTTTACATGTCCTCCTTCAAAATTTATTCATTAATCATGAAATACAAAATAAATAAGGCAAAATTAATGTTCCAATTATCTGAAGCTAATTTAGGAACATTACAATGTAATCTTGTATAAGTTGCTTTCCATGATGAATATCTGGTTAATGAAATAAAGATAATAAGGTATTGATATCTAAAAGAGTGGAAAAGAATGATTCACACATACCTATTTGTTATAGATTACAACAAACCCTTCTATCGGTAACATTTGGGTCAAAGAGCATGTAACTTAAGGAATGAAATGGGTGAGTGAAATATATTAAATCATTGTAATAAATAGTTTCATTATAATAATCTCAAATCCATTTTTAATAAAGATTGCAACCAAGGTGTGACAATGGTTTCCTTACCTATTTTAAGACTTTGGGATGAAGTCTATTGTTAAGAGTGGGTGTATATTGTGCCAAATTTGGTTGGCTAAGCTTGATATGACATTAGCCTTGATACATCATTCTTTGAGGACCTCACATTGAGTATCCATATATTTGACTCTTGCTATGGGTGGATGCCATAATAATTGTTTTTTCAATTTGATGTTATGTTTATAATAATTATGATGGCCATATTTCATGACTATGTCTAATAATGTGATGGATTCATTATGTGTATGTTTACATTAGTTCTTGCTCATAATTACAAAGAAAATGATGATTATGCTATGATGATTATTTAACATACAAAAATATATTGGTTGCTAATATTGTGAATCAAGTTTTATTGAGTGTGGAAAGAGACTGCCCAGATGCACTTGCACATGATGAGTCAACAATCTATGGTTTGGTTTGAATTACATACTATTAGCTTAATTTTTTTTAAAGATTCAATTTAAAATTCTTAGGTGAATTCTAATGACATGTTAGTGGCTGCAAGTACAAGTTAGTTGTTTGATCGAATGACTCACACATGGGTGATGGTGCTATATATATAGATGGAACCTTATGGTATGTGTGGGACAATGTCCACGATTCCACCCGCTAGCACTCCTGCCATGAATTCGATTGGAATGGTTGGGATACCTTTGCATTAAAGATCATGATGCCATGTGGGCATGCCCATATTATGTCACTCATGGTGATTTTACTGGGGGGCACGTGTTGAGGTGGATTTATCAATCCTTAGCACCATCAGACTCAATGTAAAGGGCGAAATAGAAGAGGATAGTAGCCTTCTTCGTTGCACCTAGCTCTTTACCTAGTAGTCACTGGATGCTTGAAGAATAAGCAATGTGGCACCCTTGAAACTCCAAAGGGAAATTCTTGAAGGGACCTAATGACTTGGCACCCTTCACATTAAAAAGATACTTATTGGCATGGAATCCTTGGAACTTCAAAAGGAAGTTATTGAAGGACACAACCAACTTGGCACCCTTGGAATCAAGAGAGGAATACTAAAATATAATTAATATATGATAATCATACTAATTCACATAATGCGGTAAATTAGTTTTTAGAACCAAGTTATCTAAAAATTGAATAAAATTTGGGGTAAAGGGAGAATATGAAGAAATAAAAAGATTGGACTACTTGCAAACTCAACCCTTACAAAGTTTGGAAAATCTTAGGTAGATAATGTGAATAAGTTTTTTAATAAGAAAAAAGGGGGAAATGGACATAGAGTTAATTAGAAATATTAATGCTAAAATAATTTAACCTCATTAAGAAAAGACAACGGTGAATGAAAATAAATGATAATAAATTTAAATTAGAAAAATTTAATTTCATGATATAACCTCCATGTGGCAAGAGCCAACACAAGGATCTTCATCTAAGAGTCAAAATGATTTAAAATAAGGTGTAGTTGGGAAAACAAATCTTAGACCTACCAATTGAATTAATCATTGAACAAAAATGAAGGACCATAAAGGGGTAATCAGAGATGACTAGGAGAAGAAATAGGGATTCAT
This sequence comes from Pinus albicaulis, assembly GCA_034641835.2. Taxonomy (NCBI): domain Eukaryota; kingdom Viridiplantae; phylum Streptophyta; class Pinopsida; order Pinales; family Pinaceae; genus Pinus; species Pinus albicaulis. The sequence goes on from CM076579.1 coordinate 703,492,676, forward strand.
GTTTGGGTGAGAAAAAATATTACTTTTGAATAAAAAATTAAGTGAATAATTTAGGATAGCCTTGGTGAGAGGGTGACACATAGGTGGGTGAATAATAAAAATTTTAGATTAATAAAAATAATTATTTATGCATGAAGTGCCAAGTGTTACCTATGAATCCTCCTATAAAAGGAGGGGCAAGCTATGGGAGAGTGACTTTTTTTTCCTATTGTCGAATGGATGAGATAATGCTATTCTATGTGAATATGTAGAATATAGTGAGTTTGGTGAGGTGGAGGTCATTAGAGAGGGAGCTCTTAAGCTAGGAGTGCTCACCTCCATCGCTTAACATTCTTCCTCTACTTACCACCCCATTGCAGCTTGAGGTTCTGCAGGGAAGAAGAGTACCGAAGGGTTATGCTATAAGGTCAACTGGCATGTCACCAACTTTCTGTCAGGACACATCATCATTCACACATGGATGGGAGGGAAATAAGGGATCACCATCAGTAGAAATGCGAGAATCGAAACTCCACTCCTTGGTGAATAGTAGAATGAGTATTAAAAAATTATGTTATATGATTATCAATGTATCTATAATGACCAAATTGTAAAAGTGAATGTAATGATGGTTAAATGGAAATTTATGGCTACTGACGTATGTTTCTAAATTTATTTGTTTACAGCGTTGATGTAATTTTAATTAATATGTGACTTCATATTTGGTATGGCTAAAAATTGACTAGTTTGAATGTAATTCTTATTTTATTATTATTCTAATATCATAACTTAAATATGAGTTGATCCATGTACCTGGTAACTTCTTGTTACTCTGATTTGTACATTTAAATTAAAAAAAAAACAGGTGTCATAGGGAGGGTCACTACACTTGGTATTAAATCAAGGTGTTAGCATGTGACCTCACATGACATGGAAAAGTGTTCCCTATAAGGAAAGCATAGGGAAGAGGTAGAGAAGTAGTTAGAGTGAAACAACAAAAAGTGGCAGAGTTTTGAACATGATAGGGCAGAGTCTTGAATGCATTCGTTTCGAGTCATGCACATGTGTAGGTCAAGTCGTGAAGGTGGGAAAAACAGTGAACAGGGCAAGTATTCCACGAAAAAATAAGAAATGACTGGGCACACCCAAAGAGAAAAGGTCGGCAAACCACATCAAGCGAGCAGTGAGGACCATTAGATCTAAGCAACAATCAACGACAGAGATTCAAATCACAATCGCAAATCGCAAGTGTTGAGAATGCAGCAAGATGATGGAGCTTAGTGAAATGAAGTCGCCTTCACTAAGTGGGCCCGCAGGCAAATTCTGGCGCAAAGTCTATTTTTAGACTATGTCTATTTTTAGACATACGGAGCATCATTTGGGAATTCTACTTGGAATTCTTGATGGATCTGGCTGTGTGATGCATCAGTAGTCTATTTTTAGGACCAGTTCTCCAAGGCCCGATCTCCTAAAAATATGAAATTAAATATTATTTACATAATAATACGACTACAAGCAGCAGTTACTCTCTTAAAGCACTTCAGTTTGAGTCATGATTAGCTCCATGCTAGTGACTTTAAGAATCCATGGTTCACAGGTTTGATGGCATCTTGCATGGTTTACTTCAGTTAGACTTGATGGCGAAGTTTTGGAGGAGTTAACGGGACAAGTAGTGGAGTTATGTTGTTGTTTTAGTTGAACTAGTTGGGATTAGTTAAACTAACTAATCAATTAGATATGAGTGGAGTAAATTAAATAATATTTAATTTACTAAATATTAACTCATTAGTCAACTCAAGAACACTTCAGTTCACTACTGTGCATGATCAGTTCAGTGAAGACCAGTGAAAGAGATAGATGAAAGGGTAGAGTTAGCTATCAGTTGTAACTATACTGTTGCTATTTGCAACACATATATAGGTGGAGTAAGCTATGAGTATTGCAAAGTTTAGGCTGGTGGTTTATCTATATAAAGAGGCCATCCCATAGCTTTGAAATACGCAATCAAGGTTGGCTATCAAGTGGCTAATGATTGGAGCAAGTGATTTGCTAGATCTAGCTTGATAGTGTGTAGCATGGGAGGTAGTGCATGAGAGCTTGTGAAGAGTTTTTGTACTATGATTGTTACATGATTTCTCCATTATAATATACACAATAGCTGCGGGGTTTTCAGCTATAGGCTTTCCCCATACATACTGAGTTCATGTGTGATTGAATTGATGTGAGATTGCTTCTGTTATTTCCGCATGTGACAATTAATTGTAGAAGAAGGTTATGTGTTATGTATGCAATTCGAAATTGATATATGACCAGGTTAATCTTCATTGAATAAGTGGTTTATTCAGCTAATTGCTACATGGTATCAGAGCAAGATTAATTGTCGAAGTCTATTACGGTGATTGCAAACTTATTTCCTCGGACAGAGTCTGCATGCGGGCCAGGTAGCCTCCGGAATATTCATCCTTCTTTGTAAGGTGAAAGATCTGGTGAATGCCCTTTGCAGTCAATCTCTGATTTGAAAATAATTTGTTTTCAAGTGTAGATCGGAAGCGATAGAGCTTGGAGTTTGGAATTCGAATTTTGCAGAAGGTTGTTCTTCTTGGTGCCGGTGTTGAAAGATGTCTTCTTTCAATGGTTTGCGACTAGAATATGCTCTTGAAGGCAGTTCGAACTATATTGCATGGAAAGATCGAATGGAAGCAGTGTTAGAAGATAATGGTCTGAAGGAGTTCGTGGATGCGGATGTCCCAAAGCCAACTGATGCAGCTCTGGTCGATGCATGGCAAAAGAAGATCGCGAAATGTCGAAGGATCCTGTTGGAGGGCGTCAAGGATCATATTGTATCCAGCCTGCATGGAAAGGCTACTTCATATTTAATGTGGAAAGCTTTGACGGATCTATTCCAGAGTAAGAGTGACCAAAGGAAGCTGGCGCTCAAAGACAAGCTCAGGAACATCAAGATGGAGAAGGGCGACAGTATCGCTAAATACCTCACGAAGTTCACTCAATGCAGAGATGAACTGGGAAGTGTGGGAGTTACTGTCGATGAAGAGGATATGGTCGACATGGCTCTCCTTGGTCTTCCGAAGGCTTGGCACTCATATCAAGATAGTGTCAATGGTCGGGAGAAGCTGCCGGGATGGGAGCGCCTTTGGGCGGATCTCATGCAGGAGGAGATAAGGAGGACTACTCGAGGTGGATCTTCATCAAAGGGAGCTGATGAAGAAAACTGCGCTTTGGTGTCCAAAGCTAAGAAAGGGAAGGGTAAGAAAACCTCTCATTCTGGAGCTAAGGGCAAGAAGCAGGATATGGCGAAAGTGAAATGTTTTCACTGCCATGATCACGGACATTATGCTACCAATTGTCCAAAGAAGAAGAAGAACAAGCAAGCAGGAAGATCTGCAGATGGAGAAGCTTTGGCTTCACAGTTCGAGCTTGACTTTTCACTGATTGCATGCTTGGTTTCAAGTGTGATGGGATCGGTGTGGTTCTTGGACAACGGTGCGTCATTTCATATGACGGGAGATCGGGAGTTGTTCTCAGATCTGGAGGACAAGGATTTGGGTATGCACATCGAGATGGGCGATGACGGTAGATGCAGTGCGACTGGTATCGGTACCGTATCCTTTCAGAGGGAGTCTGGTAAACCCTTTGTCTTAAAGGATGTCATGCATGTACCTGGATTGAAGAAGAACCTGATTTCAGTAGCGATGTTGGAGGATAAGGGTTATGATGTGGTCTTGGCGAGAAAAACTTTCTCATGATAGACTACTGGAGAAGATTGGAAGATGGGGTTCCAGAACTGAGCCTTTATCGGTTACGGGTAGATATTTCTTGACTAGGCATGAAAATTTGGAGATGTGGTGAGCGGGGATGATGAGGGCGAACTATGGCACAGGAGATTGGGCCATCTTCACCATGGAGCTTTGAAGATTCTGCAGCAGATTTCTACTGGACTTCCTAAGGGCACCCTTGCGCAGTCAGATCAGTGCAAGGGGTGTACTTTAGGGAAGTATGTGAAAGCCACCTTTCACGAGAAGGATAGTCGCGCCACGGCGATCCTTGAGAGAGTTCACACAGACGTGTGTGGTCCTTTCTCAGTTGCTTCGACAGCAAAGCACAAGTATTATGTGATCTTTGTTGATGATTTCTCTCGAAAGTGCTGGATCTTCTTCATGCAGAAGAAGAGCGATACATTCGCGAAGTTCTGTGAGTTTAAAGCACTCGTCGAGAAGGAGTCGGGGAAGAAGGTGATTGCTCTAAGGAGTGATAACGGTGGTGAATTCATCTCGGCTAAATTCAAGGAGTTCTGCAGCGCAGAAGGGATTCGGAGAGAGCTCATCGCACCCCATAACCCATAGCAGAACGGGGTGGCTGAGCGGAAGAACAGAACGATCGTGGGTGCTGCACGGGCGATGTTGCATGATCAAGGCCTACCCCTTCACTTGTGGGCTGAGGCATGCAATACAGCAGTGTATGTGCAAAACCGTTGTCCTCACAAGGTTCTTGGCATGAGTACACCGGAGGAGGCTTATTCTGGCAAGAGGCCTGATATTTCCCATTTGCGGATTTTTGGTTCTCCTGTCTACATGCATGTGACGAAGGATGCGAGAAGGAAGTTGGATCCAACTGTTGAGGTTGGAATATTTGTGGGGTACACTGATACACCTCACAACTACCAGGTGTATTTGTCAGACAGTCGCAAGACTGTTGTGCGACGGGATATAAAATTTCAGGAGGAGAAAGCCATGCGGTGTTCGCTTGAGAGGGAGCTACACTTGCATGCAGATGAGGAGCTGTTAGTTCCTAAGAAGGAGCTTCTGGATGTGGATCAGCCACAAGGAGGTTCGAGTGGAAAGAACCATGACGGCGCAACCATCAGAGGGCGCATGCGCACTACAGAAGCTGAGCGACTGGCTCGGGATGTAGAGAAGGTTGTAGGACCACCTACAGCACAGCGCAGACAGAGACAGTCACCGGATCGGTACACAGGATACATGGCTCTTGTGAGTCAATGTGTTGTGACGGAGCCATCCTCTTTTGAGGAAGCTGTGGAGGAACCCGCATGGGTTGATGCCATGATCGAAGAATATGATTCGATCATCAGGAACAGTGCATGGGAGATTGTCCCAAGACCGGTTGGGAAATCGGTTGTAGGTTCGCGAT